>OX457028.1:11853371-12452411 GCA_949752745.1 Protula sp. h YS-2021
ACTGTAAGTGAGACATTCATATACATAAGTAAAATTCTGCTGAGTCAGCAATTTTTGAACAAAGTTACACACCATATTTTGATTACATGGAAGTAGTATAAAAGCATGAGTGAAACATATATGTGATACATTCTGCTGAGTCAACAATTTTTGAACGAGTATTGAATAAGTTTGAACAAGTTACACACCAGATACCATCAAAGTTTTATAAAAGGAAGAGTGACGAGAAAATACTTCACAATGTCGGCATTACTTCTTGACAGATGTATGACTATGGATGACGTCTTCAAAGTGAACTATATTAACTATGTGTTTTCAAAGCTTCTTGCTTTTGAATCGGATTGGATGCTGCAAGTGAAGAATTTGCATATGCATTGGGAAGCTGTGGGAAAGGCTATTCCAAGAGATCGTTTCATCCGCTCGTTTCTACATGAATGTGAAGAACTGCATTTACTATCAACTTACAACATTGATTTAGCATTTATCAACGCGAATACAATTTGGGCAACTGACCTCATGTTAGTTGTAGCTACTAGAATTATTCTACATTATGATGATGATGTTCCAAATAATGTATCAGACCTTGTTCGATTCAACCATGGACGAGTTGAAGTGAATTCAAAAGTTTGCAAGAAGTTTGAAAAGCTTGACTCAGCAACCAGTTGGGTATAAAAGGGAGTGAACTCAGCAGAGTGAAGTCATTTCTCAGCAGACAGTTGGAGGGAGTGGATCATCAATACATTGTTGCAGCCATGGAGAACAAGACAAGCAACGCAGCGCAGCGCAGCAGCAGCTTTAAAATTAGTGCTAACTTAACCATTACTGTGGAGTATG
This sequence comes from Protula sp. h YS-2021, assembly GCA_949752745.1. Lineage (NCBI taxonomy): Eukaryota > Metazoa > Annelida > Polychaeta > Sabellida > Serpulidae > Protula > Protula sp. h YS-2021. The sequence goes on from OX457028.1 coordinate 11,854,206, forward strand.
GAGAATATGGGCCATTTCTACGCATCACACGTGGAGAGAGATGGTGTGCTTATTCACCATCTTTGTGGAAGATTGTGTGCCAGAGCTTGAAAAATTTACGCGACATTGGCTTCAAACTATACTTAACGCAAACGAAGTGGCTTGAAGTCATTTCATACTTGGATATGCGTTATGTGAGTTTTGTGCGCACGTCACGGTTTGAAGGGAAAGAATACACACATCACATCAACATGAATGATGGTGAATGGGAGACACTGCTTCAGGAGATGGACAACATCAACTCAGCCCTATCACCATGTGAGGAATGTCATGACAAGAAAACGATCATCAAGCTGCAAAAGGATGGTCGGATGAAGGTGTCAAAGCTATCCAAGAAAAGGCTGACTGAAGTTCAGTTGGAGAACATGAACGTGCAAAATCAACTTGGACTTACCTGCGACTATTGTGGTGCTTGTGGATATGTGGAAGATTATCATTGCCACTGCCACAAGTATAATTGCAAGTTGTGTGAACCAAACAACTTCTGCGGCAAGTGTGGAGTACTTAAAGTCAGTGAAGCAAAGTAAAAAGCTCACAAGACACACTGAATCAAGATGGATGCATGTTTTAAAAATGCTTATATTGACTTGATGATTGCTAAACTTGCTTGCTGTGGCACTCCAGACTATCAACTTTATCATTTGGATGCTTTTTGGGATGTTGTACATCATAGTCTTGATGTGATTGAACTGCATTCAAGATTTCTTGGAGAATGTCATAAAATTGGAATAGAAGAAGATCCTGACTTTGACTTTGATTCTGCACTTTATTCTGCTCGTACTGATGTTGAAGTATATTTCACCGTAGTGGATCATTTGAGAGATTGTTGTAAAGAAGAAGAGGAAACCGAGCAGCTTTATCAAGTAAGTTATATAAAAACCTTTTAAAACATGTTTATGACAACATAGTGAATTGATAACAATGTTTTTCTTACTAGCAAATTTAGTTTTATGTGAGTGTTTTCAACGTAAACAAAGAAAGAACATGATAGAAGAGGCAGCAAATATATTAAAAGATATTTTATTACAGGAAGAAACCGACATGTCAGAATAAAACAGCAGAAACAAAGTCAACATGGAGAATCTTGTTGTGTGAGACTTGATGTGCAGACGTGTGAACATGGAGAAGTGTGTTAAGTGAACAGCAACTGGAAAAAAAAACTTGCTGAATTTGACAGACTTGTGCTGCATTGCCGGAGCAGCATAACCTGACAGACTTGTGCTGCATTGCCGGAGCAGCATAACTTGCTAAACCTGACAGACTTGTGCTGCAAGACTCACAAGACTGCATAATGGCGGACATGACACTGAGACAATATATTGTGCAAAAAGCTTATTGTGAAGAAATGTTATCCGCTGTAAAAAAGTTTGCCTATTTAGTCTGTCCTGCTTGTCAACATGAAGAGTGTCAAGAACATACTTGTCATACTGCATGTGTTTATACATATTGGAATGAAGCTAAATATTACATTCATTTAGATAAAGTGTTAGATAATGCAAATCAACGTTGTGAGAAATATGGTGTAGATGCTATTACATTGGATGAACTCAGTCATTGGTTAATGTTCATTGAAGACCAATGGTCTCCAGTGATTCATACCATTGTATCCATACTTGATCTGTAAATACATGTTAGTTATAAATACATGTTAGTTATAAATACATGTTAGTTATAAATACATGTTAGTTATAAATACATGTTAGTTAAGTTACTATATTAGTTAAGTGATGTTGGTTGAGTTATAAAATAAAAGCTGTTCTGTTGAGAAGGTGGTTTTCATTCATCATGTCGACGTGGAAAGACTACTTGACCAATATTTACTTCAAACCTGGACAGCCTGGAGCATTTGCTGGTCCTTACAAACTGTATCACATCTTACGAAAACATAATCAACCAGTCACACATTCACAAGTGAAGAAATGGCTACAGGATCAAGATGCTTTCAGTTTACTCCAACCTGTCAAATACAGGTTCAAAAGACAACGTGTGATTACACGTGGCATTGATGATATGTGGGATATTGACTTGGCTGATATGGGAAACATAGCTCCCTATAATGATGACATACGCTTTTTACTCATTGTCATTGATGTGTTTTCCAAATATGTCTGGGTACAGCCAATACCTAATAAATCACATACCAGCGTCATACAAGCTTTCCAAAAGATTTTTCATGACACACGACGAAGACCGCGAACTCTAAGGTCTGATAAAGGAACAGAATTTAAAAACAGATGGGTAAAAGCATTTTTGAAGAAAGAAGGCATTCATGCTTATACCACAAAGAATGAAACCAAAGCCAACTTTGCTGAAAGAGTCATTCGTACTCTAAAGGGAATGATGTATCGGTATTTTCTACATAATCAAACTTACCGTTACTTAGACATTCTTCCAGACTTGGTGTACAATTACAACCATAGACCTCATGGTTCTCTTCCTAATAAATATGCTCCAGCCGAGATTCGTAAAGACAACGAATCAAAAGTGTGGAAGTATATGTATGTCGACAAACTGAAATTGAAACCGAAGAAGAAGAAGTATAAATTTAACATTGGCAATCATGTTCGCATTTCCCACATTAAATATGTGTTTCAACGCGATTATCACATCAAATGGACGCAAGAAGTCTTCATTGTCACACATCGTTGTAAGAAGCAAGGAATACATTTGTATCGTGTGAAAGACTTTTTAGACGAAGATATTGATGGTCATTTCTATGAAGAAGAACTACAGAAAGTGACCAAAGATATTGAATCTATTTATAGAATTGAAAAAGTCTTGAAAACACGTAAAAGACGAGGAGGTGTGAAAGAATTATTTGTCAAGTGGTTAGGTTGGCCAAACAAGTTTAACAGTTGGGTGAAAGAAACAGACATTCAACAATGAAGCATCCATTTACATGTTTGGTCTCTGGACCTACAGGCAGTGGCAAAACGTCTCTGGTGAAGGAAATTCTAGAACAAAAGTTGATTCAACCCTCTCCAAAAAGCATTTTATGGCTTTATGCAGCAGATCAGCCTTTGTACAAGGGAATGAAAGGCGTGGAATTTTACCAAGGCATTCCAGATGACATTGAAGAGCGTTTTAACCCGAAGAAACCAAACTTACTTATCATTGATGACTTAATGACGAAATGTCATAGTGATGAGCGTATGACACGTCTCGTTAGTGTTGGTAGCAGTCATCAAAATCTAAGCATTATCTTTATTGTACATAATTTATTTCATCATGGGAAAGAGATGCGAAATATTAGTTTGAATACACATTATATCATTCTGTTTAAAAATCCGAGAGACAGTCAACAAATTAGTACATTAGCACGACAAATGTATCCTGGAAGATCTCAATTTCTCATAGAAGCCTATCAAGATGCTACTAGCAAACCTCATGGTTATTTATTCATTGATTTAAAACCAAAGACAAATGATCAACTACGTATTCGTACAGGCATTTTACCAAAAGATACACATTATGTCTATATTGATAAAGCAGTGTATGAACAAGAACCAACTCATTTGACCATTCGCAGTCAAGATGTCTAAACGTATTCGAGCGAACCAGCCGTTTCTTCATTTGCTTGCACGCAGTGGGCCTAAACGACGTAAATCCTTGCTACAGCAAGCTACAAAAGAGGAATTAACAAGCTTGTTTGAAATTTGTTTGAATATATTAAGGGGACATTTACCCTTAAGCTCAAAACGGTTTAAGGAATTTAAACGTGAACGTCATACGCTACGTACTCTAGCAGATAAGAAGATATCCCTTCGACGAAAAAAGAAGTTGATTAATCAGAAAGGAGGATTCATTGGAGTTATTGCTAGATTGGCATTGCCCTTGTTAGCCAAACTGCTGTTAAAATGAAACATACGATGAAAATGGTCCTCATTCCTGAATATGAATATAAAATGTTGCTAGAAAAGAAGGGAAAATATGGTGAAATCAAAACGAAAGTGAATAAACTTTTACGTGGGAAACGAACACGTGAAAAGGCTATAGAAATGTCTCAACTTCTTGGTCGTCATTTACGAACAAGTCAGTCTAGGCAGCAAAAGCCCTCATCATCACCACCTGAAAAGCCAGAAAAGTTATTTTTAAGTCATTTTCAACCTATCTATCATGGAAAAATAACACAACTTTTAGCCGAACTGAAGAAATATGGTACGACATGGTCAGAGAAGAATGAACTTGTGTTGAAAACGGGCGATATTATAGCAAATTCCAACATGGTTGATTTGATGAAAGAAGCATTTGTGGCGACAAGAAGAAAAGAACGAGCCATACCACCATATGGCTGGCATCCGTTTATTCAGGAAATTGTTGATGCGAATATTCCAAAAACAATGTTTAGTAAAAAGACCACTCGTGACGACATTACAACAGAAATGAAACAACGTCAACAAAGACAGTTTCCTGAAGGATGGGAAAATTTTTAACATGGCTGAAAGAGCTATGTTGTTGTTGCCAAGAAGATAAACCAACTATTCCTGTAAAAATAAGATGTACAAGCGCGGGTTGTGAAGGAGAAATAAAAGACCATGTGAATGAGGATGAGATTTGGCATACTTGGTCGAATGGCGCGCGCTATCGTGAAGTATATAGACAACGTCAACGTACCTATACCATTTAGTTCCCATCATGGAGTCGACAAGCTTTTACATCACTTTGCCTAGCAATGCGAGTATGACCTATTATCCCAACAACAAGGCTTCGAATTATCAAATTCGTATGCCTCGAACCATCTATCTGAATGGAAAATATGAAGTGGCTTTAGCTGAAATTCAATATCCACATACATGGACAACGATGAGACATGACATGGACTATTCTATTCAGCATCGACAACAACCACTGACAGAGACACTTGAGACTATTAATATTCCTTATGGCTACTATAGATCCATACAAGAAATATGTCAGGCAGTGAATGAAGAAGCGACTAATTCTATGAAAGATGAACTTAAAGAAGCTATTCGGATAAAGTATGATAAGATTAGACGACGTGTTTTTCTATTTCTAAATTATGGCTTTGAAGTGTCCTTTTCCGCTGGATTAGCTGAGATTTTAGGATTTATCCCAGATCAATGGTATACTGAAACATGTACAGCTGACCATAAAGCGGATGTGAAACAGGGGTTTTATACACTGTATGTGTATTGTAGCATTTGTGAACCACAAGTTGTTGGTGATTATTATGTTCCCTTACTACGTTCTGTTGGCATACAAGGCCATGATGGCGATATTATCATGAAAACGTATGGCGAACCGCATTATGTTCCTGTAAACACGTCCAAATTTGACGTGATAGAAATGAATATTAAGGACGACACAGGCCATAATGTTCCATTTCAAACTGGAAAGGTGATCTGTAAACTTCATTTTCGACCAAAAGCAATATGAAAGCTTATACACACGATCCGTCTGCATATCGCAACCATTTTCTTCGTCAAGTGGGCGGGGAATTACCAGGATTCAAAGGAGCGCGAATCCAATATGGCGATGGTATTGGTTCAATACTGGGATCATTGGCTCGCAAAGCTATTCCATTACTTAAGGCTGGGGCTAAGATCGTTGCGCCACATCTTAAGAAGGCTGCAAAGAATGTCGCGAAAGATGTGACGGGCCGAGTAGCAGAACGTGTGTTTGGAGAACAAAAGCGTGTGCAACCGACGAAACGTGCCAGAAGACGAAAAACAGCCAGACGGATAACATCAAAATATCGCAAAGATATCTTTTGAAATCATGTCTCTCATTCATAATCATTCGTGTGAATGTAGTCTTTCTCCATTGGAATGGTTTCACGTACCACCGACGCAAACTGCTGTAGAGAAAAGTTATAATGTTGACTATCAACCACTTACAAGCATTAGAGAAGGCGCTCCAATAGAATTCTACATTCCTGCGAGTACAGAAGAATATCTAGATTTAAAGAACAGCAAACTTCATATTGTATGTCGCATTCTAAAGGCTGATGGAACAGCGTGTGGCGCAGATGATAATGTCTCTTGCATCAATGATGTGTTTAATGGGTTATGGTCTAATATTGAATTGTTTCTGAATGATCGTTTGGTTTCGCATAGCAACAATACTCATGGTTATACCAGCATTATCTCTCATCTCATCCATGACTCGGAAGAAAGTCTGCATTCTGAGCGCTCTATGCGTCTCATGTACAAGGATACTGCTGGGTCAATGAATAGTCATGAGGTGAAAAAACCTAATCATGAACAATATGTATCCGGGTTTCATGTCAATGCTGACGGTGGTGACTTGGCTGAGCAAGGCAATAATGGCTTACATCATCGTTATTTGCATACACGTCTTAGCCGTGATGTTATGCTCGCAGGTGGTTTAAGGATAGATTTGTTTGAGCAGGATCGTTATCTTCCGAATGGCATCAGTTTGAAATTGCGTTTCCATAGACAAAAAGATGACTATGTATTGATGGCTGCAAATAATACCTATAAGGTAGAAGTGAAAGAGGCATTTTTAACCATTCGCAAAGTGAGGGTGAGTCCAGGTATTCAGTTAGGACATACAGATGCATTGATGAAAAGTCCTGCCAAGATCAGAATGTAAAGTCTTGGCTATTCTTTTGTGAAAGATAACATCTTTTTGGGTCAATTACCAAATCGTATTGTTATTGGTCTGGTTCATAATGAAGCTTTTGGTGGATCAGTATTGAGGAATCCATATGATTTCAAACATTTTAATCTGGACTATATGCAACTGTACACGGATGGTGAACCAGTTCTATCCAAACCTCTCAAGCTTGACATTACACAGAACAAATACCTGGACGCTTTTGAAACGCTTTACAAATCGTTTGATCGGTTGAATTGTGAGAAAAGTTCCATTATAAAACGGGAAGATTGGCCTAGAGGTTATGCTTTATTTTCGTTTGACTTAACACCGGATTATGATGGCGATGATCATTTCCCCCTGATCAAGCATGGGAATTTGCGGCTAGAAATGAACTTTGCTAGGGCTTTGCAACCTACAATAAATGTCATTGTCTATGCTGAATTTGACAACATTATTGAGATCAGTGCAAATCGCAGCATCCAATTCGACTACCAGTCATGAACACGAAGCAGATTGATACCATATTGAGTCATGATGTCATGACCAAAGACTTGTTTCAAGGCGTGTTTGCCATGGACCAGTTACCGTCTTTACAACGCGGCGCCTATGTGATCAACACAGACGATCAAGATGAACCAGGAGAACATTGGGTGGCAGTGTATTATGATAAAGACCCTGCAGAATATTTTGACTCTTATGGACTGTTCCCTCTCGATGATCGTTTAGACATATTTTTAAGAAATGACTATATGTATAATTCTATCTCATTACAAACGCCAATATCATCGTCATGTGGTTTTTATTGTGTATATTATATATTGCATAGAGCTCGAGGTCAGAGTATGTTTGATATTGTGAATATATTAAAAAGAAAGGATGGCGATTTTATTGTAAAGGATTTTGTATATAGACATTATAAACCACTGTTTTATTAATGTTGTTGTTTTATTAATGTTGTTGTTTTTATTAATGTTGTTGTTTTATTAATGTTGTTATTGTAGTAGTTAAGTTGTTATATTAGTTAAGTTGTTGTTATATTAGTTAAGTTGTTGTTGTTAAATAAAACAAACCAAGTTTCAAACAACTGTCTTGTTTATTGTGTTCTATTTACAAAGTTTACAAACACTATTTACAAACTCTTAACTACAAACGCTATTTACACTATTTACAAATTCTTAACTACAAATTCTATTTACACTATTTACAAAGTCTATTTACACTATTTACAAACTTTTATTTACAAAGTCTATTTACACTATTTACAAATTCTTAACTAAAAAGTCTATTTACACTATTTACAAACTTTTTTATTTACAATCACATTCATTTTTCAATACATTCATCAATACATGCCATTCATTAGAATCTAAATTGATATAGGTATCATAGACATTACATCCGTGTTTGTAAATGCTATGAAAGCTTACATAACGCACATCACCAAACTTTATCACTTTAGCAGTTTCATGTTCAGACAGTTTCAGTTCATATCCTTCTTCATTTATGTCCATCACACGTATCCATGTCCATATATGTTGTGTCAGCTCAATGGATTTGGTACCCCGCATAAGTTGTATTCCATGCTCTTTAAATTCAAGCGTTAGGTTCTTTCCAATCCAATGCTTGCAACAGCGCGTTCCATTCCACTGTGCTGAGGGTGATGTAGTCGTAGCATTCTGTAAGCTCGTCATGTTGGCGAAATTGTACAAACACGTCTAGACCGTTCTCAGTCACACGCACTTCTAATTCATTTGAGACTACTAGGAGAAAGCCAGGTATTCTCAACTTGTCTAGATGATCCTTCAACACGGATTGGTCATCAAGCGATAGGACGAGATACTGTCCAAAATGTCGTAGCACAATATCATCACATAAGTTTCTCATGTATGAGAATCCATATGTTATGGGTTCATAATCCAACACATAGTCTTCCATCTTTCTTATACTCGGATGATGTCGAACAGCGGATGTTGTATCGCTTCTAGGAATCGTAAGATTGCGCGCCAGTTCTTGATATCAAAGAAGATCAACTGTGCATAGGGTGTGTCTGGCACAACTCCCTTATAATCCTTTGGATAATCCTGTAAAAGATTTCTACAGAATGTCACACGTATCTTAGAATCATATTCAGCCACCGTCACTTCCAGTTTATTTTCAAGTCTGCGTTTAAACCCAGCTTCAAGCGGTATGTTTTTAAAGTCTTTCCACACTTCAGGTTTAAACCGATAAGCAGAACATCTCCGAGAACCCATCATCACTTCATTCCTCTCATTAACTTTAAGGTAAACACCATCGTCCAACATGAGTGCATTCATGATTGTTACCTTGTTATGACTTGTCGTCTTGTCTGCGAAGCCTTTTATCCACTTCTTTCACCTGCTTCTTCATCATTTTCCATTCAGGTATTGTCAGCAAAATTCCCTTTTTCGTTGGACGGTTTTTTCCAGTCCCCTCATCTCTGAGGTATTTGCGAATGTTCACCACACCTTCATTACTTTGTTTCATAATCTTGATATACTTTCCATTGCCTAGAGAAAGCATTCCATCCCACGACTGTGGTGTTGGTGCTATCTCCACTTTTAATTTCTTGATGGTAGTGTCAGGATGTTTCACATTCATGTCTTTCACCGTATCTGCTAGAGTATCCATATCCGTTGTTGCAGATCTTTTCATGTTGACGCTTCAGTGTTCACACCTCAACTGACTCTCAAGTTGAAGTGTCTCCCCCTTATATACTGTAATGCCCATGCGCCAAAGTGGAATAGCCATCACTCATCACATATCGCTTGTCATCAAAAGGAGAGAGAGCCACTTTCCTCAACTTCTCCGAGAAGATCTGATGGTTATGACTTCGTATGATGTGTCCTGTGGTCATCGTTTGCGTTTGGTTGAACAAACTGTCTCTATACTGCTGATGTTTCATCCGTCTTTGACACGCGCGAGTGATGCCTTTGGCCGTACGTTTTTCTTTCCCACCATATATCATACTATACATTTTCGGCCGAAGTCCAACAAACTCTTCAATGGGAATGCCCGCCGTCTCATCTTTCATTTTCCCAAGCACTTTCTTGTTCACGTTGGAATGCAGGAAATGATCTGGGGGATAGTCACTTGTGTCGAACAAGTCAGCATCTTCCTGCATGTCTTTGTAGATATCGTCCGTTTCTATGTCATAACATAGACTGTCGGTGTCGCTGAACAACAGCTTGGCGTCGGGATACTTGGTCATTATGTAGTTGTAATGAAAGTGGAACATGAGCACCTTGCTGAGGTCGAGAATGGTGAAACCAACTTGAATGGGTTTATCCAGAAGCAGATCCACTTTGCGCAAATGTACCGCGGTCAAATCTTCGTTGAAAATTCTAAATTTGTGGAAGGAAGGTTTGGCCACAAGTTTCTTGAACCGCTTTTCCTGGTGAACAAGTTCAACATTGATGCGCTTTCTTACATTTTCCATGGTTTTGCCAAACACCGAGTTGTTCATCAATTTGAAGAAGTCTTTCTCAAACGGGTTCTTGGCCAACTTTCTCTTTTCCGTGTTCAAGGAGATGTATTTTGCCAACCATTTGCTCTGTGCAAACATGATGGCACGGTGCACCTTCGTGACTTTCAATCCCAGTGAGACATATTGCTGTAAATTTCTATAATGAAGCACATATTTCTTCTTGTCACACAGGTTGGGAATGAGCTTTTCACTAGGTTTGCCTTTCATGTTTAGATCTTTCCGTAGCTTCTGACTATGTTTTGACAATTCTCCCACTTTCACACATTTCCGTTCTGGAGCCACTGGGTAGTGATTATGACGATCATGGATTGCATATGGGTATTCCAAATCCACTTCTAAAATGTATCCAATCTCGTCATCTTCATCCACATCCATAAAGTCAATGGATTCTGGCTCGCTCACCCACATAAATCCACTTTCCGGCATGCTTTGCGACATAGCCCAGCCATATAAGTTGTTTGCATCCAGGTACGTCAAGTAGTTGGTTGGTTTCCTGGGATCGTAATCTGCTACGTAGGGGTTATTTGCTTTCGCATACTTGTGTGTGATGACAGATATTCCTCCACGTAGACCTTGTTCAACCATTTGGTACATGTCAATGTCGTTGATCAATTCCAATTTCACCTTTGTCGCTTTTAACATGGCATCCCACGACAGTCCTGGCGCTGTATAGTAGTGAGCAGGATCTAATTCATACGTGTTGAGACATACGTGACGAAAGTTTTCAAACACGTCAGCCAGCAGCAACACATCTGATTTCAGGTATAGGTCATGGTATTCGCCAAATGTAGTACAGTGGAATGTTTCCCACACCTTCTGCGCATGCGCATAATCTTCATCGCTAATGTCTTCTTCACTGAGCAGACTGTAAAACTTGTCCTTGGACGGTAGTTGTGTTTCAGCAAACTTGGATGGCTCATCCACGTAATCGTAGGGGTACACTCCCTTTCTCAACAGTAACTCTTGTTGGTCACTATCGTGAATGTGTGACGTCATGTGATAAAAGTTGTCTTTCCCTTCTGCTGCCAGGTTGGAGACCAACTTCTGTAGAGAGGTACTCATGAACTGAAAGCTGTCTGTAAATTTCAGATTGCTCATGGTGAATGCAATATATTTCTCAACGGTGTTGGGAATGACTGTAATCCTTTCGTTTTTGAACTTTCCAATTTCTTCCATGATCAAATGGCTGTCGTAGCCTCGTAAATTGTGGAAAAAGACAGGAATGATGAAAGAATCTTCAACATCCTGCTTATCCTTTCGAAATCGAAATTGCAAATTGCATTCATTATGTGCAGCTCCACGGTATTTGCCATTGATATGGTCATGATCTCTCACACGATCTGCTCCTAGAGGCTCATGACAAATGTAACAATCCGTAGCGCTCTTATAATGCTCTTCATCTTCATGAGTCATCACCATTTTCTTTTTCTGTTGTAAACCGTGTACAATACGATCACGTTCATATACCATATGGTCTAAAAAGACTTTCACAGCATTATCTCCTCGATACACGACTGGAGCACGTGTATCATACTGGCTGACAACCACATAGGCAAAGCTGTTTGGACGATGATGCTGATACTTGTCTCCTTCATGCTTTTTCGTGAAGCATTCAAAGTCTGCATAAATGACAAACGGCGCTCGCTGTTGTTTGGCTACATTCTTGAACTTGATGAAGGGTTCCTTGGGGAATGATAAACGTTGTGCTCCATGCTTGCCACACACTTCGCGATGCTCATCTAACAGATCTTGTCGCATAAACCCGTGAAGACAGTTGAAACAATAAAATGCTGCAGCCTTATGCTTTGATCGATAAGCCATCAGTCTGCTGAAATTCTTGATGAGGCAATAATGTCTTGTCTTGTCATTGCTAATCAAAAGCAAGTTGATTTCTCTCGCACTGTTGGTGCTGGTGTTTCGACTGAGTTGTATGGGAACAACGACATCATGTTCATATCCAAACACGTTAATGGACACATCATTCTCCTTTTCAAACTTTGGAATGTCTGTAATCGGTGTGGGAAATGTCATGCCTTCTACCTTCAATTCGTTCTCAAATGCTTTGTATTGATGCACACGCTGTAGGTTATTGCTTGATGAAGGGTGAAGGTGAGCCAATACAGACCATAAGAAGCACTTGTTGTCTTTATTCTGAATGTTTAGCACCGCCTTTGTACTCTTTACTTTCTTCGGTAGTGGGATAAAACTGCTCGCTTCCAGTGGCGCTGACGTAGCTGTATGCACTTCAATGAATAATATGTTATCCAACACCCAGCCAGAACCTTGTCGCTCATGTTCATCAAACCTTGTAAACAATTCTTTATAGGCTTCTGGCAAGTCCTTCTCAATATCCGTTGGATTGTATGCTGCATATGTCGGACTACTGATGAAGGCATTATCCACTTGTTCTACCATCACACCTTCAACATTTGGTGTCATTTTCTTGAAGCGTGCATGTACCACAATGTACCATTTCATGCCATGGTTTAGCGTTTCTAGCAAATGTCTCTTGATTCTATTCTCTTGTTGTCGCATTTCGAGTAGCAAATCTGATCCATCTTCAGGCTCAAACCGTCTTTCCTGCGCGTTTTCACAAAGACTCACTCTTCTGCCTCTGCCTACTTGTCCTGTCTCTTTCTTTCTTTGTTCTTCATGAGACACATTTTCCATCTCAGCACATGCATGCGTCTCAAATGCATCCAAAGATGGAAATATTTTAATACATTCACCGCAGAGGACTGGATCAGGTCTTTCAACATCATCTTGTAAGGTCTTTCGTCTCTTGACTTCAATCTGCTCAACAAGCTCTTCACGAGCACGTTTCAACCTAGCTGGTTTACATCTATGTGTCACGAACACTTCCAGAGATGGAAATGTCACATCGCATTCATGACAGTAGACTGTTGCCATCGTTGTTGTTTCTTCAACTGCTAGAACTGAAATGAAGTAAAATATACGTTTCACTCTTCCTTTTATACCACTTCAATGGTGTGTTAACTCAGCAGAATGTATCACTAGTTGACTAGTTGACATGTTTCACTCATGCTTTTATACTACTTCCATGTAATCAAAATATGGTGTGTAACTTTGTTCAAAAATTGTTTAAAAATGCTGACTCAGCAGAATTTTACTTGTGTATATGAATATCTCACTTACAGTTGTACAGCTGTTATACAGCAGAGACATCTAGCGGTGAAGTTAAATGGTCTGCCAAATGGTATTCATCCGCGAAGAAGCACTGTAATGGCGGTAAAAATGCATACAGCCAGCTGCGCAAATAGCCTATGACTACTTTATAACAAAACTTTACATAAAACTGAATCAAATGGTGAAATTTTCATATAAATCGACCAAGTATAACGAAAGGTATTGTTTTACAAAGTTTCAATTAAGTAAATAACCAAAGTTTGTTTACAAAGTTTGTTTACAAAGTTTGTTTATAAAGTTTGTTTACAAATTTTCAATTATGTAAATAAGTCAAGTTTGTTTTCAAAGTTTGCTTACAAATTTTGTTTATAAAGTTTGTTTATAAAGTTTGTTTACAAAGTTTGTTTACAAAGTTTGTTTACAAAGTTTGTTTACAAATTTTGTTTATAAAGTTTGTTTACAAAGTTTGTTTACAAATTTTATTTATAAAGTTTGTTTATAAAGTTTGTTTACAAAGTTTGTTTACAAAGTTTCAATTATGCAAATAACTAAAGTTTGGTTACACAGTTTGTTTACAAAGTTTGTTTACAAAGTTTGTTTACAAAGTTTCAATTATGCTAATAACTAAAGTTTGTTTACACAGTTTGTTTACAAAGTTTGTTTACAAAGTTTCAATTATGCAAATAACTGAAGTTTGTTTACAAAGTTTGTTTACAAAGTTCACTTTTTATTTATAAAGTTTCAATAAACACTTACCGAAATAGTTGTCACTGGATGTCATCCCTGGATCTGATGTGATCCAATTGCTTCCTTGCTCCACTCACCGAAATGACTGTCACTGCTGGATGCTCATCCCTTATATACCCCTCTGATGGAACTGAAGCTGACTTGACAGAATGTTGCTCGCCCAGGGGGGGGGGGGGGGTGGTCGACCCAAAAAATGAAAAATGTTCAGAATCGTCTGAAACGGATAAATATACAAAAATCACAATTTCGAGGGGGGGGGGGGTTGACCCAAAAAATGAAAAATGTTCAGAATCGTCTGAAACGGATAAATATGCAAAAATCACAATTTCGAGGGGGGGGGGGTGGTCGACCCAAAAAATGAAAAATGTTCAGAATCGTCTGAAACGGATAAATATACAAAAATCACAATTTCGAGGGGGGGGGGGTGGTCGACCCAAAAAAAAAAAAATGAAAAATGTTCAGAATCGTCTGAAACGGATAAATATACAAAAATCACAATTTCGAGGGGGGGGGGGGGGTCGACCCAAAAAAAAAAAAAAAAAAAGAAAAATGTTCAGAATCGTCTGAAACGGATAAATATACAAAAATCACAATTTCGAGGGGGGGGGGGTGGTCGACCCAAAAAAAAAAAAAAAAAGAAAAATGTTCAGAATCGTCTGAAAGGGATAAATATGCAAAAATCACAATTTCGAGGGTGGGCGGGTGGTCGACCCAAAAAAAAAAATAAATAAAAATGTTCAGAATCGTCTGAAACGGATAAATATGCAAAAATCACAATTTCGAGGGGGGGGGGGGTGGTCGACCCAAAAAAATGAAAAATGTTCAGAATCGTCTGAAACGGATAAATATACAAAAATCACAATTTCGAGGGGGGGGGGGGGTTTGACCCAAAAAAATGAAAAATGTTCAGAATCGTCTGAAACGGATAAATATGCAAAAATCACAATTTCGAGGGGGGGGGGGGTGGTCGACCCAAAAAATGAAAAATGTTCAGAATCGTCTGAAACGGATAAATATACAAAAATCACAATTTCGAGGGGGGGGGGGGTGGTCGACCCAAAAAAAAAAAAAAATGAAAAATGTTCAGAATCGTCTGAAACGGATAAATATACAAAAATCACAATTTCGAGGGGGGGGGGGGTGGTCGACCCAAAAAAAAAAAAAAAAAAAAAGAAAAATGTTCAGAATCGTCTGAAACGGATAAATATACAAAAATCACAATTTCGAGGGGGGGGGGGGGGGGTGGTCGACCCAAAAAAAAAAAAAAAAAAAGAAAAATGTTCAGAATCGTCTGAAACGGATAAATATGCAAAAATCACAATTTCGAGGGGGGGGGGGGTGGTCGACCCCAAAAAAAAAAAAAAAAGAAAAATGTTCAGAATCGTCTGAAACGGATAAATATGCAAAAATCACAATTTCGAGGGGGGGGGGGGGGTGGTCGACCCAAAAAAATGAAAAATGTTCAGAATCGTCTGAAACGGATAAATATGCAAAAATCACTTTTTACGCCGCTGGCTCACGCCTCACCGTCAGTAGTCTAAAAAGGTTGGGTTGACACCACTCTAATCATTGCATTGCCAAACCATCATGGACCAACCATAGTATGTGATTTAGCACTCCTATAAGAGCACCTTGTCTGTGTACATATGCATCATTCAAGCTCTGGCTACCGTTGGATACACATGGGGAAAAAAAGTGAAAACAGTTGCTCTTACCTATTGTGTTGTGCTGTTGAAGAACAATTGATGGATTGACTGGAATACACATAGGAGACGAAGTGAAACATTGACTATTCTTTGGAAAAAGGAAGTGAAACATTAGCTATTCATTGGAAAAGAGAAGTGAAAGATTTGGTTATTCTTTGGAAAAGGGAAGTGCAAGATTGCAAGACAAATTAACCAATGACTTGTGGTAAGTCATTTTTTTTTTTTTTTTTTTTTTTTTTTTTTTTTTTTTTTGAGACTGAGAAATTTAAGAGTGCACTCGTACAGAGTGTGAGGGAAAACCGATCGATAATTTCAGAGTGCGCTCGAGTGTGGGAACAATCAATAAATTTGAGAAGGAATGGGATTTTCCCTACGTTAAGTCCAATGTTATGTTTTAAGTTATAGTAGTTGGAAAAATGACACTTCTAAAACACATTTAACAAATGTAGTTTTTTAACACCATATAATATATAAAATAAGTTTGAACATTTTAGCATGCTACTTATTTGAATATTCTAAAGTCATAGTAGTGGAAAAATGGTGGTTCTAGACCAATTTTAACAAATTTTGTTTTTTGACAAAATATTATGTATAAAATAAGTTTAAACATTTTACCATGGTGTAGTAGGGTAAAAATGAGGGTTTTAGACCAACTTTAACAAATTTTGTTTTTTGACAAAATATGATGTAGAAAATAAGTTTGAACATTTTACTATGGTGTAGTAGGGTAAAAATCAGGGTTCTAAACCAAACTTTAATTTTTTTTTGAAAATATATTATGCTTTTCTTTTCTTAATGCTTTCAGGTATCGTCAGAACACATCGCTCTCCGCTAGATGTCTCTGCAATACATGCCTAGGTGGTATAAATAGGATGAGTGAGACCTACATTTCATCATATCAGTTTAGGCAATTGACGTGACAACAACAATGGCATCTAATTCAGACACATTAGTCGTCTGTCATGATTGTAATGTGACATTTCCATCTCTGGAATTGTTCGTAGCACATACATGCAAACCAGCTAAGATGAAACGTGCTAATGAAGAGCTTGTTGAGATGATTGAAGCCAAGAGACGAAAGACGGTACAAGATGGTGTTTTCAGACCTCATCCAGTCCTCTGCTGTGAATGCATTAAAATATTTCCATCTATGGATACATTTGAGGCACATGCATGCATACCAGCTGAGATGGAAAATGCGTCTCATGAAGAACAGTTTCACAGAAAGAAAAAACAGGACAAGTAGGGAGAGGTAGAAGGGTTAGTCTGGGAGAAAACGCACAGGAAAGACGATTTGAGTCTGAGGATGGATCGGATTTACTGCTTGAAATGCGACAACAAGAGAACCGTATCAAGACACATTTGTTGGAGACCTTAAACTATGGAATGAAATGGTACATTGTCGTTCATGCACGTTTCAAGAAACTGACAGCGAATGCTGAAGGTGTTATGGTAGAACAAGTGGATAATTCATTTATCAGCAGTCCAACATATACAGCATACAACCCAGCAGATATTGAGCAGGACTTGCCAGACGCCTATAAAGAATTGTTTACTAAGTTTGATGAACATGAGCGACAAGGCTCTGGCTGGGTATTGGATAACATACTATACATTGAAGTACATACAGCTACGTCAGCGCCACTGGATGCGAGTAGTTTTATTCCACTGCCGAAGAAAGTGAAGAATACAAAAGGTGTGTTAAACATTCAGAATAAAGACAACAAATGTTTCTTATGGTCTGTACTGGCTCACCTTCACCCTTCAACAAATGTAAACCCAGAGCGTGTACATCAATACAAGCTATTTGAGAACGAATTGAAGGTGGAAGGCATGACATTTCCAACACCGATTACAGACATTCCAAAGTTTGAAAAGGAGAATGATGTGTCCATTAACGTGTTTGGATATGAACATGATGTCGTTGTTCCCATACAACTCAGTCGAAACACCAGCGCCAACAGCGCGAGAGAAATCAACTTGCTTTTGATTAGCAATGACAAGACAAGACATTATTGCCTCATCAAGAATTTCAGCAGACTGATGGCTTATCGATCAAAGCATAATGGTGCAGCTTTTTATTGTTTCAACTGTCTTCACGGGTTTATGCGACAAGAGCTTTTAGATGAGCATCGTGAAGTGTGTGGCAAGCATGGCGCGCAACGTTTATCATTTCCCAAGGAACCATTCGTTAAGTTTAAGAATGTAGCCAAACAACAGCAAGCACCGTTTGTGATTTATGCAGACTTTGAATGTTTCACGCAAAAGCATGAAGAAGAAGACAAGTATCAACATCATCGTCCAAACAGCTTTGCCTATGTAGTTGTGAGTCAGTACAACACACGTGCACCAATCGTGTATCGAGGAGACAATGCTGTAAAGGTCTTTTTAGACCATATGTTGAATGAACGTGATCGTATTGTACGTGGTTTAGAGCAACCAAAGGAAATGGTGATGACTCGCGAAGACAAAGAGAATTTTAAGAACGCTGTTGATTGCTACATTTGTCATGAACCTCTAGGAGCAGATCGTGTGAGAGATCATGACCATATCAATGGCAAATATCGCGGAGCAGCGCACAATGAATGCAACTTACAATTCCGACTTAGAAAGGATCAGCAAGGGGATAAAGATTCTTTTATCATTCCTGTGTTTTTCCACAATTTGCGAGGCTATGACAGTCACCTTATCATGGAGGAAATTGGAAAATTCAAAGATGAAACGATTACAGTCATTCCCAACACCATTGAGAAATATATTGCATTCACCATGAGCAATCTGAAATTTACAGACAGCTTTCAGTTCATGAGTACTTCTCTACAGAAGTTGGTATCCAACCTAGCGGCAGAAGGGAAAGACAACTTTTATAACATGACGTCACACATTCACAATAGTGACCAACAAGATTTACTGTTGAGAAAGGGTGTGTACCCTTATGATTACGTGGATGAACCATCCAAGTTTGCTGAAACACAACTGCCGTCCAAGGACAAGTTTTACAGTCTGCTCAGTGAAGAAGACATTAGCGATGAGGATTATGAGCATGCGCAGAAGGTGTGGGAGACATTCAACTGTACTACATTTGGCGAATACCATGACTTGTACCTGAAATCAGATGTGTTGCTGCTGGCTGATGTGTTTGAAAACTTTCGTCACGTATGTCTCAACACATATGAATTGGATCCTGCTCACTACTATACAGCACCAGGACTGTCGTGGGATGCAATGTTGAAAGCGACAAAGGTGAAGTTGGAATTGATCAATGACATTGACATGTACCAAATGGTTGAGCAAGGCATACGTGGAGGAATATCCGTGATCACACACAAGTATGCGAAAGCAAATAATCCCTACGTAGCAGATTACAATTCTGAGATACCAAACAACTATTTGATGTACCTCGACGCAAACAACTTGTATGGTTGGGCCATGTCACAAAGCATGCCACAAAGAGGATTTATGTGGGTGAGTGAGCCAGAATCCATTGACTTCATGGAAGTGGATGAAGATGACGACATTGGATTCATTTTGGAAGTGGATTTAGAATATCCAAATTCAATCCATGATCATCATAATCACTACCCAGTGGCTCCAGAACGGAAATGTGTCAAAGTTGAAGAATTGTCAGAGTACAGTCAGAAGCTGCGGAAAGATCTAAACATGAAAGAGAAATCCAGTGAAAAGCTCATTCCTAACTTGTCTGACAAGAAGAAATATGTACTTCATTACAGGAATTTACAACAGTACGTCTCACTGGGGTTGAAAGTCACTAAAGTACATCGCGCCATCATGTTTGAACAGAGCAAATGGTTGGCAAAATACATTACCTTGAACACAGAAAAGAGAAAATTGGCCAAGAACCCATTTGAGAAAGACTTCTTCAAACTGATGAACAACTCAGTGTTTGGCAAAACCATGGAAAATGTGAGAAAGCGAATCAATGTTGAACTTGTTCACAAGGAAAAGCGGTTCAAGAAACTTGTGGCCAAACCTTCTTTCCACAAATTCAAAATTTTCAACGAAGATTTGACCGCGATACATTTGCGCAAAGTGGATTTGATTCTGGATAAACCCATTCAAGTTGGTTTTACCATTCTCGACCTCAGCAAAGTGCTTATGTTCAACTTTCATTACAACTACATCATGGTCAAGTATCCCAATGCCAAGTTGTTGTTCAGCGACACCGACAGTCTTTGTTACGACATAGAAACGGAAGATATCTACAAGGATATGCAGCAAGATGCTGACCTGTTCGACACAAGTGACTATCCGCCAGATCACTTCCTACATTCCAACGTGAACAAAAAAGTGCTTGGGAAAATGAAGGATGAGACGGCAGGCGTCCCTATTGAAGAGTTTGTTGGACTCAGACCGAAAATGTACAGTTTATTGTGCGGTGGGAAAGAAAAACATACAGCTAAAGGCATCACTCAAGCTTGTCAAAGACGCATTAAACATGTGCAGTATAGAGACAGTTTGTTTAAGAAAACTCAAACGATGGCTACAGGACACATTATCCGAAGTCATAGTCACCAGCTTTTCTCGGAGAAGTTGAGGAAAGTAGCCCTCTCCCCATATGACGACAAGCGATATGTGATGAGTGATGGCTATTCCACCTTAGCGCATGGACATTACAAGGCTATGGTATAAAGGGGGGAGGTCCTCCAACGGAAGAGTTATTTGAGGTGTGAACATTGAAGTGTTAACATGGAACGTGAAAGTCGTAAGAGATCTACAACTGATATGGATACTCTTGCAGATGCAGTTAAAGACTTAAAAGTGAAAAATCCTACCACTACTATCAAGAAATTGAAAGTGGAGACAGCACCAACACCACAGTCGTGGGATGGAATGCTTTCTCTAGGAAATGGAAAGTATATCAAGATTATGAAACAAAGCAATGAAGGAGTGGTAAACATTCGCAAGTACCTGAGAGATGAGGGGACTGGAAAAAACCGTCCTACGAAAAAGGGTATCTTGCTGACAATACCTGAATGGAAAATGCTGAAGAAGCAAGTGAAAGAAGTGGATAAAAGGCTTCGCAGACAAGAAGACGGCTCATAACAAGGTAAAAACATGAATGCACTCATGCTGAACGGTGGTGCTTACCTTACTGTAAATGATAGGAATGAAGTGATACTAGATTCTCAGACAAGTTATCATCGGTTTAAACCTGAAGTATGGAAAGACTTTAAAAACATACCACTTGAACATGGGTTTAAACGTAGACTTGAAAATAAAGTGGAAGTGACGGTGGCTGAATATGATTCTAACATACGTGTAGAAATCTGTAGAAATCTTTTACAGGATTATCCAGAGGATTATAAGGGAGTTGTACCAGATACACCATATACAGATTTGATCATCTTTGATATCAAGAACTGGCGCGCAGTCTTACGATTCCTAGAAGTGATACAACATCCACTCTTCGCCATCTTGCGAGCATAAAAAAACGTCTTTGCAGACAAGGAGACAGCTCATAGTTCATCTGACTGTTGAACGAGATGGAAGACTTTTTATCGGAATATGAACCCATTACGCATGGATTCTCATATCTGAGAAACGAATATGATGACATCGTGCTAAAACATTTTGGAAAGTATATCATTCTATCAACTGACGAACAATCTGTGTTGAAAGACCATCTAGAGAAGCTGAGGATACCTGGCTTTCTCCTGAAACTCTCAGAGGATTTAGAAGTGCGTGTGACTGAGAACTATTTAGACGTTTTTGTACGATTTCGCCAATATGACGAGCTTACAAAATGCTACGACTACATCACCCTCAACACAGTGGAATGGCACGCTCTGTTACAAGCATTGGATTGGAAAGAACCTAACGCTTGAATTCAAAGAGGAAGGAGTGCAACTCATGCGAGGCACCAAGTCCATTGAACTGACGCATCCCATGTGTGTTATGGTGATGGACATTGACATGAATGATCATGGAGTTGAACTGAAACTGTCTGAACACAAAGATGTTAAAATAATAAAGTTTGGTAATGGACCGTGTTATGCTAGTTTTCATAGCATTTACAAACGTGGATGTAATGTCTATGATACATATATTAATTTAGATTGGTATGAATGGCATGTGTTTATCGATGTATTGAATGTATTTGTAAAATAAAAAATTCAATGTAAAATAATTGTTAAAATGTAAATAATGTATAACACAATAAACAAAGAATGTTGTATAAAACTGTCTTGTTTATTTACAATATTCATAATACAATTCACAATTACCAACAACTTAACTAATGCAAATTAACTAATACAACATCAATAAAATAATGGTTTATAATGTCTATATACAAAATCCTTTACAACAAAATCACCATCACTTCTTCTTAATACATCAATGATTTCAAAAGGACTATGTCCTCGAGCTCTTTGAATTATATAATACACACAATAAAATCCACATGTAGAGGATATTGGTGTTTGTAATGGAACTGAATTATAAATGAAATTAAACTTTAAAAACTTATTCAAACGACTGTCTATAGGTAAAAGTCCATAAGAGTCAAAATATTCTGCAGGGTCTTCGTCATAATATACTGCCACCCAATGCTCTCCTGGCTCATCATGATCGTCTGTGTTGATGACATAGGCACCGCGTTGTAAAGATGGTAACTGGTCCATGGCAAACACACCTTGGAACAAGTCTTTTGTCGTGGCATCATGGGATAGGATGGCTTCTATCTGCTTCGTGTTCATGACTGGTAGTCGAATTGAATGCTACGATTTGCACTTATTTCAACAATGTTATCAAATTCAGCATACACTATAACATTGACTGTATTTTGCAAGGCACCAGCAAAATTCATTTCTAGTCTCAAATTCCCATGTTTGATAAGGGCATAATGATCAGCACCATCATAATCAGGTGTTAAGTTAAAAGAAAACAAAGAATAACCTCTAGGCCAATCTTCCCGTTTTATAATGGAACTTTTCTCACCATCCAGTCTATCAAAAGATTTGTAAAGTGTTTCAAAAGCATCAAGATATTTGCCTCGATTTATATCAAGCTTGAGAGGTTTTGATAGGACTGGTTCACCATCAGAGTAAAGCTGCATAAAGTTAAGATTGAAATGTTCAAAATTGTATGGATTTCTCAATACTGTTCCAGCAAAGGATTCATTATGAACCATTCCAATGACAATACGTTTTGGTAATTGGCCTAAAAAGATACTATCTTTCACAAAAGATTGAAATCCAGTTGGAATAGCTAAAACTTTACATTCTTTTCTAGTAACAATAAACTTAGCAGGACTTTTCATCAACGCATCTGCATGTCCCAACTGAATACCTGGACTAACCCTCACTTTGCGAATGGTTAAAAACGCTTCTCTGACTTCTACTTTAAAACCATTATTTGCAGCCATTAATACATATTCATCTTTTTGTCTATGTAAGCGTAATTTCATACTAACACCATTGGGAAGATAACGATCCTGCTCAAACAAATCTACCCTTAAACCACCTGTAAGCATAAACTCACGGCTTAGACGTGTATACAAATAGCGATTATGTAAACCATTATTTCCTCTTTCAGCTATATCACCACCTTCAATATTTACATGAAAACCTGATACATATCTTTCATGATTAGGTCTTTTCACCTCATGAGTATTCATTGACCCAGCAGTATCTTTATAGATGAGACGCATAGAGCGCTCAGAATTGAGACTTTCTTCCGAGTCATGAACGAGATGAGATATGATACTGGTATAACCATGGGTATTGTTACTATGTGATACCAATCGATCATTTAGAAATAATTCAATATTAGACCATAACCCATTGAACAAATCATTGATACAGGATACGTTATCATCTACACCACACGCTTCTCCATCAACCTTTACAATGCGACATACAATATGGAGTTTACTGTTCTTTAAATCTAGATATTCTTCTGTACTCGCAGGAATGTAGAATTCTATTGGAGCACCTTCTCTAATAGTAGTTAGTGGTTGATAGTCTACATTATAGCTTTTTTCTACAGCAGTTTGCGTTGGTGGTATGTGAAACCATTCTAATGGAGAAAGACTACATTCACAAGAATGATTATGAATTAAAGACATGATTAAGAAATATCTTTCTTATATTTTGTTGATGTTATCCGTTTAGCTGCCTTTCGCCTTCTGACAGGTTTTGCTGGTTTCGCTGTCTTTTGTCCTCCTAACTCATCACCAAACATACGTTGTGCTACTCGACCTGTAACATCTTTCGCGACATCTTTTGCAGCCTTTTTAAGATGTGGTGCAACGATTTTAGCCCCTGCCTTAAGCAGTGGAATAGCTTTTCGAGCCAATGATCCCAGTATTGAACCAATACCATCTCCATATTGTATTCGCGCTCCTTTAAATTCTGGTAATTCTCCACCCACTTGACGAAGAAAATGGTTGCGATAAATAGATGGATTGTGTGTGTATGCTTTCATAATGCTTTTGGTCGAAAATGAAGTTTACAGATCACCTTCCCAGTTTGAAATGGAACATTATGGTCTGTGTCATCCTTAATATTCATTTCTATCACATCAAATTTGGATGTGTTTACAGGAACATAATGAGGTTCTCCATAAGTTTTCATGATAATGTCTCCATCGTGTCCTTGTATTGCAACAGAACGTAGCAAAGGAACATAATAATCACCAACAACTTGTGGCTCGCAAATACTACAGTACACATAAAGTGTATAAAACCCCTGTTTCACATCAGCTTTATATTCAGCTGTACACGTTTCAGTATACCATTGATTTGGGATAAATCCTAAAATCTCAGCTAATCCAGTGGAGAATGACACTTCAAAGCCATATTTTAGATATAGAAAAACGCGTCGTCTAATTTTATCATACTTTATCCGAATACCTTCTTTAAGGTCATCTTTCATAGAATTAGTTGCTTCTTCATTGACTGCATGACATATTTCTTGTATGGATCTGTAGTAACCATAAGGAATATTGATTGTGTCAAGAACAATATTATTCAGTGGTTGTTGTCGATACTGAATAGAATAGTCCATTCCATGTCTCATGGTTGTCCATGTATGTGGATATTGAATTTCAGCTAAAGCCACTTCATATTTTCCGTTCAGATAGATGGTTCGAGGCATACGAATTTGATAATTTGAAGTCTTGTTGTTGGGATAATAGTTCATACTAGCATTGCTGGGTAAAGTAATGTAAAAACTTGTTGACTCCATGGCAGCTAAATCGTTTATGTGATGTAGATAGACTAGATGTGTATATACATTACTTCATGTTTGACACTCTTCATCTTCACTTTCTACATTGTTGTCTACATTGTTGTCTACATTGTCGTCTAAATTGCTATCTACATGATCTACATTGGTATCTACTACTTCTCCCTGACAACAAGCACTAACACACCTAATTTTTACAGGAATGGTATTTTTATTTCCATTTTCTTTACAACAACAACACCATAGCTCTTTAATCCATGTTAAAAAGTTTCCCATCCTTCTGGAAACAACCTTTGTTGACGTTGTTGTATCTCTTTTGTAATATCTTCACGAGTTGTCTTTTTACCAAAAACAGTTTTTGGAATATTAGCATCTACAATTTCCTCAATAAACTGCTTCCAACCATGCGGTGGTTCTCGTCGTTCTTTTCTTCTTGTAGCAACCAATGCTTCTTTCAACAAATCAATAATGTTGGAATTTGTAATGACAGTACCCGTTTTTAAAACAAGTTCATTTTTATCTGTCCATCTCGTACCATATTTCTTAAGTTCTGCTAGAAGTTGTGTTAGTTTTACATGATAAATAGGTTGAAAATGGCTTAGAAACTGTTGGGACTTTTCTGATTTTTCTGCTTTGGATGATGTAACAGACTTTTGCCGCTGTTGTTGCGACTGAATTGTTCGTAAATGACGACCAAGAACTTGAGACATTTCTATTGCCTTTTCACGAGTTCGTTTCCCACGTAAAAGTTTATTCACTTTCGTTTTGATTTCACCATCTTTTCCCTTCTTTTCTAACAACATTTTATATTCATATTCAGGAATGAGGACCATTTTCATAGTATGTTTCATTTTAACAGCAACTGAGCTAACAAGGGTAATGCAAATTTAGCAATAGCTCCAATGAATCCTCCTTTCTGATTAACCAACTTCTTTTTTCTTCGAAGTGATATCTTCTTATCTGCTAGTGTACGTAGGGTATGACGTTCACGCTTGAATACCTTATACCTTTTTGAGCTTAAGGGTAAATGTCCTCGCAATATATTCAAACAAATTTCAAACAAGCTAGTTAATTCTTCCTTAGTAGCTTGTTGTAGCAAGGATTTACGTCGTTTAGGCCCGCTGCGTGCGAGCAAGTGAAGAAATGGTTGATTCGCTTGAATACGTTTAGACATCTTGGTTGCGAATGGTTAAGTGACTTGGTTCTTGTTCATACGCCACCTTATCAACATAGACGTAATGTGTATCTTTTGGTAAAATGCCTGTACGAATACGTAGTTGATCATTTGTCTTCGGCTTCAAATCAATGAATAAATAGCCATGAGGTTTGCTCGTAGCATCTTGATAGGCTTCTATGAGAAATTGAGATTTTCCAGGATACATTTGTCGCGCTAATGTACTTATTTGTTGACTGTCTCTAGGATTTTTAAACAGAATGATGTAATGTGTATTCAAACTAATATTTCGCATTTCTCTACCATGATGGAATAAATTATGCACAATAAAAATAATGCTTAG
This sequence comes from Protula sp. h YS-2021, assembly GCA_949752745.1. Lineage (NCBI taxonomy): Eukaryota > Metazoa > Annelida > Polychaeta > Sabellida > Serpulidae > Protula > Protula sp. h YS-2021. The sequence goes on from OX457028.1 coordinate 11,880,658, forward strand.
ATTTTGATGACTGCTGCCAACACTAAATAGACGTGTCATGCGTTCATCACTATGACATTTGGTCATTAAGTCATCAATGATGAGTAAGTTTGGCTTTTTCGGGTTAAAACGCTCTTCAATGTCATCTGGAATGCCTTGGTAAAATTCCACACCCTTCATTCCCTTGTATAAAGGCTGATCTGCTGCATAGAGCCATAAAATGGTTTTTGGAGAGGGTTTAATTAACTTTTGTTCTAGAATTTCTCTAACTAGAGAAGTTTTACCACTGCCTGTAGGTCCAGAGACCAAACACGTGAATGGATGCTTCATTTTCGAATATCTGTTTCTTTCACCCAACTGTTAAACTTCTTTGGCCAACCTAACCACTTCACAAATAATTCTTTAACATCTCGTCTTTTTCGTGTTTTCAAAACCTTTTCAATTCTGTAGACTGATTCAATATCTTTTGTCACTTTCTGCAGTTCTTCTTCATAAAAATGTCCGTCAATATCTTCATCCAAAAAGTCTTTCACACGATACAAGTGTATTCCTTGCTTCTTACAACGATGTGTGATAATGAAGACTTCTTGCGTCCACTTTATATGATAATCTCGTTGAAATACATATTTCATGTGAGAAATGCGAACCTGATCACCAATTTTAAATTTGTAGGGTTTTTTCTTCTTTGGTTTTAATTTCAATTTGTCTACATACATATACTTCCACACTTTCGATTCGTTGTCTTTACGAATATCTGCAGGAGCATACTTATTAGGGAGGGAGCCATGAGGTCTATGGTTGTAATTATACACTAAGTCTGGAAGGATGTCCATATATCGATACGTTTGATTATGTAGGAAATATCGATACATCATTCCCTTTAGAGTACGAATGACTCTCTCAGCAAAGTTGGCTTTGGTTTCATTCTTTGTCGTATAGGCATGTATTCCCTCCTTCTTCATAAATGCTTTTACCCATCTGTTTTTAAATTCAGTTCCTTTGTCTGACCTTAGAGTTCGTGGTCTTCGTTGTGTTTCATGAAAAATCTTTTGAAAGGCTTCTATGACACTCGTATGTGATTTATTAGGTATTGGTTGCACCCATAAATATTTGGAAAACACATCAATGACAACTAATAAAAAACGGGTGTCATCATTATAGGAAGCTATGTTTCCCATGTCAGCTAAATCAATATCCCACATGTCATCAATTCCACGTGTAATGACACGTTGCCTTTTAAACCTATATTTTACAGGTTGTAGTAAACTGAAGGCATCTTGATCCTGTAACCATTTCTTCACTTGTGAATGAGTGACTGGTTGATCATGTTTTCTTAATATGTGATATAGTTTGTAAGGACCAGCAAATGCCCCGGGTTGACCAGGTTTAAAATAAATATTGGTTAAGTAGTCTTTCCACGTCGACATGTTAACACTAAATGATTAACACTTGTTAACATATCTTACATTTTATTTTATCAACACATCTTGCATTTTATCAACATATCTTACAAATCAAGTATTGATACAATGGTGTGAATAATTGGAGTCCATTGATCTTCAATGTACATTAACCAACTACTTAATTCATCAAATGTGATAGCATCTACACCATATTTTTCACAACGTTGATTTGCATTATCTAACACTTTATCTAAATGAATGTAATATTTAGCTTCATTCCAATATGTATAGACACATGCAGAATGACAAGTATGTTCTGAACACTCTTCATTTTGACAAGCAGGACATACTAAACATGCAAACTTTTTTACAGCTAATAACATTTCTTCACAATATGTCTTTTGCACAATATATTGTCTCAATGTAATGTCTGTCATTATACTGCAATGTAGATTAACCACTCTCTCACTTCATAAAACAGTCTTGGATCAAATCGAGCAAAGTGATATGCTGCTTCCACATCAAACTCCTCAGCTCTGTCAATGTTTGAAAGCACACACTCTTTGATGAAATCCTCACGTAATTTCGGTACGTTCAGCGTGGAATGAGCAAGTTCCCAATAGATGTCAAAGTGTTCCAGTTGTTGTTGAATAGATCCAAAACGTGCCAGTTCACTTATCATGTAGTCCACATACGTCTCCTTGAAAAACGTTTCTACATCCATCTTTCACATATCCATATGACACGTCTACACACTTTGACGACTAGTAAGCAAATGACTTGTAGTCTTACTCGGCAGATACTGTTAGTGAGCCACACTTGTTGCAGAAGTTGTCAGGTTCACACAACTTGCAATTGTACTTGTGGCAGTGACAATCATAATCCTCAGCATATCCGTAAGCACCACAATATTCACAGGTAAGTCCAAGTTGATTTTGCACATCCATATTCTCCAATCGAACTTCAGACAGTCTTTTCTTGGAAAGCTTTGACACTTTCATTCGATTGTCCTTTTGCAGCTTAACAGGAGTTTTCTTCCCATGACATTCCGTACATGGCAGTAAGGTTGAGGTTATGCTATGGATTTCCTGAAGCAATGTCCCCCATTTACCATCATTCATGTTGATGTAACGCGTATATTCTTTCCCTTCAAACAGTGATGTTTGCACAAAACTCACATAGCGCATATCCAAGTATGAAATGACTTCAAGCCACTTCGTTTGCGTTAAGTACAGTTTGAAGCCAATGTTGCGTAATCTTGCCAAGTTCTGACACACAATCTTCCACAAGGATGGTGATAAAGCAAGCCATCTCTCTCCACGTTTGATTCGAAGAAATAGCCCAAATTCTCCATGCTCCACAGTAATGGTTAAGTTTGCACTAATTTTAAAGCTGCTTGTCTTCTCCATGGCTGCGCGTTGAATGATGACTTCACTTCACCCTTCTCCTTTTATGCCATTAGAAATTGCAGAGTCAGCTTTTTTATAGTTCTTCAAACATTTTACAAAGCTTTGAATTCACTTCAACTCGTTCATTGTTGAATCGAACAAGTTCTGATGCATTCGTCGTCAATGGAACGCCATCATCATAATGTAAAATAATTCTAGCAGCTACAGCTAGCATGAGTTCAGCTGCCCAAGTTGTATTCGCGCGGATAAATGCTGAATCAATGTCGTAAGTTGATGGTAAAAGTAGTTCTTCACATTCCTGTAGAAATGAGTGGATGAATTCATGTCTTGGAATTATCTTTCCAACAGCTTCCCAATGCTTATGCAAATTCTTCACTTGTAAAATCCAATTAGATTCAAAAGCAGGAAGCTTTGAAAACACATAGTCAACATAGTTCACTTTGAAGACGTCATCCATGGTCTCTACACATCGGTGAAGAAGTAATGTTGACATTGTTAATAATCAGGTGAAAGCGGAGAGCGATGTGTTCTGACGATACCTGAAAGCATTAAGACTTAACGTAGGGAAAATCCCATTCCTTCTCAAATTTATTGATCGTTCCCACACTCTGAAATTATCGATCGGTTTTCCCTCACACTCTGTACGAGTGCACTCTGAAATTATCGATCGGTTTTCCCCCACACTCTGTACGAGTGCACTCTTAAATTTCTCAGTCGGTTTTCCCTCCACACTCTGTACACATGTACATATGCTGTATGTGTGTGTGTGTGTGTGGTTACTGTAATGGGAAACCATTGAAATATGACTAATTAAATGTTATCATAATAATAAAAAAAAAAAAAAAAAAAAAAAAAAAAAAAAAAAGAAGGAAAAAAAAAAAAAAAAAAAAAAAAAAAAAAAAAAAGAAGAAGAAAAAAAAAAAAAAAAAAAAAAAGAAGAAGAAGGAGAAAAAAAAAAAAAAAAAGGAGAAAAAAAAAAAAAAAAAAAAAAAAAAAAAAAGAAGAAGAAAAAAAAAAAAAAATTTGGGGGGGGGGGGGGGGTCAGTCCTGACTGCCGCCTAGGGGGGGGGGGGGTCCCCATGCTACATGATTCTTGACAAGGGGGGGGGGGTCCCCATGCTACATGATTCTTGACCAGGGGGGGGTTCCCATGCTATATGACTCTTGACCAGGGGGGGGGGGTCCCATGGTATTTGATTCTCTACCAGGGGGGGGGGGTCGGTCAGTATGACGTCACAAAATGCAGTGATTCTCTCGTTTCTCAACTACTATGTTGCTATAAAACCTAGGCAATTAAAGAGTGCTAGATTCTTTTTGTTGTAGTGACCAGTGATATGGTCCCTATAAGTTTATCACAGATAGTTGCCTAAATCTTAGTTCTGTTTTTTTCTTCAGATACAGAACAAATATAACTCTATCTCAAAAATATCACTCTTAAGGGATATAAAGGCCTGTCTTAACCAATATACTCACATAACATAACCTTAGATCACATGGTGTTTTAACCGCATTGTTGTAAATGAATGGCTAAGATTATATAATCAGTGATTTTTTTTATAATTATAACTACTAATTTTGATTAAAGTAAGCTAAAGCAATACATGTCAATTATCTTTCCACCACTCAGAAAAAGTTTAGTACTTCGAATTAAATAATTTGATTAAGATAAGCTAAACCAAGAACTCTAATAAAAATTTTACTACTTCAAATTATTGTTAGAATCTGGTTAAAAATACAGATGTTACGCTGGAGGTGTTTCTGAAAATAAACATTTTTTTAGAGAGATTTTAAAGATTTTAGGTATTTTAAAGATCTTTCCCTTGACAAACGACTAGCAACAATATTACAAAGTGTAGTTAGTAAACAAATAATGTCCCAATGTCACGAAATTGCTTCTTTACCTAAGGCATGTTATCAAAATATCAATCATATTTTGTAATAGAGGAAAAGGTTTTTACAATAAACTCAGTGATCCCATATGATCTGCTCACCCTGCGGTCATCACGTAAAATAAATATTGGTGCATGCAAGGACTTTCTTTACAGCAATTTATCATTTACTTGCAGTGAAAACACACCCGGTAAACTTTTTTGGTTTGCAAAACGTTTTATAAACGTTTTTTGTGAAACCTAAAAAACCTTCAAGAAATATTGATTTTTCATTATGCTCTAGTGCAAAACGTTTGATTTTGGTTTAAAAATAGTTCCCCCTGAAACGTTTCGAAAAGATTCTACAAAAAACGTTTTATTTTGGCATCCGAGAACACAAAGATTTTATAAACGTCAATAAAACGTTTCAACCAAAAACGAACCTTAAAAAACGTTTCCATGTTTACCAGCATTGTGTATTGTTGAGTGACGCACTGTGTTTCCAATGTTCTCTGGTCAGTCACAGCGATAACAGTCACAGTGATAACAGTAATAGCGATAACAATAACAGCCACAACAGTAACAGCGATTTTCGTTATTGTAAATCCATTTATCAAACGCGAATCAAAAGGTCATACTTATAGCTTTGTTTGATATTTAAGCGATTACACGTGCAAACTGAAAGGACTCGATTATATATTTCGGTACATATGACAAATGCAAGGACAACCGTTCTCCCCACTCCTCCCGTAAAGTCAGGCAACGTACTTCTTAACATCGTTTAGTTGACATAACACGTCATTGCACCAGTGCAAAATATTTTATGTATAGATGTAAGAGTTCAACACGAGCTACACGTGCCAGATATGCTACATGTGCCACATGTTGTACAAGTCCTACATATGTAACTACGGGAGCGTTGTTGGATCAGTAAAAGCTATTTTTATAAAACAAGGGATAATGAAAACGACTCGAGGATTACTGGATCAACTGGATCAACGTCCTAACTAAATGAGCCACCATCCCCTTATCAAATTATTATTAAGATATAATGATAAAACTACATAAGCCTTATTATTATGTCTTAATCAGGACTTTATCATTATATCTTCAAGGTAACTTTATTTGTATCTATCTTCATGGTAACTTTATTAATATATTGATATGAAAACTTTATTGTTATATCTTCAAGTTAACTTCATCATAATAGTTTTATGATAACTTTGTTGTTATATCTTCATGATAACTTCATCAATGTATCTTCATGATAACTTGAATATTATATCTTCATGATAACACGCTATAAGTAGTGCTCAGAAGATGAATCTTTCAGGAGAGCAACGTGACCATCGGTAACTCACCAAAATATTATTTTTTGTTTTTGTTTACTTATCAGTAGCAGCCCAAACGCTCTCTGTGATGCTCTAGCTTTTAGTTATAATACAAAATAACCCACGAGTACCAAAGCCCACGTTATTAACTCCATTTTACAGGAGTGACGCATTTGTGTTACGAATGGTCTCTCGCACAGAGCATGGTGATTACCACCAACCGCTGTCCTTATAAGAACGTACACAGACATATTCAGATCAAATTTCTTTCAAAACAAGGTCAACAGCGTCGATAAAAAATTAGTTTCCTTTACTAACTTGATCATGAAAGCTTCCGATTATGTGGCAGAATGATTCAAGACTGATGACATTCATCTTAACAAGCTTGCAGAAAAACACTCCATAGCTTGAATAGAATAGACCAGACATTCAGCCTTAGAGCAGTAAAACTCTTCACTAAAACATCAAAGCATGAAGACGAGTATTCAGTGGCTATAATAAACATCCTTAAGAGTGAATACTTATCTCCGTCCTTGTTGTAAGCTCCTGGAATTAGGCTGATTGTTGGATGAGAGTTGAATAAGACTTCACTTCCTTAAGTCTTTATTATATCAGAGCTAGTTATCTTTATCTAATTATTTTGTGGATTCCAAATGCCACTTAATGCAAGGACAACATTTATCAAATTGTGAAACTAATCAACACTAGGATTGCCTAACATGTAGAAGGGGTAGTTTCTTTTAAATAGCTCGCAGTGGAGGTATTTGGGTGTGTAAGTTTGTAAGTTGCCATGGCAATAGCGTTAGAGTATATGGCAAGTATAAAGTAAACGATCGGTAATGTATTATTTAACATTTACTATAATCTAAATGGCTTACGTCGATATGAATTTCTTTATCTCTTTAATGACTGTATTCAAAGGCATAGTTTGACATATTGCTTCATAAAAGATCGGCTTATTGTACAAAGCTATAAAGACTGTACTTTCTATATTGAAATATGGTCAAGTGTGTGCGACTTAACTAAAACAATTCAAAATATGTTTAATAATGTATATTGTTTAATGCTTTACATTTTTATGGTCATTAAAATATAGCAATTATATAATATTATAATATGGTAAATGTAAATATTTCTTTACCAAAGTTCAGTTGTAAATTTTATGTATCAATGCTAGTCACAAGGATTCAGCAAAAATATCAGAATTCGCCCAATATGTCATTTAGTGATGAAAATAGTAAAATGAAAAAATACTTTTGCAACTGAAATTTAAGCTTAAAATGAGTACCCAATGCAAATGTAATCAGTGTCATTTCAATGTCGTTAAACAGACAAAATGTAATGTCATATATATTACATAAAGTGATATATATCAATACATATTTCATCGTTGAATTACTGACTTTGCTGTTTTGGAAAAGCTATTTAAAGTTTCCAGGACAATTCGTATGCATATGTTATTAGTTTGCTATATTGCTGAAATATTTGCATAAAACTTATGGTTAATTCTCCTTTAACATTGATACTAATTAGTTTTTATTAATTTGGGAGTACTATAGTTTATTATAGAATGTTACAAGGGAAGTTATATGGCCACCGTTTGTAATCCCCTTTCAACAACATTCCCTCTACTTTAGCTTTTAAAAATCTTTTTCGCATTTATTCAGTAACTGCACGGCATACAATTAATGGTTTAGAAAGCAACTTAAAAGGGTCAAACAAATGTAAAAAGACATTGTTCGATTTAATGATATGCACAAAGATACATTTAACCATAAACGTGTTTATTATACTATATTTCTAGTCATCCATAAATGAAAAACATAGATATGAGGCGCACTCATATATATATATATCCCACAAATGGATCCAATCGGCAATAATCTTAGGAAATTGTGGACAACAGGCCTGTCAGAAAAACATCACAGCAAATTATGGACAACAGATCTGTTAGAAAAACATCCAGCCTAACATTACCCAAAATTTTACGAACTATTTGATTTCTATATTGATAAATTATTGTATAAAGAAACAATAAAGAATGGGTGATAGTTCCATGAGACGAATGTAATTGCATTTTATCGTAACCCCAAGTATAGGATATTGCTCTAAATGATCTGTAGTATATGAAATGCTTCTATTTGTGATATGTATGCCTCTGAACAACATTCAATAGATTACTGTCTATGCAGAAATACCTATACGTGTTGTTTGCTGTTCTCATAGCCTCTACAGCTCTTACTACTCATAGTCCCCCACAGAGCAGACGTCATCAATTCTTTTTGAACATTTAGGACGAACGCAAATCCTTTTAGAACAAGTTACAATGCGAATATTTTTTAAAATCTTACATTGACCATATTAAACCAATCCGTATGTATCATTTGAATGTAAAAATAAGGCATTTTTATATAATAATGAATATAATGAGGTAAAATCTTTGTTCAAGTTTTGTAAATTAGTGGCAGGGTCAAAATGCATGATAATACGCAGTGATGCAGATTGTCTAGTTTGTTGTCAACTACTCTGTGAGACTCCACGGTAGGGTATGAAGAATGGTCATTATCACTGATTTGTTCAAGTTTTAAATTTAGAATGAAAGCATATTATCCAGCAATAATGAACAATATAAGATAAACAATGCTATTTTATCCTCCGCCTTATGCCTATACCAACGCAAAGTAAAAATGCAAAGGCTTTAAAGTGGTTTTTATCCTGTTCCTTTTAGTTTATGGAATTGAAACAAACATCAAATGCTTAACGCTATTAGAATAGATTGTATTGTTTTTTTTCACACCAATAAACTTTATTGATTACAAAAAAGTAACACCTTAGTGTCTAGCATATATTGTAAAATGACGCGTTGGTCAATTGAATCAAGCATTTTAAAACCACGTGAAAGGAGATCTAAAGAAAAAAGAAAAAAAGTTTGAAAAATGAAAAAATCCAGAAATTTCGAAAAAAAACCAAAATGCCACCACTTACCGAAAATGACAGGTGACAAGCGATCGGTATGTTAGAATCTGGCCTGTCACAATGATCAATCGCTAGAAGGTTTGGAGTGGCTGTATCAACCATATGCAGACTGCAACAACGTCATCTGCAGATCGGCTCTGCACAGGACCTCCCACTACCTGGTCAACCAAGAGTTGCGGCCCCAGCGCAAGATCGATCTATGTGAACGTCGCATCTTCGAGATAGGGTTCGAACCACAACGGCCACCGCGAATGCGACTCCAGGGACACACAGAAACCACATCAGTCGACAGTGTTAAATCGGTTGCGCGATCAGGGGATACGATCTCGTAAAGTATACCTTGGAGCAGTTTTAAATAAACGTCGACGGCGTATGAGAAGGAATTGGGCGGCCAATCATTCGGGAAACCGATGGCCAAGAGCATTTTGGAGAAGAGTACTGTTCTCTAATGAATTCCGATTTCAACTATTTCGACACGAGTGTATCGGCGAACGGGAGATCGATTTGCGAGACCTTGTGTTTGCGAGGTGAATAGATTTGGTGGAGGAAACGTTATGGTATGGAGCGCTATCAGATTTGGCTGAAGATCGCCTTTGCTAATTACTGAAGGCAATTTAACCGCAAACATTACGCCGACATCATCCTAGAGGCTCAGAGTATACCGTACTGCAAGGACGACCGGAAATCCGCATTCATGCAGTACAATATGCATGAATTCGGTATAACAATGTGCAGACTCTAGAGTGGCCTCCATATTCTGAGGCTTGAGTAGTACACACGAGATACTGTATCTGGAAAACTCTGATATCATGAAAAATATAGATAATTAAGAATAGTTAAGGACGTTTGATAAAGTGAATTTTTGGGCATCGGTGAAAGATCAGTAACGAAACACCATGTCAAAATTTGGAAAAGGTACGTTTTTACTTTGCGTCAGTATATTTTAACTAACAAAGTAATTAGTGTTGCCTTTGAAAAGTAATGCACTGAGGAGATTTGACATACACCACCTCTGACATCTCTGATTAGCTGTAAGTATTTCAAAGATAACATGGCAAATGTAGTGGAGTTGTAATAACGCAATGGATCAATGCATTTTTAGGTTTTTAAGGAACAATGAATAGAACGTGAATCAAAGCAATTACAGAGACGGTGGCCGAATAGTTGTATACTTTTACTGAAAATAGATAATTTAGAAAGTAATCCTTTTGCTATTGTTGTTGTTCTTTATTAAAACGGCATTGCAAAATAGACTATGACTTATGCCTCAAACAAGTTCATTGCTTTAGCTTAGTTTTGTTAAAAATATTCAAAATCCGCATCATATTGACTTTAACCCAGGACAAACAACTACTGACAAGACAACTACATTTGATAATAAGACGGACAGCTACTGATAAGACAGGCAGCTACTGATAAAGCAGACAGCTACTGATAAGACAACTACAATTGTTAATAAAACTGACAGCTACTGATAAGACAGGCCACTACTGATAAGGCAAACATTTACTGACAAGTCAATTAGAATTGCTAATAAGACAAACAGCTACAGATAAGAAAGATAACTACTAATAATGCAGATAGCTACTGACAAGACAACCAGAATTGCTAATAAGATAAACAGCTAAAGATAAAACAGATAACCATGACAGATAACTAATAACAAGACAGACCACTACTGATAAGACAGGCAGCTTCTGATAGGACAGACAAAAACTGATAACAATTTATGACGCTTATAAGATTTTCAGTTGATTTAATACACTGCTTTTACCAGTGCAACAAAAATGTCCTTCTGCCCTTTAAGGCCATAAAAGTCAGCTTGCAGCAATCTCTTTTTCCTCTCCGTCATCTCGCTGCTACAATCTGTCTCGCTATGAATACCACAATGGTGCGTTAAGCAAAGACATGGGTCGGAATGACAACTAATATTTACACATTGCTATCAGTCATTCTTTTCCTTTGTCAATGACGCAATCTTAGTAAAATTGGTCTCGTTTCATAAAGTAACAATAAAGAAAGCCCCCGTCTCCAGTGATTTATCAAAGTTATTGGTCTCTGTAGCAGAAGTGTTTTAATCAACACTAAACAAAATTTTTTCATTTCATTGTCTGACTTGCTTAAAGCTAGAAATGGATGTAAAAGACTAGACCTTGTTTAACACACAAGTGTAACACAAAATAGCATTTACGCCTGGATATTAATAACCGTCATGGGGAAGAAATATGTCTTGATACCAGAAATTGGGGTGGGGTGGGGGTGATGCTATGTATGGCTTGGGTGGAAGTATCCTCCTTACTCCGTTTTTTTTCCTTATAAAATATACAATCTTTTCACTTTTGAGCTGATAAATCTACAACAGGTTTGCTATTTCAAATGGCAAAATGTGCGATATTTTACTTTTGTTTACCGCCCATTAAGTACTTCCCCTACATACACACACACACGCACGCATTCACACTAACGCGATGCCATACAAGCACGCCAGTTCTTTGGTGTGCAATTATTAGAAGCGAGAGATCATACTAACTAGACCGATTTCGCCACCTAGTGACGAAATTAACGCTTGGAAGCAGTCAGTTAGAATGTTAAACATATAATTTATCATTAATACACTTTTGTATGGAGAGTTTTCAATATTGTGCGATTTATTGAGCTTCATTCCCATGGTTAGGCATAACCTGTTCACTAATTACTGCGTCCCTTTTGTTTTAGGTCCACACTCGCTCAGCTGTGACAAACCTCGAAGTCACACAATACCCCTTCGTTATCGCTGCTTTGATCCTATCTCCTTTTTTGACTTTGACCATGACAAAGGTCAAGGAAACCGAGGTACCTTTTATGTATCGTTCTTTAGGTCCAAAGGATCGAAAATGAGCTTAAAATCGTTCTATCTCTAACAGTTTTCGAGATAATAGTCAACTTCCGGTTTTTGACCTTGGCCGTGACCCAGAAGGTCGTGTTCACCGAGTTACCTCTTATGTGACGTTGGTTAGGCCCAAAGGGTCGAAAATGAGCTTAAAATCGTTCTATCTCTAACCGTTTTCGAGATAATAGTCAACTCCCGTTTTTGACCTTGACCGTGACCCAGAAAGTCATATTTTGAATAACCCCGTAGAACATTCAACCCTTTAATTGAACACTAACTACTCCTTGCCCCCCCCCCCACACACACACACTCACTGTAAACAGATTCCTGTTTCAATGGCATTTTAAACTTTTTATTAAGTCAACGAATACCTACTTTTCGAGTGGCTCTTCCTTATCCTGCACAGAACTTTGTAAAAAACAAGGACAAACAGCTTTTATAATCAGCTTTGTCAAATAATTAACTTGCAAAAGACTATGAAATTTAAGAAGCAACTTGTTCTCTTTGTAATCAAAAACGCAGTCGGCTGCTTTATGAAAAAAAAACACTTAAGTACACTCCAGTATGAGTGCCATGAAGGCAGCATTGCATGCGCACAGTGATGGGAGCCTTTCTGTATCAGCCAGTTACAGCAACATTGCTTATTTATGCTTATCCTTATTTGGCACACATAACGCAAATAGCTACTGCGAGTACTACAGTATCTGTTTACTTGCTGACCTTGTGATGGCAGTATTTGGTTTACGTATTTTGGGGGTGGGGTGGGGCGTTTTACAGGGCGTTTGGCAGTTAAAAGTTACTTTTAACCGTCAATTCGTATACAACTAAGCTTTCTGTATACTGTGCGCAAAAATCCCGCTTTAAAACCGACCAGGAACAGAAAACGTAGAAATGACGTAAGAATTACGCAATACGTAAAAAAATAGTGCTTTCACGGTGTTCTTTGTCAAAAAGTAGTCTCATGACGTATTTTGCTCCGAACCTCTAGATCCAGCGGTTTTGGAGATATTAAGCTATGAAATCTGCGTGACGTCACAAGACGCAGATGATGACGTCATAGGTCAATAAAAAATTCATTTAGCACCACTTCGCATACTCGACTTTAAGTATGCCAAAAAAGAGGTACTTTCACCTCCACCATTCGAGGAAAAACAATAACTTCTTGGAACGAAGTTCCAAGCGTTAATTAGTGAATCCCAATAATCGTAGCGGTTTAAACAAGCAGACTACTTCTGCTGTGAGAGAATCACGGAAAGCAGGGCACACCACATAACCTATTGCAGTGAACGAATGAATCTGGATATAAGATAACACGTTCAAGATTTAATCTTCATACACAATTTCATTCTTTTATTTGAATTCGTAAAAATGCAAACATAAAGCAGCCTGTAAGTCTTTGTTTTTATTTACCTTGGTTAGTTTCTAGACAACTAGTACCCAGACAATGATGTTTAGTAAATTTCTGCTGGAAATATTGCAGCTTTGAAGCACAAAATAATATCTTGTTTGTTTCTTAGATTTGCATCTATATTCAAATTGCGTAGTCACAAATATGGTGAACTTTATAATCCTCAATTATGTTACATTGCTTGGGGAAATAAATTTTATAATAACCGGAAATGATTGCTTGACACATAATGTAAAAAGCGATGTGCAGGAATCGGAAAAAACGAGGTGTCGGGAATCGAAACAAACGATGTGTGGAATATCGGAAAAACTAGGTGACGGGAATCTATAAAAACGATGTGTGAGAAACTGAAAGAAACAACATATGGGGAACAAAAAAAACTAGGTATGGGAAATAAAAAAACGATATGTAGGGTATCGAACGAAGACTGCCAAACTCATTCCGTCAAAGCTAAACTCCCGTGAGGACGAGCAAGTTAAAAGAGCGAAAGTATCTAGGAGTAATATTCCCATCAGTCCCTGAGAACGCTAGAACACCACGCCATTGCTGTACCTTGCTTTACTTAACTGACTGAACATAATGATTAATGTTCCAGTTCACTTAAAGATTATTAGTACGCGAAATTGCATATAGTCACTGAGGCCGCTGATTGCACCTAAATGATAAATTAACACTGGTAACGAATCCAGTTTCTGTACAAATTACATGGACTTACCCTTCAGTGAAGCTGTTCTGTTTTCCTTGTTTTACATTAACACTGTCTCTGTTGACGTTAATGCGCCATCTGTAGCGTTTTCATATACTCTATATGACTCTTTTTATGATTTTATACCTGCATTTTGAGCACCATGTAGTCACAGATATCACCTAAGAACGCAATATACGTGTCACTTTTATTGATATATACAATCAAAAAACGTGATAAAGAGTATATACCCAGGGTTGAGGAGTAGAGTCTAAGCCCATTCCGAGAGACTCTGGTTGCAGAGGGTCGTAAAGCACCATACCACATGCCATGAAGTATTATTATTATTATTATTGTTATTATTATTATTATTATTATTATTATTATTATTATTATTATTATTATTATTATTATTATTATTATTATTATTATTATTATTATTATTATTATTATTATTATTATTATTATTATTATTATTATTATTAATATTATTATTCTATGTCTTAATTCAGAACTCTTGTCTTGTTCAATCTGTAAATATTTGAGCACTGTGTAAGGTATAATTTATGTTTAAACAAGGCTAAATTTTTGTGACCAATACTTCTGTTTCTAACTTTGATAATTTTTTAACCGCCACGTAAAACCCATTGACTTATTGTCCACTGGCCTTTCAAATTGGGACTTACCTCTTAGCAGATACAATGTGAACCCTAATCTGAACCCGGCATAGGGATAAAGCCGCACATATTTCGAAATTAAAATCTTAGTCTGCATGTTGTTCTTATGTTGCTTTTGTATTTGCTGTATTTGCATGTCATGAAATGTGATTGTGTTTTTATACAGGTACAGCTATAGATTATACATCACATACACAGGCCTGTCCATTTACAGCATGTACACTGCATCCAAAAGACAACAATAATAAGATATAAATGTGATACGCCCGAATAATACCTGAAGGAGACTCAATCACGTGGCTTTATTGAACGTGTATTTGCATAATCATAGCATTAAACAAAAGTATTACAAAACCAAACCATGCCAGATTTCACAAAGGTGTGCAGATGAATCAAGAGAACGTGGGAAATAATGCCAAACATGAAGCGATGTTCTGTGCAGGAAAGTGCCAAATTGAAGTGAGCTCGTAGTCTGTTTAACTGATGAGATTCAGTACAAAGTACCACATAAACAGTACTTATGATGCATGTGAAGTGTCACTGACAACCCACTCAGCCATGTCATTTGCCGACTGTAACAAGCATTATTTAAAATAGTGAAGTAAAAGTTGTACAGGAAACAGATTTTGTTCAGCTTGAGTACAGCTTGAATACACCCTTAGGGATATACAAGCTGGTAAGTTAAATCCAACTGAAACAGCAAAAAACACGGTCGTGACAATGTATAAACATAACTAAGTAGCATGACAAATCGTCCAGAGCCTTGGCTATCAACAGCTTTTTGGTGTTGCAGCAACCTAAATTTATTTCGCTATTTAATAAAAAAAGCTGTGTAAAATTCCTTTCTTGATTCACCTTTTTAAAAAGGTTCCTCTCTTTTGTTATCTTTGCGTTTATTAAGGCCGGATGAACTTTTAACTATCGTTCCTCTTTTTAGCTGCTTTGTCATGTTACCATAATGACCTGCAGAACCAGGTCCCAATGATAGCTATTATCCCTACGACGCTAGCAGCCATTGCTTACTACATGATACTGACGCAAACCCCTATACTAAAGTGCCCTTATTTATAAAGTATCACAAAAGTAAAGAACTGTCGAAACTTATTTCCATAAAGTTGCTGTTTTTGCTTTGGAAAAAATTATTATTGAGAGTAAAATAAGGTGGTCAACAATCTTCATTTCAATGTAATTTACATGGTAATTTCGATGTAATTTACATGTAATTTCAGACCATGCAAGACAAATCAATTTCCCTTTGCTCCTGAAACAATGTAAACCCATTCAAATAGTTTCATAATAACATTCACTTTTATGAATGGGCTTTACTAGACGTTATTTATTTTAATAAAACTCAGAGAATTAAAAAATGTTGTTTAAAATTAGAATTATAACAACTTTCTACTACATAATTGATATAATTTTTATTGCAAACAATAAAACTCCAAACACTTACAAATATAAATAAGATTCATTGAATCAAAATGATGTGAATGCACTGTCCTCATTATGTTAGTCAAGCAAAATAAAATTAATGCAGTTCTCGAAATCCTCAAAGTAGCAAATTAGAATTTCCAAAGTTATAGCTCTCAGATATATCATGACGTCATGCTTGATAAGAGCTACAAAACCAGGAGTTTTTGAAGGTTAGTTTGTTTCTTTTTCTTCAAATTAATATTTAACCTGTTTATGACTAGAAATTCGTTTAATTACTGCTCAATTTTTTTTCAGTTTTTTTATGATGCACAACGATATACTTGCATGCCAAAATGAGCGTCTCTTGTTTTCAGTTCTTGTGTTACATATTATTGTCTTCCGCTATTTCCTTGATCTCTTCGATTTTTGCCTTTAGAAAGTAACACAGTTTCAGAGAATGTTTAAACCAAAGCATTCATCGTGACTTTTGCATTCCGTAGGGTTTCATTTTACAAGTTCAAGTAGTGGTCTGTAGGGAAAGGCATTATAAACGACAAACCATTGTTGATAGTATTTTAAAAATCAAAATGAAAACAAGCGCCTTGAAAAATGAAACTGTGTCAATCCATGGTAATATTTCTTAAATATCTGAAATTTGATTGACATTAAAATTTTAATTAAATAAATCGGGCATGTCGTTGGGTTGTTCAATGGTCTCAGATAAAGAAACCCCGATTTTTTTTAATTGGGTGTCATACTTCATGTGCTGTACGCGGAGTGAAGTGTCATGTTTGATATACCGTATGTGGAGTTTAGTGTCATATTTCGTATGCTGTATGTGACTTTTTGCGTCATAGTTCGTGTGTTCTAAGTGGAGTGAAACCTACCATGTTATCTGTTTTTTAAATGATATTTACTGGCTATTTCTATCCTCTTTAGTTTTATTAAAAATTACAAATATAGAGTCTACAATGGATCGGAGCTGTTTGACTAAATTAGTTAACTGCTTGATGACAATTTGCTAACCTATATTGTAGTTTTCTGTGCTTATTAATGCCTCATAGTCGTCATGTAAATGCTTGCATTTGTAAACTTTAAAATGAAAATATTTTCGATTTTGTGTTGTACCTACTTAGTCCAGCAGCACAAAAAAAGCAAAAAAAGTGCAAGCCAAGATATCATGGAATTCGCTTGCTGTTGATAACAACAAGCTTTGTGGTTAGTCTTGTTGGACTGTATGTTGTTTGGACTATATGCTTTACGGGTTTTGGTTTGTCATGCCGTCATTGAAGAGCCATTTTATTTGCACTATCTTATGCCTTGTGGAATCAGATTGCCACTTAAGCAAGGTCGTTGTTTAGAGCAAAATCTAAAAGGATTTGGGCAGATGGCAAATTTCAGTGCAAGCCATTAACGCTGGTGTTTCTTTAACATTTTAGTCTCTCTCGGGCAACATCTTTAAGATATTCATTAATTATGGATGAGCTCTTATTTGATATTTATCTGTTCAATGCACGCAGTTTGCCTTCTGATATGCTTTTTGAAGAGGTACAATTACGTCACTGGTTCTGGTTCTTTAATCAGTCCAGTATTTATTGCTTTTGTTTATTACGAATTATTTATAACCACGACATAACTAGTTTCATAGAGATTTTCAACTACTATTAAAAAAATAACCTTCCCATAACATGGGGCAAAGGAATGTAAAACGAAATGGATTAATTTCTGAATTCTCTGCTTAGAAAATCAGGTCAAATTTTGAGCTAATCAGTCAAATTCTGATACCCGGTTTGGTTCGTTAGATGTGCTGTGTAGCAATCAGCATAACAGCTTAATCCAGCTTTATTTAGTCTAAAAGCCCAGCTCCCTCTCTCTCTCTTGCTACATGTGAGCAAAGACTAGCATTTCAATAGCGATGGCCATTGTTCATATATTGCTGTCAGTCCCTGCTTGCGTTTTGCCAAGTGAGCTCTTGTTAAGAGAATAGTTCTGGTACATTTATACAGTGTGAAATAAGTATTCAAAGTAATTTAGTGCAATCAAACATTGTATTTATATACTCTTGATATTGTGTGTTAGATGAACTATAAAATAGGAAGAACATCTTGGATAACATCATAATGAAAAGCTTTTCTAATGACGATCGGATATTTCTTCTTAAAGGTAATGCGCAGTTATACATTCGCATAAAATATTGCTAATAGTGTTTAAATGCATTTGTATCAATTAAGTTTAACATCAGGAAGTTTCATTTTTATTCACAGAAAGAAACATGTAAATAAAACGAGTTATTGTTTTATTTGCAATCCCATTAAAACTAAGTATGGAATTCGTTCGTGTAAGGGAAATCTTTTTGGTTACAGATCAAGGTCTGCATAACCGAGGAAATGCTCACATGTGGTGTCCGTTTTTATATGATTGTTTTATGTGAGAATTAACGGGTTTCGTGAAAAAAATGGTTTTTTAGATATTATATGATACCACTATTTGTTTTGAACTAAGAAATCACACCAGATTGAATTAGGTATTAAGTTAATACAGTTATTTATTTAATTTATGATTTTCTATAATTACCACAAAGATAATTCAGCATCACGACATTTTTAGCAAAATATTGCATTTATATATGTAAATAGAGGGGGAAACTGCTGTACGTATAATAATGGTGCTACTGCATGAGATTATCGTGTTTTCTCCAGCATAATTTTACATTTTTGTATGCGTAAATGTAGGGACAAAGATTGTATAATAATGGTGATTCATGGCAGGAGATCATCGTGGCATTTCTGACGAAATATTACGTATTTGTATTAAGCAGAGGGACAACGACAGCTGTAATATAACAATGGTGACCCACTGCAGGAGATTATGGTGACCATTCTAGTCAATTATTGCATTTGTGTACGTATACAAGTAGAGGCGAAGACTGCTGTTGTATGATAGTGGTGACTCACTGCAGGAGATTGATGTAGTAATTGTAGCAAAAGCTTGGATTCTTAAATGTAAATAGAAGGACAAAGACTGCTGCATGTATAATAATGGTGACTCACTGCAGGAGCGTATCGTAGCGATTGAAGCGGAATTTTACGTTTTTACGTGCACAAGTAAGAAAACGCACCGCTGAGCGTAACTTAGTGATAACTCACTGCAGCATTGAATATAATGTCTACCACTCAAGGGATATTTCATTTAGGGTAATTTGAGGGTAATTTTTTTAGGTCCGAACAATAAATAAAAAATGCAACATTGAAATACCGTAACCATCACTTAACTGGACAAGCCAATTAAGTTCTGCGGTTTTATTTCTAGTTTTTTTCATTTATTAAACTTGGATAGCCGCCTTTGAAAAGCATTTCTCTGCGGCCATTGTCCGCCCATAAGAGACTACCTCTGTAACATTATTAGTGGATTTTATGTACAAGGATTATTTTGTTACTTACTATTGTTTAAGTGGTCTGCAACTTACAAAAGTGTTTTTTATTTGATGTTACAAGCGAAAAATGAAATAAGTGGAATCAATGCATGTCACATTATCCTGTGAATTTGTAGACAACGGAATGAGGCCAAAGGAATTGATAAGCAATTTGAAAAAAAACAAGTAAGCCTGGGAGTAAAATAATCCATTTAAAGGGTTTCAGCTTTTGCAGCCTGTTTGACACAATATTACACCTAGAACGATTCCAAATGTACTTTTCTGTTCTTTATGTTTCAACTTCATGAAATACCTAAGCCATTCAATTATTTAGATCATAACTTTCTTTTATTCTTTTACAAACAAAATTAGAATGTAGGCGGAGGCAGAAACACCTGTCTATTCTTCAGTGACGTCATCACACCGGATACGCTTTCAAAGGCAAGAAATGTAAATGAGAAGAGATTTAAATAAATGTGATAGTGTGATATTAATTAAACGAAAGGTTGGGTATATGAATATGATGTGTGTGGTGAGACATAGTTCAATACATCATTGAAAAACGAATAGCTTAGAAAGGCCGTTTGTTGTTTTTATCAGTCATAAAAGCACGCTAGCTGTGGGAGGTGATAACATGTGCGGTATGTGGGATGATAACATGTGTGCGTATGTGGGATGATAACATGTGTACGCATGTTGGGTGAAAGCATGTGTGCGTGTGTGGGATGATAACATGTGTGCGTATGTGGGATGATAACATGTGTACGTGCGTGGAATGATAACATGTGTGCGTATGTGGGATGATAACATGTGTGCGTATGTGGGATGATAACATGTGTGCGTATGTGGGGTGATAACATGTGTGCGTATGTGGGATGATAGCGCTTGTGCGTCCAGGGGATGATAACATGTTGGTGTATGTGGGATGATAACATGATCGCGTATGTGGAATGATAACGCTTGTGCGTCCAGGGGATGGTGACCCGTTGGTGTATGTAGGATGATAACGTGTACGTCCATGGGGTGATAACACGTGTACGTCCATGGGATGATAACATGTTTGTGTCCATGGGATGGTAATATGTGTACGTCCATGAGAAGATAACATGTGTACGCATAGGGGTGGTAACATATGCACGTATGTGAGATTATAACATTCCAAGCTAATTTTACAGAACTCTGACTTTCTCCCTTTTTCAGTAAGAGAGCTAGCTTGCAGTGTTGAGCTTGTTTTAACTGTGTCTGTTGTCCTATGCTTGTATTAGTATGCTATTTTCATTCTGAGTCCGGTTTTTGCTGTTCCTCAGACCTGCGTATTTCCAGGTGCGGCAGATATGATGTGTAATGTTAATAGAAGTGAGAACTTTTTTTCATCTGTATTAATTCATAATTCAAGGCACTTCTAGACTTCAACATGTCATGGAACTTTGCTCTTAACCCTGGACTCACTTCGCAGCACTGTTTCGTTCGGGGGGTTTAGTATAATCACATTGCCGTCACTCAATCTCCACTTGTGTCTGAAAGCATCGAAAGCCTTGTCATGACCCCAGTGAGGGAGAGGCTTGGCGGATAGTCGCGCCCAAAAGCACCAGCTGTCAATCACTTCTCTCTGGCTGTCTGGCTGATATTCCGGAACTAGTCACCCCTCAACCAGTCCTTCTCTATAACTC
The DNA here is from genome assembly GCA_949752745.1 of Protula sp. h YS-2021. Taxonomy (NCBI): domain Eukaryota; kingdom Metazoa; phylum Annelida; class Polychaeta; order Sabellida; family Serpulidae; genus Protula; species Protula sp. h YS-2021. The sequence goes on from OX457028.1 coordinate 11,901,758, forward strand.
TCTCTTCATCTCTGTGTCAATCTGTATATGTCTGTCTGTATATATGTCTCTGTCTCTCTAGCCGATATTCTATCTATCTATCTATCCACCTACCTGTTTATCTATCTATCTTTCTATCTGTCTGTCTATCTATCTCTCTATCTATATATTTATCTACCCATCCATGCATCTATCTATCTGTCTGTTCATCTCTTCCTCTCCCTGTTCGTTATTCTCTCTCTCTCTCTCTCACTCTCTCTCTCTCTCTCTCTCTCTCTCTCTCTCTCTCTCTCTCTCTCTCTCTCTCTGTATATATATATATATATATATATATATATATATATATATATATATATATATATATATATATATATATATATATATATATATATATATATATATATCTGCCCAGTCACTTGTCTGCTATTTTTTTTTCTCTTTCTGTACACCGACAAAAAAATCAATGCAATTTTTTAATATACGTAATATTTCTATGCAAGTAAACGAGTTGAAAGTAAACCTTTCAGCAACTGGCTGGGTTACATTTCTCAGCAGCAGTTCCAAGTGTTTGCAGGCGTAGCTCGTTGACAGTTCAGGATTTTGCTGCTGCTAAAAAATAACGTTAAATAGGACAGTTTCTTATCCGCAAAAACGACTTTTGTCTCAGTCTGTGTTTTAACGAAATATAGATGTAGTGTTTTGCATGAAGTCAGTTTTCAAAATCCACGTTGTGTGATCTCAACCAGGCTGTGACGTCACGTTGCAGCGCTTTTGTGAGTTGTGATTTTTATACATTTCTATAGATTTTTATACCATGTACAATATTTTGAGCACACTCAATTGTGTCTGTTTTCTGAGGGTCTGCGGAGCAAAGAGACTGGCTATTGGACAAAAACGTGTACGTAACAGATAAATGCCCCCAGAGAGCTCAGCTGTTTTATAACAACGTCGCTTTCTTTTAAATATGAAAAATTCTCGATCTGGGAATGGATAACTCCGGAGCAGGACCACCCAGGCAACGGTACCACCTCACAGACAGGACCACCCAGGCAACGGGACCACCTGACAGACAGGACCACCCAGGCAACGGGACCGCCTGACAGACAGCACCACCTCACAGACAGGACCACCCAGCAAACGGTACCACCTCACAGACAGGACCACCCAGGCAACGGGACCGCCTGACAGACAGCACCACCTCACAGACAGGACCACCCAGCCAACGGTACCACCTCACAGACAGGACCACCCAGCCAACGGTACCACCTCACAGACAGGACCACCCAGGCAACGGGACCGCCTGACAGACAGCACCACCTCACAGACAGGACCACCCAGCCAACGGTACCACCTCACAGACAGGACCACCCAGGCAACGGGACCGCCTGACAGACAGCACCACCTCACAGACAGGACCACCCAGCCGACGGTACCACCTCACAGACAGGACCACCCAGCTAACGCAACCTCCCCACGGACGGGACCACCCAGCCAACGGTACCACCTCACAGACAGGACCACCCAGCCAACACGACCACCTCACAGACAGGACCACCCAGCTAGCGCAACCTCCCCACGGACGAGACCACCCAGCCAACGGTACCACCTCACAGACAGGACCATCCAGCCAACGGTACCACCTCACAAACAGGACCACTTTTCAAAATTCCCGTTCTTGCCATTGCATATAACCACTTGAAATAGAACCACCCCCTGAAACTGGACCACGTTGCATAAATAATCATGCAGAGTGCATGAACGATAATACGAATATATAGTTCATGTGGTATGATTTCCTAAATATACCATGCCAGAAGGACACAATTTTCTCATCTGAAAAGATAACATTCTCCTGTTTGTGGGGATTAGCATTTGCCTTTGTTTATCTGCACTTAATGCTATTACCCAAAACGCAGTCAAGTGTCAAATTGTTGACGAGGACTGGCTGCATCCCCCCTACCCCCCCCCCCCCCCACCTCATATCCAAGAGCGAGTGACATGCACTTCTCAAGCTTGTCACGTGAATTGATCAATTAAGATATTCTTGTCATATGCGTGCAAAAACCCGTGACAGGAAGACACCACTGTCACACGGAAATGGGACATGTTATAGTAGCTCATTCATAACGGTCAGCTCATTCGAACTGTGACACTATAAAGATATTACCCTTCTTCCATTAACTGCCATAAGCATATTATTTCCATTCAGCCAGTCATTTATCTGAAAACATGGACGGCATAAGTACGCGTTTGGATCTCTATGACGTTGGAGTTTTGCCGAAATTAATTAATTAGCTAAAACCGCAGTAAGACATCAGACACATGACGTCACTCTCCTTACTTTGCGCCATCACCATGATGACGCCAGAGTCTTTCTAAATTAGCGATATGCTCAAGCATACCTCGGGTATATTTTATCGGCAAAACAATATTCTGTTAGTTGGCTAAAAGTGTCATCACTTTTGTGGTTCACACCATTACTTTTGTGGTTCACGTCATTACTTTTGTGGTTCATGTCATTACTTTTGTGGTTCACATCATTACTTTTGTGGTTCCCACCCTCACTTTCGTGGTTCACATCATTAATTTTGTGGTTCACATCATCACTTTTGAATCTCTTGTTTATGCAGAAACCGGTTTGGATTTTATTTAAGGTTAGACCATAACTTAAGGCTGTTGTTTGACGTTATTGTCATTGGTCCACCGTAGTATGAGTTTCTGTTACACTGGACGCCTTCTGAACTGTTCATTTGATTGACAAAACCAGTCCGAGGTTGCTCACGTCTGGCCTCATCCTTCCAGTAACTCGTCAACACATCCTCTGCTCGTTTTGAGCAAGAAAAAACAAAACACAACTCCTGCCAAGATTCAGAGACAGTCTGTTTGTTTATAGACACCCATATCTCACCTCGCAAGGATCCGTAATGACGTGTTAAGCAAGGATTTCGCTACTAATGACGATGGTGTATATCATTACGTTATCCGTCATGACACCAGAGTTGCCGTGGACCTGTCTCAGCCTGCCTTATCAAGTGATTAAACGAAGGCACTGGCTTGTTGTGATTTATGAAAACTATGTGTTATCATCTGCATTTATATCCTCGCTCAAAGCTTCGGAGGGAAAAGAAAGAGTAGAAAGTGTCTTCTGTTAAACTTTGGGTCATATACAAAATATACAAAATAAGAGGGAAGGGAGTGGGGGCACTCACGTACCAGCTGGTTACCATGTATGTCCATGACTTTTTAAAACAACCCCCAAACGCGGAATGCTAATTTTGGGCAATGCGGAGTGACATTCAGAAATGACCCCTTTTTGTAGGAAACGCGGAGTACTGAATGAAAAATACCCCCTATTTTGAACGAAATTGGCACCCCACGTGGACCACGTTTGGCCTCAAAATTACCCCCCCCCCCTCTCTCTCTCTCTCTCTCTCTCTCTCTCTCTCTCTCTCTCTCTCTCTCTCTCTCTCTCTCTCTCTCTCTCTCTCTCTCTCTCTCTGCTAACATATAAGATACAAGGCATCCCCTCCCCATCCTGGGTTATGGCCACTATGGGTGGGGCTAAAGGGGTGCTAAATCGCCAAGCATCCACGCTCGCATACCATGGGGAACAAATGGCCAAGCATCCACGCTCGCATACCATCGGGAACAAATGGTCAAGCATCCACGCTCGCATACCATGGGGAACAAATGGCCAAGCATCCACGCTCGCATACCATCGGGAACAAATGGTCAAGCATCCACGCTCGCATACCATCGGGAACAAATGGCCAAGCATCCACACTTGCATACCATCGGGAACAAATGGCCAGGCATCCCCGCTCGCATACCATCGGGAACAAATGGTCAAGCATCAACGCTCGCATACCATCGGGAACAAATGGCCAGGCATCCACGCTCGCATACCATCGGGAACAAATGGTCAAGCATCCAAACTTGCATACCATGGGATACAAATGGTCAAGCAGCCACGCTCGCATACCGTGGGGAGCAAATGTTCAAGCATCCACGCTTGCACACCATTGGGAACAAATGGCCAAGCATCCCCGCTCGCATACCATGGGCACAAATGACCAAGCATTTACGCTTGCATACGGGAACGGCTGATTTAACCGTTTTTACCCGCATGAGTCGCCTTTCTATGTCAGCGGTGCATACTTTATTTATATGCTCAGAATATTTTATTGATATGCACTACATATTTCATTTGTATAGATAGACATACGCACCAAAATGAAACAAACCATGTGACCTAGTTTCAGGCTAGAAGCCTTATTTGTTCAAAGATTAATTACATACTCAGCCTTTCATTGTAGTGTCGCTCGATGTGACTCGCTGTAATGTGTGTTATGATGCCACTTGCTACAATGCCACTTAATTACAGTTCCACTTGTTACAATGCTACTTGTTACAATACCACTTGTTACACTTCCACTTGTTACAATGCCACTTGTTACAATGCCACTTGTTACAATAATATATCACCTGTTACAATGCTACTTGTTACACTCCCACTTGGAAAATCTCTTCTTGCAATACCACTCCTTTATACCAATGAGCGCCATACAATTCGTGGCCCAACTTTCCGTAATACCATTCTTTGAAATGCCACTCCTTATAATGTCTGTCCACGCAATATATCACTAATTAAAATATCAGTCTTCGTAAAATCACTCGTTATAACGTCACTAATCGTAAAATCACTCGTTATAATGCCACTCATCGTAATATTATTTGTTATAATGTCACTCATCGTAATATCACTTTGGTTTTTCCTTTATTGCTGCTTATCAACTTGGTAGTGTCTGAAGCTATACTGGTCTTTCTCAAATGAATGCGTATTTATACCTCACCTGGAAGTGGATTCGCAAAAAAAACAAAACAAAAAGAAAACGGAGAATTTTACCCCGTTGTGGAATGACAATACAATCTCAGTGAAAGGATTATCTTACCTTTCAATCAAAAGCAAATAAAACCCTGTAATACTATTAAATTAATCCATAAGATTGAGGAACCGGATTAGATGTGGATTCGCGGATTAAACTAAATTTTAAATTAAAAGTTGGAAAAACGTAATCCATATATCCCTGGGGGTATCCAGACATCTCGCATCTGGACATCTCGCATCTGGACATCTCGCATCTGACAACTCGTATCTGGACATCTGGCATCCAAATGAAAAAGTGGACATCTCGCATCCGTGATTTTTATCTGCTTTTAAGGGGGAACTTTAACACTGTGTTTGGGAAACTTCATACAGAAATAAATTACAGGGGTTTCCAAAACGTAAGTTATTTGAATAAAAATAAATTATAAGCGAGATTTTGTGCTTGACGATACTAACAGGGGTTTCCAAAACGTAAGTTATTTGAGTAAATCAACTGAAAAAAAACTCAGTTCAGTTTACGGAGTAATTCAAGAGTTAGACTTACATTTGTACTCAGTGAATGCCATAGTGAGTAGTTCAGCGTTCGGTGCAGCGCGAATCCATATATGCTAATCCCTCGAAAGAGGCACTTAAAAGCATGAAGGATTTAATGAACGTGCGGCGGATCAGTATTACGAATAAATCCACATCCACTAATCCCACTGATCTATTCAATTTTTAAAAATTTATCTTTGATGCACGGTTTGGAAGGGAAACGTGCACAGGTTCGAAAATGCGGAGGGTAAGATGTAATCACGAATCCACATGACATGACCATGACAAATCGTAGTACACTGTCAAAATACACTTAATAAAAAGATTACCACCTAATCCCCCAACCCCCCCCCCCCCCCACCCCCCGCGAGATGTCCAGTTTTTCATTTGGATGCGAAATGTCCAGATGCGAGTTGTCGGATGCGAGATGTCCAGATGCAAGATGTCGCGGTTCAATAGGATGTGGATTCATCTGGAATGTATGTTTAATCCATCGCTCGGGCATCTCAGGTTTGAACAATTTTATTTGTGGTTTAATTTTTAAAACAAATACTGAAAAATTAAAATTCGTCCCTTTTGTCGCATTTTGGCGAAGTCCCAAATGTCGCCGTTCATTCCGTCGCCGTCCCTTATGTCGCGTCCCTGTAACGTCGCCGTCCCTTTTGTCGTGGATTGGTATCGCTGCACATAGTAGATAACAACCGTCTGTTTCGCCTCACCTCACCCCTACCCAACAACCTGCATGAAAGGGGCGTGAACCAGCCGACCATCATTAACCGTTCGTTCTAACGTTACTATGGAAATGGATCGTCATTGTAATACGTCACATGTTGACTGCTGTTACGACACCCATTAAAAGCTCGATCTAATCGCTCTGGTTCTTTTTTAATTATTTTTTTAAAAGATTCTCCCAGACGTCATCAAGAGTTGGTTGTGCGCATCTGTTTTAGTCTCTCTGCCTGCAAATGGCACTTTGTTGCGTGGTAACATTACAACTGGGCAGACGTGGGGCAAAAGCCAAAAAAAAAAAGAAAAAAAAAGAAGAAGAAAACTGATGTTTAAGGAGAAGACCGATGCTCCAGTTGTTCGCAGTAGCATTAGAGAGGTTTAGCAAAACGTCATGCAAACGGTGAACCCCGACAGAGGTATGATAAAAGGACCTTTGTGAAAATCCGGAGAGATAACAGTACTGAATAAGAAACGCATCTCACTACTTATGACGTAAGAAATAAAAAAAAGTATCATTGTCTCTGAGTAATTCATGCAATATTCATGAAATAATATTAAATATTTGGCGTCTCGTCTCCGTGGGCGTGCTCATGGATGACCTGCAGTTAAGTTCACCCAGAACAAAGACGAGATGGCGCCGGTCCTCACCACCCGTTCCTGCTCCCTCCCCCCTCTTCTCCCCCCTTCCCTCTCCCTCCCTCGCGATCCGCATTACCGCCACTGTCAATTAATTCTGATACCAGGCCAGTGATGAAGGCTGACGAAAACCCCCGTTTCCCAGATCGAATTGTCAAATCCAGAACGAGGCAAGATGGGAGGGGGGAGCGGGGATCACATTTCATTTCTTCAAAAAAAAAACGCTTCTTTTTCTTTTTTTACACTTGGAGATTTTCAGTTCCCTAGTTTATTGAATTCGTGCGACAAGAAGTGGTTTCCAGAAAATTCTTCTACAGAAGGTTTGACGCAGGAAGACGAAATTTGACAAAGGTATAGAGGGTATCGAATCCCCGTGCATCCACAATTCTTTTTTTACCTTGACCTGCACGGATAAGGTCAAACTAGGGTCAAAATAATCTCAAACTGGCTAGAAATAGCGTATATGCTGTTTCAGCACAGGGTAATTTCGCGATCTCAATGTCAACATTCAGGGAAAAGGTCAAAGGTCAATTGACTTTGTATATTGAAAAGCGTTAGAGAAAGATTGACCATTATCTCGAAACGGTTAGAGATCGACGGATTTTGAGGATGTTTTGAACCCTTTGGACCTAAAAACGTTATGTAAGAAATATCTCGACCTGATCAGTCATGGTCAATGTCAAAAGCCAAAAATGAACCATTATCTCGAAAACTGTTAGAGATAGGTCGATTCTGAGTTACTTTCTACCCTTTGGGCGTTACGTAAGAGGTACCTACGTGATCTTTTAGAGCTCAGAATCGTATTTTTGTGGTCCCAAGTGTAGTTTTCGCTACTCGGTTGGAGAAAACAGTTAAGTTTTTTTTATTATTTTTAAATTTTTTGTAAACTAACAGCTTCTCATTTCGATATAATGGTGATAAATGCGAACCGAGTTTTTCTCGTCAAAATAAATCAAACTTTTTACCAAGCTGTAAGTGCCTGGCGTAGTAAGTGTGACTGTCAGGCTTGATTCTTGTCCTTCAAACAATACTTGTCTCATTCCATTATCTTGTAGCACTTTGCTTAAAATGATGTCACCCACATGGCTGTATACAGTGAAACTTGAAACATCGGGATAATTGTCAAATTCCGATCTCTCGGGAGCTTTACTTCCGGTCTTGTTGTGTCCTTGGTAAGCATGGAACATTCTGATCCGAGGCATCAAAAGAACTGATTTAAATGACTCAGAAATCAAGGATCAAGGATCAAGGATCAACCATTAGAGCGCAGGGGGTGGGTCTCCAGGGCTTTGCACTCTATTGTTAAAGTGAAGGTGTGACGTCACGAATTTCGTATTTACATACAGGTGGAGGGGTGAGGGAGTGGTTGAGGGGGGGGGGGGAATTAGACAATTCTACCAGCGTCAGATGGTCCGTAAGCTGCTATAGCCAGGTTTTAACGTAACCGCAAAAATAGTGCTACAAAGTTTTCAGAGAGGTTCAGAATGATTCTTCCATGAAAAACTGGACATCAAATAATCGAGTAGTCTGCAATGGCTGGTGTGAATTTCGCCTTGCTTTTGAAGCCGAGGAAGCTCTTTGTTGAATAAAATGATTATAGGTAAACACAATTTGGCTGGTGTTAACAAAGAAATAATAGAGTTATGTAATTCTCATTTCCTTGTGTTATTAAATTATCTCTTTATCAGTTCATCAAAGTGGCAAAAAACCAGGCCAATAAACAAATGTTTGGAAAGATGCGGCCTCTTTTTGTCGACGTGTCTCGGGCGATCTTTTCAGCTGAAGTTTTTTTTGGGGGGAGGGGGGTGGGGGCGGGATCAATGCGCAACTCTGGGCAATAAAGGACTATCTACAATGTTAGAAAGACGCAATGGCTGACGGTAATCGAATGTTTGTCCATAGTTTATTCGATCTATCCCGAATCGAAGCGTTGTATGGTAACTTGTGCTTTGGTGGCAAGCGCGAAAGGTGCGCTATGTAATCTATTTTTAGCAAGTGGAGATCATTTATTTGTGCACATAAATGTGTGGCTTGGCACTGCTCCAGTGGGGTTTATTTCCGGATGCAGATTTCTTAAAATGAGGCAAATCAATTATAACCATGTATTTGAATGCAGAATAAATGCAAATCTCTAACAAGTTCTTTAGCACTGTTTGTGACAATATTATTTCTTAGTCCCCACACAAAGCTTGATGTCAGAGCTTTCTCAGAGCTATTGCATGGATAAAAACTCGAAAAAACAAGTCACAGCTTTTAAAATTCCACCAACATTGCTTTCACAAATAGCAGCAATGGAAAAGGGTGGGTGTATTCAAATGACAGCTATAGCTTTTAGCTTGTCCGAAAAAGAACATCCAAACATTTGAAAAGGTTAAGGCAATCTTCACTGATTGTTCTTACGTGATTAGAATTATATTGCCGGATGCTAATTCAGACATATTTAAGGATATTCTTGTTGTTTTCTATTCGAAACACTATTTAAGCAGGATGCGTGGCCACTGAGGGAGTCATTTAGCCCCGTTTGCTAGCTATGGATGGATTGCCTATGTGGATTTAAAGCGAGGTCTGGTGTCGCCGAAACGACAACTAAATATCTATACATCACCATCACCGCTATCAAGATTTCACCGAGTCAGGGTTGGCAATCTGCGCCCATTTCTGTCACTGAAAAATTACTGTCCGTTTATAAATTAAACATTGAGAAAAGGAAGAGGGGTTGGATGATAAGAAGGGATTTTTTCTCGAATACCAACGCCTGCTGTTTTGATTTTATTTATTTATTTGTTTGTTTGTTTTATGTTGCTCTTCTCGTTGTCAGTAGTGAAATTCGATGGTGATCAGGCCACGTGAATTCAATATACATCAACAAAAATTAGTGCGGCATGGCCAATCGTATTCATACCAGCAACTGGGGTGTCTAACGGCCTTACTGTTAACCTAATCGCGCTGATGAGGACGTACCGCTCTCCTCGGCATGATGTTTGCGCTAATGTAGTTTTATAGTTCTTCCCTAGAGGGCGCAAACATAAATATTTAAAAAGCTCAACTCGGAGTTCAAGCGGACAGCACATTTGGAAATTTGTGTAAAGAAAAATTTTAGCATTATTCAGGTGAGTATAGACAGCTTTTGCCCTTATTAACCGAGGTTTTCATGCACAGTGATGATCACTGAATTTAGTTAGGCCTTAATAATGTAAGAGATTTTGTATCAATAACAAAATTAAACAATAAATAATGGTTGGTTTCTGCTGCCACTTGCCGGTAAAGAGATGAAAGGTTTTAAAATATTCAACGATTCCAGCAAATATTCCGACGTCGATCCAACGCCGATTTAAGGATGTGACGTCGTTCCTATCAAATTGCATCATTAAATCATTTGGTTGTGATGCGTGACGACCATAATCAACGTCCTACAAACGTCTTTGGCACACGTTGAATAGATGTCGCTTAAGCAGCGCTCTTTAGGCGTTATTGTTGATGTCAACCAAAAAAATGGGTCTTTTTCCAACGTCTTCTCAAAATGAAACATTGAATAGACGCCACAATTCGGCGTTGTATAGAAGTTGGGGTCAGAACTAAGGAACAGCCTCATTACGCCTTCGCTCACTGAAAATGGCAGCCATGACAGGTCGCTTCACAAAATAGACCGAAATAGCGGCGTACAGTATGAGAAATTCAGGAGTGCGCACTTTTTTTTCAGCCTACTTTTGCAACATATTAACGAAAATTGGCTTTGTACATATTCTGCGTAACCCAAATGTGGGGGTACTTTGCTTGAGCTGTGACCACAACGCGATGATTTTAAATTAATATTTCCCGACGTCTCTAAAACGTTATGTTGACTTCCATAATCAACCAAAATTCAATATTGATCTGACATTGGGTGCGACGTTTATCAAACGTTGTCGAACATTGTAATGTTTACTAGGTTTTGAGAAAATCTAAAGCTGTCAAGTATTAAATTATAGCCCGATTCCAGGGAGGACGGATAAACCCTCTAACCGCTGGTGAATTAAACATGAGCGTCCATAGGCTTGTGCTAACAATAATGGCGCGATTTGTGAAACGATTGTGTGCTCGTGTGTTGTAATAACGATAGAGCATGTTCTGTCGTACATTATATAGCCTTCCAAAGGGGTAACTGGTCTTCCCCTATGATGTTTGTGACATGGAAAAAAATGATAACACAAAAACAGAAATAATAACAAAGTGTACAACGAAAGAAATGACAAAGGGAAACAAAGCAAACTAGACCGTTTCCGCTACCGAGTAGCGAAAATTACACTTGAGGCAACCAAAAATACTATTCTGAACTCTTAAAATTCAGATCTGAGCAGGAACGAGGAGATGAAGGTTACCAAGGTACCTCTTCTCTTATCCCCTCTTTTAGCTATAAACGGTCGAAAATAAGTTTAAAAACGCACTACCTCTCACCGTTTTCAGAACTTCCGCTTTTTTATATTGACCATGACCGAAATGGTCAAGGTCACCGAGGTACCTCTGACATGTAATCTTTTAGGCCCAAAGGGTCAAAAATAAGCTATAAACCACTCTCTCCGTCTAACCGTTTTCGAGATAATGGCCCACTTCCGGTTTTTAATATTGACCATGACTGAGGAGGTCAAGGCCGCCGAGATACCTCTGACATATAGTCTTATAGGCCCAAAGTGTCGAAAATAAAACTCAAAATCGCTCTATCTGTAACCGTTTTCGAGATAGTTTGCAATCGTTTTCTAAGACCATGGTAAAAACTGCTGATTTCATGAGGTCGCCTCATCCTCTGCCACTGAGGCAAATTTCATCGCTCTTTGGCAATTGAGAAAAAACCCAAAAGCTGCAGCCAACTTCAACTTACACACACATAGTCTAATCGCTCTTATTATAGACAGTCGGGTGCTCAATATGCCTATGCTGCTATCATACCAGTTCCTTTAACTGCTAAATCAAAGCGTTTGCGTGTCATTAAACGGGCGTTAGTGGCATAATTTCAATGTCCACTTTTACATATTAAATGTTAATTAATTTCTTTAAATTAACTACACATCCTATATTATGTCTCTGCTAAATTTGGTTGTCCTAGCCTTAGAAATCTCAGAGGAGTTCGCGTGACAAGGTTTTGGCGAAAAAAGGAAACATACGGCAACACGTTATACCGAGTCGTACGAAAACAATAAACTACGTATTGAAAATCCCCAAGTGTAAGTAGAACCTCATTTCGCTAGCGAAATGTTAAACATTTGACAAAAATTAAAACGCAAAAATACTTCCTTCAATGGGTTATTTCTTGAATAATATATTGCGAGCAACACAGCTTGAATACGTGTTATAAGCCGAGTAGTTTTTGGTTTTTGTTGACCTAAGGTTTTATTGGCTGATCAGGCATACACCGTGTTATCTATGTACGCAGTGAGAGCTCGCACAAAGCTAAGCAACTGCGTGCTGTGCTGTGCAATAAATGCTCCACATTTACTTGGCGTTTTAAACAAGAAAACGAATTCGAAGGAAAAAATAAAAAGTGCCATGCACACGTTTATATCAAGGTCTACCTAAGTCCCAAGTTTCGTGGCCATAGGACCCGTAGTGTCAGCTGAGTAGGTGACACAAAAAAAAAGATACCAACGGCTGCTCGCACAAATTCAGAAACACCTTGCAAGCCAAAGGCTTGTCAAGTGTTAATAAGCATGTCCCTATAAAACTGAGAAGAGGCGTGTTTCATTAGGTCTTCCTGTTGAAGAAGCTTTTGACCACAGTTGTTGCTTGTAATAATTCCCATTTTTTGTGAAGAAAATCGTAAATTTCTCTATCATTGTATATTACTGTAGTGGCACGAAAGTATGACAAGGACTAAGTAAAAGTTATGCACGCAACAGTGCTTCGAATCGTTCCATTTCGGGGACACGGAGATTAAGCTGTTGTCGTAACGGCGTCCAGTGCCTGACGTTTGCGGCATTACATAGACTGTTCTTTGATCAATGGTAGGTAAGCAAGGCATTTGTTGTGTTCTGATTGAAGATAAGTGAATTCGTTGTCTTCCATTGGCAGTAATTCCTTTGTCATTTTTATCTTACAATCATGGGTAAGAAAGGATCGATAAGCCAGGTTAGGATTGATCTATTTTTGTTTTTATTTTATTTGTGAGTGCTATGACAAACGCTTTTGGTACTAGAAAGTAGCAACGCAGATAAATAAAACTTAATAAACTAGTTAACATTTACATAAAACCATATGTTAAATGAGGTATAAAGGGAGACACTTATGCAATAGGTATTTCATTCTCATTGCAACAAAAACTGAACCCAGTGGCGGCATTTGGTCTATGACGTTTAATCTTACAACATGAATTTCTTCGAAAGAACATACGCAAGTGTATGTAACAGTATAACATGTGTAACATGTGTAAGTATATGCAACAGTTTAACATGTGTAACATGTGTAAGTATATGGAACAGTATAACATGTGTAACATGTGTAAGTGTATACAACAGTATGTAGTCAGCATTTCGGACAACAGTGCCTTTGATAATTGATGTAATGTAACAGATAACTGATAGAACTATGGCAGCTGTTTAAAAGCTGTTTAGTACTCTAAATAATCAGGTAATTTAATCTAAAATCAAATTGAAATACATAATAACCAAGAACATCTGGACAGTGTGACTTTGTACGTGTTAAAAATGAATATTCACCTCAGTGATACTGCTTTCCCTGAAACGCTTCATGAATACCGAAAATCAATGCTAAATCTACTCGTTGCCAAGTTATACGGAGTAAATCCGGTCGTTATCAAGGTAGTCGGGGGTAAATCTGGTCTTTGTCAAACTGTCCGGAGTAAATCCGGTCGTTACAAAGTAGTCGGGGGTAAATCTGGTCTTTGTCAAACTGTCCGGAGTAAATCCAGACGTTTTAAGTCTAACTGCATAAAGCAATGACATAAATCATGCACTGTGAAAACTAAATATTAATTTTATTTGTGAAGGCTGATCTGGGATAAAATCTGTGGGCACTTTGTATGACGTCCTGTTATGAACATAAAACGAACATTTTCTTCAGAAAATAAACTTTTTTAAAGACAAGACAAAATGTGACTGGAAGCAGTTCACAAGATAAATATAACTGTCCTGACATGGCAGCCCTCTGTTTTGTCTGTCTGTTGCTTTTTTGTTGTGTATTCAGTTACTTAAAGCTTCTGAGGTTTTCCCCTTTTCCATTTGAGGGCAGCAATGGAATGCAATTATGCAGAGTCACTAAAAAATTCAATGGCCAAGGCATTGAAACAGCATCTAAATTACAACTGCCGAAATTGTCAACTGTGACAGAAAAAATGCACATTTTTTCGAATAATGGTGATGTGTATGTGTTAAGTTAAAGAATGGACCAGACATCGTTCCATCTTTCCGTTCCAATAGAGCTCTATAACTGAAAAAGTATCAAACACATTATGATGTTAACAAGATATGAATTCATTGGTTAATGTGGCTGCTTGAATATGGATAGCACTAAGTAAACTGATTTTGCAATCTGGTTTGAAGTAAAGCATTAGACAGCTATCAGATATTTTTAATATGAAAAGAGAAAGGTGGTATTTACATGCAATTTTAAATATCAAAAGTGAAAGATGGTATTTACATGCAATCAGCCTTTGTCCAATGCCCTTGCACTACCTAAGAGCTGATCCTAAACTTTGGCTGCTTCTTATTTTTTACTTTACTAACTGTTAAATTCGATTTCTTAAAGAGTATTCTATAACTTTTATATTTTTTTCTAATATTTTGTAGACTAGTCTTGTCTTCTCGTTAGGATTCATCGGTTCAAATTATAGTTATCTATACTTTGTGTAATCTTGTTTTTTTAACCCTGTAGCTTCTTTTCAACATTTTAGAAGACATAAATACCCAAGAACAATTAGAGTAGCAGACATCGATAGCATGTCATGTGTTCGCTCAGCAGAGTGAGCATACTTAAAATAACTCGTCAATACTTCATTGGAAATGTTGAAATAAAATGGCCATTTTTACTACCCAGTTGTACCGTTTATATGAGTTGCAAAGTATAGTATGTTTTCATGGATGGCTTGACGTAGGAGAACAACGTAAAGTGATATATTATAGGATTAGGCATAAAATTGAAGGTTCATATGTGCTGCAAGTGTGGCATGGCTCTCGGTAACTGGCAAGGAAGGGACTAAAAGGTGTATAAGAAAGAGATGCTCCAAAGTTGGGGAACTACCGTGTGCTTTGGGAATAATGTGTTGCTCACCTGTAATGGTTGAGTTATCATATTTAAATATTAATCTTTGTATGTTGAGTACTTACTGTAGATTAAACCTCATGAATAAGTACACAACGCTTCTTGCGATACAGATTAAATGGCTACTCCAATATCCTCACTATTCACTCAATTTCATACCATAAAGTGTTTCACCAATTTCAGTAAAAACAGTTTTAAATGGTGATCGTAATGTTAAATACAGCTTCCTTTGTAGCTAAATGATATTCAGTAATGTCAAAACAAACGGACAGAACAGTAGTTTATTACAGTTATGAAAACTGGCTTTAATTCTGAGTAGGTATTTGGTTCACCGATAGTGCAATGAAGTGTACTAGCCATCGAAACTGTTCCGCAGTAATACATCCAAATGTTCTAATACATACTAAAGACTTATTAATTTTACATTACCCTAGTATATTTTTGTGCTCTATTGACTGGTTCTAGAATAGGTTGATGTCCCCGAGCAGGGCTACTTTAGACATTGTTATTCATGTAGAAGAAAAATAACTACACTTGTACTGATATAAAATACCAAGTAAGGACTTTATTTTTATTTATTTATTTTTGTCTTAAGAAACCTTAACGCTGAGACAACGGTGAAACAAAATAAGTATAGCGAAAATAATATGTGAAAATGTTGATGTAATTTGTTGGTCCTTTGTTCAATATAAAACAGAAAAAAGTGATGTAATGAACGTCATTTCTTGTTTCGTCTTACCCACGCACAATGGATACAGCGATATATTATAGGGCTTTAGTGCTTTGTTTTGGATTTAGGTTCGCGTGGGAGACATGTGAACGAACCGCCCAGGGGTGAGTTCACTGCTCTTTTGCAAGTGCCCCCATCTAATACAAAGTATATCAGTCCCATCAGTTATCACTATTATAACATAAAAACATTAACATTTAATGGCAAGGAGAAACCCCGTTTTTCTGCCCTCTGCCACCGGAAGCCTTAGGGTTGCAGAGGGAGCAGAAACACGGTTTGCCAGCATGCTATAAAGTGTAATTTGCATTGCGTGTCTTTAATGATTATTTTTCTACTCGGTTTTCCGTGGGATTTAGAATACACTTTCATGTTTAAGTTGTAATCAAAAGGGGTTAAGAGTTTGTGAGTGTTAAAGTGGTTTCAAAACTTGATAATTTCCGCCATTATGCTCTGGTTTGTTTTAGATTTTCAGTGTCCTATATTATGTTATATGTGCAAAATTCTAACAGATATCAAAAGGAACAAATCGTCCTGACGTTATCTTATTCTACAAGTGAAAAGCTCCTGAAATTGAATAATTACCAACTAAAAATTCCAAACAATCCTCCTGAGCATCAGTTTGAGAGGTGGTTAACAACAGATATACTTTGAACCAAAGCTCAAATATTCAAGGCAAGGGATTAAAGCTAAAAGAAACAAGAAATTTCTATATAAAATGCATCCTAACATGTTATCTTCATATTGTTTTGTGTTCACTTCTGATTACCCTAATTTATTCTCGTTTTTACTGTATTTGACATCAGCGTAAAAATATCGTACCTTTTTCATTTTATGTTTTTTACCTCTTTCAGAAAGTCATGCTTTCTTGCTATTTAAAATACCTATACAAAAGAGGCTTCGAACAAGAAATTAAATATAAATGCTTACTTCGATGTACACTGCAGGATATGACAACATATTTATAGGTCTGTTGAATATGTAGTATATTGTTCTTATTATATGAAGTCATAATCACATTGTCACCTCAAAGTCACGTTTATAAAAGGGCCGAGGAACAGTTGATAAAATCGTTGAGTTTCTCCCTCCGGTGGGGGTCAAGCGGGGATCGAGGGTTTTCGTTGGAGGGTGGGTGTAGCAATCGCGAGTAAAGCTGTGTTGTCAAACAGCCTTTTTCCGTGAAAACTCGGAAAGTTAAACCAATGTTTTTATTATTTATCCTTTTTCTGTTTTAGGAGGTAGATGGTGAAAGTAGGGTAGAGAGACCATGACGCAAATGTCTTCCTGAAAGCAATATTTTAAATGCAGCATTGCCTATCGTCTCGGCCCCTTCCTCCACCTGAACAAAATATTCCATCGTGATATGCAGTCCAGGTTAATCGGCGTTTTATGGCGTATAGCAACACCTGCATATAATAGTTCATAGTGCTTGTAGGGGGTCTAGGACAATCGGTCGGCGTTTTTCATTGAACAACCACACCGGTATATAATTCACAGTGTGGGTAGGGGTTCCAGTTGAATTGGTCCGTGTTTTACACTGAACAACTACCTCGGCATATAATTCACACTGCGGGTAGGGGGGTCCAGGACAATCAGTCGGTGTTTTACACTGCATAACCATGTTGGCATATGATAGTTTACAATGCTGGTGGGGATCTAGGATAATCGGTCGGCGTTTACGCTGTACATCCACGCTGATATTGAATATTTCACAATGCTGGCAGGATTGTCCAGGGCAATCGGTCGGCGTTTTACGCTGAACAGCCACACTGGCATATAATAATTAACAGTACTGATTACGTCATCGCCTGTGTTTTGCAAAGCAGCTGTCGATACGTAATGCATAAAAAGGTTTTTATCTGGGCACTTTGGACAATGTCACGCTGCCTTGTTCCTTTGACATTTGTGTGAGCCTGACTATCGACACTGTATAGGCAGTTACGAGTTATTTAGCAGAAGTGCATATCACAAGCGGCGTGTTATGATACAAGTGTACATCACGCTGCTGGTATGCTTATCTTGAGACAGCTCAGACTCCCAGATACTTAAGCTGCGGTTCCGCTGGTACATGGCTAGATTATGCGGCTGGGTACTTTGTGCTGGATTCGTACACACGTATAAGGCCTGCGAACGAATACTCCAGGGGTGAATTCATTGGCATTTCACAAATATAAAGTTCACCAGGCCCGTGGTCTGTCGCTATTAATGTTCTAAAACACACAATCAGGCCTTAGACAAATACCATTTAAATAATCTCTTTTTCCTCTTGGAGACTTCCCATATATATATATATACTTATGTCAAATACTTATGTCACATACTTATGTCACATACCAACTGCCTTTACATTAAGCAATAATGGCTACGTCACAAGGCTTTCGTCGGCGTATGGTTGTCTTACGCCTATTACGTTCGTGTGATTGTGACATGCACCACTTTGTTCGCGATTTGTAAACGTCAAACGTACCCCCATCATTTCCTCTCCAGTGAGTGCAGACAACACTTAATATGTGCTATAATGGTGCCGATATATTGCAGGTGCTTTGTTTTGTATGTGATACTTTATTCAGTACTTCTAGTCTCCAAATTTGTCAACTTTATTTTAATTCTCTTTTTTATGCCACAGCTGTCTGGATCTTTTAGAGCTGGATCCGGATTGTATTTTTCAGGGACTTCTTAACATCTATGTCAATCTATTAACAATTTCTATTTAGCCTTGTGATAAGCAAAGCTGGCAGGCTGGAAACAAAAGAAATAAAAAACTGCATTTTACTTGCCGAATGCCTTAGGCATGTCTGGGTGTAAACCAAATGAGCTCAGTCGCTAATGCTGACGCCTGCAGCTCGTTCACAACATAATATCTCGTCTTTGAACAGGCTCGTTAAGCTCTTTGTTCTTCTATAAACAAGTACATTTTTTCTTTTCTTAATTCCCGTTGCAGCAATTATAAATAAACTGTATTGATTCTAGCAAACAAGGAAATCTGCATATTATAGTGTTTAGACTTAAATTTAACTTATTCGCAATACGTTCTTGTTATGTTGCCTCCTGCTGTCAGTCTGCCACACACACACACACACACACACTCTCTCTCTCTGTCTCTCTCTCTCTCTCTCGTTCGCTTGCTCGCCCACTCGCTCGCCAATACTAACTTTTAGGACATCCAACACCCCCTCCCCCGCCCATTCATGCGTAGCGTTACTACGGATTATTTTCCAACAGACTTGCAAAGATGTTCAAAGGAAATTTACATGCTCGTATATGGGTTTGTTAAGAATTGAACTTGATCACTGATATAAAATATTCGCATGTTGTTGCGATGGTTCTTAAGGATGTCAAACCATCCACAGCTGATTAGGCCCGGTCACGTGCTCATCTCACGACCACGCTATTTACTAGGACAACAGAATGTCATTTAGCATACGGAGTGCAAACACGAGGCTGGTTGCTGGTAAAACGCACACAGTACATAGCCGTGAGGTCAGTTGTTACTGGTTATAGATTATTACCCCCTTTCCTATGACAGAATTAGCTTTATTCAATTATTGTTAAGGGCTGCTGTTCACGTCCCAATGATGGGGATATATACAGGAAGTACATTGGACATGACTTTAGAGGGATTTTGTTTGTTTTAAGTGAGGACAAGTTGGAGCCATATCTCGTGGCTATCTCGCTCCTGTAAACATGCCACTTTAGCTATTATTTGGACAGTTCACGAAAACATTAACCCACTAATCTATTCCTATTGCTAATCGATGCTGAGGAAACAAGCTCGAATTTATTAGCTTCTATCTGAATCGAAGTAGACGTTACATGGTCTGTGCGCACTCTAAGGAGTGGTATTGCATGTCAAGCATTTCGTTCATTTTAAGAAGCTCCAAATCTTTGCGATTGCACCTCTTACAAGTGGTTTGAGTAAAGGCCTGAATAACAGCGTCGATTTTACGCGTTGTAGCAGCACGGAAAATTAGAGATCATTTGCGAAAAGTAAAAACTTCTGATTTTACCTTCCATTTTACTTGTTATGCGTGCCGTGTGCAAAATGAAACGTTTCTCAAATAATTGTTTAACAATTGCATATTCAATACTCTGGTGTATTCAGTGGTGTTTCTTTCACATGTGAGTCTCTTTCACATGTGATAAATTGTTTTCTTCACATTGGAATAAGAAAGTTTGACGTTAAAGTACGGTATAAAATACTTTGAGAATGTGTATATATTTACAGTAAAACCTGCCTACACCGGACAACGAGGTTACTGGCGGATTTTGTCAGGTATATAGAGGTGTCTGTTATTTCAAAGGTAATGTAAACCAATGGGGAAAAACCGGACTGAGAATTCTTGTCCGGTATTGGCAGTTTTCCGGTATTTCGGGGTTTGTCCAGAATGAGATTTTACTGTACTTCCTTTTGACGGATGAAAACACAGCTCCGGTTCGTATTCAGGTGTGTGGTAGGCTGGTAGCTGACTCAAATTGTGTCAAGTTTGAACTAAAGACTTGATTATCATAGTAGACCTAATCTGATTAATCCTTCAGATAGGGAACATTTACTAGTTTTTATTGGTGACAAATTTTGCTTATTGTAAAACAGCTTTTGCTAAAAGATTTCCCTTCTTATTTCAGAAGTCTTCTCAGACGTAAAATTTGAAAAGTTATCTTCTTGCAAAAGGTCTCTGTTGCAATAATAATCAAACTCTCCCTCAGATGACGTTTCTGTATATATATTGCCTTCTAATTACCTTTTATTATAAAAAAAATTAATTAGGAACAGCCCAGAAAAAGAACCATTTCACTGAAATCCCACTTTTTGTCCTGTTTTCAGAGTTCTTTTATACAAAAACTGTGGTATTAACTTTCGTGAAAAGTATTATAAGGTATTATCCTAAAAAATCGACAATTTCGTTTCAAAGTAAAAAAAAATGATAATGAAGGTCCATTGAATAGCACACCATGTGATAAGGTAATGACTCTTTCGGTCTGCTACAGTCGGTTGTACGGAAGCTCCTCAATCACGATGGTCGTGGGCTCTTCACTTCCGTTTGGGCAGACTGTGTTACAGCAGGATTTAGTGATGTGTTTACAAAGGTTGCAATAGAGCTTACATGTCCAGTAGGTGCAGGATGGGCAGATGAAACAACCAAGTATGGTGAGACCAACCAGAAAACTGACCGTACACAGCACGATAAAAGCTATAGCCCAAGCTTTTAATTTCCGTGATGCTTTTAATGCAGTGATGACGTCATCGGATTGACCCTTCCCTGTAGAAAACGGTAATTCTTGTAGGAGTGTTGAATTAGTATGCGCCATTTTCCTGAAGGGATTGTCAAGGAAAAAGTGATTAGCCGACCAAGCCTTTTCGTGAAAAACTTGCCTTGCAAGCTGCGAGGCTAAATCTGTCTTACCTATCTCTCGCAAACGCCTGGCAATGTCTACAAGACAAAAACAACAATTTTCTGTTATTTCTAACGTCATACATCAACAGGAAACTCCACCTGCAAATTTCATTCTATTTATCTGCAGTTTTGCTCTGTCTTTTTTTTTTTTTTCAATTTTCCACTTTTTTCTCTGCTTTTTCCCCACTATTTTTCTCTTTTTAAGAAGGTTAAAAACAACGCCTACTAATGACAAACAGATCTTTCCCGCATCTACATTTTTTTTACCTTGAGAAGATTTCGATTTTTTTTGTACCACAGAAATGAGCTTTTCGCTTGCGGTGATTACCCATTACGTTAATGCGCATTTGGTGAACAAGATCCGACTTAATTTGATAATCGACACTGTTTTATGTAATTTCAAGACTAATATCTCGTAATCCCACGCTTATTACGAGACGTGTTCATTGCCAATGCGATACTAAGCTGGCATATAACTTGTAATCTAATGATTACCGCCCGCCAATCCAAATCACGGCAGGAAAAAAGGAACGCGTGAATCTGACTACGCTTATGAAATAATGCAACAGCCAGTTTCCGCAAATAAATAATGGGGTAAGCTTAAAATTTCATGCAATGCAGCATGACAGTCAGAGCTTGGATTTTCGAAATGAACATCTGATGGGCATGTAATTGTCCACTTTATCAATCTATATCATACAACTGCGGTCTGATGAACTAAGAACCTGGACTGGTATTTTGTGATTGGTTTGTTTCCACCCTCTACTCCACGTATTTTTAAAGTGACATGGATATCTGTGACACGTTCCACCCCCTCAAAAACAAAAAGAAATCACCGCAGTCACCCGCCCCCTCAAAAACACGTAACAACTTGAATAACTCAAGAGACCCGTTCAAAGAATGTTTAAAATTGTTAAAGCGAAACAGCTGGTTGCCTTCCGTTGGTTAACTTGTTAAAGTGAAACAAGAAGTTGTCTTCCGTTGGTTAACTTATATATATATATATATATATATATATATATATATATATATATATATATATATATATATATGGGACCCTTAAACGATACCATTCTCCAAAAAAATACCAATAAATGACTTCTTTTTGCCTCCAGCGCCCTGCCAGGACAATAGTCTATCGATGCAAGGTTCCTTGTCTGGGGTGTCTGTAATCTGTGCAGTCAAAAGAAGGGTACCCGCTGAAGGATTTCCGACATTTTTGTCCTGTTCAATGGCTTCAGTTAAGCGCTGGCAATCTGAATATGACAGGTGATCAGCCAACATCTGGAAGTTCTCTAGATTCCTGCCGCTAGGTTCGCCACCAGCATTGGAAAACAGAAGTACTGCTAGAAGCAAGAAAGTTGTTGCTTTAAACAGCATCCTTGTAGTTTTTCTTCAAATTGTGCGTTTCAAACACAGGTTTCTATTGTCACTGTTTATTTCCATTCTGTTAGACACCCGTTTGGTTGAATGGTGAGGTCTCAGACTGCACGTGTGTGACTTAGTTCTTTTCTATGTGGCATCGTGGCAGTTTTTCTCGAACCAGATCACCATGGAAATGACATTGTTTCGCATGCAATGGGTAATATTGTGATTGTGACGTAACAAGTCGTTATAATCGCGTTGACGTCATAATCATGTCCGTTACGAATACGATTGACAAGTGCACACTGCCTGGTCGTGCGGTGATGATGGAGCAGTGATGACTGCCGTTCCTTTCTGCCCAGTCCACCCAAGCAAACAATATAGGTAGTACCAGCGAACGTCAGCTGTGGGTGACGTACCGTGGGGGACAATTACTCCTGATGTTGTCTCAATGCTAGATCACCTCTGAGGTCCTCGAGACGTTAGCACTGACGTCACTATGTTTATGTTAGCACAGAGCATCGGAAACAAACAAATTCTCTCAAATAATAGATCGCATAACTACTCAGAAAGTTTTTTTGTGTCTATTTTTTTTTTACAGGAAGCAGCAAGTTTGATATCAAATTACCAAGATTAAAATAATTATAATAAAAAATAAATAAAAACAAAAAAAGAGAAAAAAAATTAGCCACGACCTTTCAGCCTTAAAAAGCAAGCAGGCAACTCCACTAGTGATTTCTCACTCCTCGATGGCCTTATTATGGATTCAGCGCAGCATCATCTGAGCTCTTGGATAAAAAGCAAACATGACTCCATCCCTTTTGACCCTTTCTGAGCCCCTGAAGTACTGCTGCTTTGGGAACCGTTTGTTGGAGCCAAATGTTGCTGGGCGCTGTCCCATTACGCACTGGGCAAAATCAACAAAAAATCAAAAAACAAAAAAACAAAACAAAAAAAAAAAAAAAAAAAAAACGAAAAAAAAAAAAGAAAAGGGGTTTTGTGAAATGAAAAGAATTTTTTCCAACTCTTTGAATTCTTCATGCTCAGTAAAACAGGATTTCTACAGTACTGTTGATTTTCCATCGTTATTTTCAGTGTTGTATATCCGCGCACTCGTAGCCTCATTTTGATCAAGACCTTATTATTTGCTAGTTAGTTTTTATTTCCATTTTTTCTATACATTTTACAGGGAAATGATTCGGCCTAAACATGGAAGCGTATGAATGGAGCTTACTCGGATGTTCGTCCATTCCCATCGCTTTAATCATCTTCTTAGTCATTCTTACTTTGAAAAACGCAGATAAAAAGGTAACTACCGTGTATTTTTATCAGTTTCGAAACTGTCATCAGTATCAAAGCTCCTAGTGGCTCTTATTCTGCATTTTTGGTATATTCGTGCAACCTATTGACGTTATATATATATATATATATATATATATATATATATATATATGAATATATATATATATATATATATATATATATATATATATATATATATATATATATATATATATATATATATATATATATATATATATATATATATATATATATATATATATATATATATATATATAGGTTAATTTAAATATCAGAAATCGAGATATCTTAAATTCATTCAGATGTATTAAAAATTAAACATTAATTAACATCTATACGATCAGTATAGATATAAATATGTATTTATCGCAGTGCCTTCAGCCTTTGGGCGGGGGAGGCTTATACACCCTAAACTGGAAATTATATTGAGTACTTAAATGTATTTGTCAAAAGGATTTTTTTGTAAACATAGATAACATTTGATATAAAATCTATTTTCAGACCGTTAAAGCTTCCAGTCCTCTTTTGCTCTACATTGTCTTATTTGGACAGCTGTTACTCTTCTGTGAGAGTATTTTGTACACATGTGACGTCACTTCCTTTTCCTGTATCGCGGCAGTGTGGTGCCGCCATGTTGGATGTTTCCTTGTTTATGGCACAATACTGCTCAAGCTCTGGAGGTAGGTTTCATTCTTCGTAGCAGAAATTTCTTTATTTACACAAAATGCAAACAATAACAACCACAGAAGAAAATCCACAGTATATTTTATTGATTTTTAAAGGCCAAACAAATTAGATGATCCTTTTTTTTTTTCTTACCTGTCACCAGTAATACATTACATATGCAAAATACTTATTTATTACCTTGGCTTTAACAAACAAGATACTATGCACAAATACTGAGATACATAATAATACAACCCTAATGATTTTGACAGAGTTTCAGTCATTATAAGGTCGGTGCGCGCCCGATTGTTTCAAATAAAAGACTCACAACTATGCAAAAAGCTCCTGGTGCTGCTATTGGCTGGTCTTATTTACCTTACAACATGGACGTCTGCAAGAGCCAATCAGATGATGCCACGTCATGTGCACTGCGCCTTTCTATGGTGGGATGTTGTGATACATTTTGGTGAGTGAAGAAATCCTATAATGTTACTATATGCATATATATGGACATACATACATACATGCATACATACATACATACATGCATACATACACACATACATACATGCATACATACATACGTACACACATACATGCATGCATACATACATACATACATACATACATGCATAGACACATACATAAATTCATATATACCTACCTACCTACATACATACATACATACATGCATACGCACATACACACACACATATATACATGCATACATACATACATACATACATACATACATACACACATACATACATGCATACGCACATACACACACACATACATACATACATACATACATACATACATGCATGCATACGTACATTAACACATACATACATACACACATACTTACATACATGCAAAATATATACATACAGAATACATGAATCTCAGCCCAAAGCGCCCCCGGAACAAAGCAACACATTTCTAATATTTACAGTAAAACCCCAGGCCCGGAACCTACATACATGCATACATACATACATACATACATACATACATACATACATGCATAGACACATACATAAATTCATATATACCTACCTACATACATACATACATACATACATGCATACGCACATACACACACACATATATACATGCATACATACATACATACATACATACATACACACATACATACATGCATACGCACATACACACACACATACATACATACATGCATACATACATGCATGCATACGTACATAAACACATACATACATACACACATACTTACATACATGCAAAATATATACATACAGAATACGTGAATCTCAGCCCAAAGCGCCCCCGGAACAAAGCAACACATTTCTAATATTTACAGTAAAACCCCAGGCCCGGAACCCTCGATAAACCGGACAACTCACTATAGCGGACAGATCTTTTTCAGCTCCTTTTTATTTTTCATTTACATAATCAAGGAACCCATATAAACCGGACACCTGACTATTTACATAGTAAAGAAACCTCAATAAAAAGGACATCTCACTATTTCTAACACTGAACAATTCACTGGAATATGGATGTTGCGAAAGTACTCACGGTGGGTGACAAGTAAATTTTTATCAGAAGTACTCCATTAAAAACGAACTTCATAAAT
Source organism: Protula sp. h YS-2021 (assembly GCA_949752745.1). Classification (NCBI taxonomy): domain Eukaryota; kingdom Metazoa; phylum Annelida; class Polychaeta; order Sabellida; family Serpulidae; genus Protula; species Protula sp. h YS-2021. The sequence goes on from OX457028.1 coordinate 11,927,863, forward strand.
ATTTTGCAAGCGAAATTAAGTTCCATGGAGAAGAGGAGGTAAATCTTTTACGAAGGGGTATTTTCTTCTAGTAGGGGAAAAATCTGGGTGGGGGACTTTCTCTACAGTTCCTAGAAAGGAGTTTTTTGTCCGCGGGGTGCTTTCTTCAACCCTCACAAGCAAGTCAAGTTTCCAGTCACTTGTTTTGGCATTCAAAATATTGTCATGATATTGCGCTAAAGAATGGAAAATGAGGGACCAGCAATCTACTGGACACCTCGCTAAACCGGACAAATTAGCTCGGTTCCGTGGGTGTCCTGTTTATTGAGGTTTACTGTGAGTCCAGGGACAAACGTAGCACACAAGATAATACACCCTTAACACACCCTTAATGCTCTTTTAATGCCCCTTTATTGCACCTGTCATGCACCCTTAATGCACTCTTAACACACCTTAATACACCCTTAATACGCCTTTGAAACACACCTTAGTACACCCTCACTACACCCTCAATACACCCATACAGACGAGCGTTATGTCTGTGTTTATTTAGTGGAGTTGTTGCTGCTGCTGTTGTGTGCTGTATTTTGCTACCAGACGAAGCAAGCGCCCTCTGTGTACAACGAGAGCACTTGCATCGGTCTGGCCGTCTGGAACGAGGCAATCTGGATCATCTGCTATATCATAATCAGGTATTTTTGCTTTTTTTCTGTTTATTTGTTTTTGGATAACATTTACTGTAAAGTCCTAGTTTTGTGCTTGGCAAGAATATGCATGGGCACAGAAGACAAACTGGTTGTCATGGCTTTTGTTGTAGTTTAAGGCCAAGCTACGTTAGACATTGTTTTAATTGTAGGATATTTCTGGAATTTCATCCATCCAAGATGTTATTCCAGGCCACCCATCTCCTCAGAACATATCTAACCTGCCTGCCGTTTTTGGCATTGCTGTTTCTGCCTAAGGTAAGTCTCTAAATGGCACTGACTGATGAAAAACCCGCCCGAGTTACCCCGTGAGCGCGTGACGTTCGTGTAACGTTGGATAAACGTCGAGGCGAGATTTCGGATAAACATCGGGATTTGCTTGTATGTGCAAGTCGAAGCAACGCCTTCCTATATAATGTTGGGCATTGGCGTTGCACAGACATGGCGAATCATCACTCACTTGAAATATTATGTCCTCCCTTCTGTTAAAGTACACCGGCCGGGGGGAGACCGCCGGGGGGGGGGGTGGGGTGGGGCCGGGGGGGGGGAGACCGCCTAGACCCCACCCACCACAACCAAATCCAAATGTCTGTCTAAAATTGCGACAAACACTCGAACAGACGTCGCGAAGAAAAAATCTATTATTAATAATATGAGAGAAATAAATGATGTCGAAATGAGGAAGAGAAAGAGAGAGAGACAGAGTGAGAGGGTGAGGGAGAGAGTGTGTGAGTGAGAGATAGTGACTAAGTGAAAGAGTGTGAGAGAGAGACAGAGAGAGAGTGAGAGAGAGACAGAGAGTGAGAGAGAGAGCGAGGGGGAGAGTGAGGGAGAGAGAGAGAGGAGAGGGAAATAGAGAGACAGCGAGAGAGTGAGAGAGGGGGAAGAGAGAGAGTGAGGGTGAGTGAGTGAGAAAGTGTGTGAGAGAGTGAGTGAGTGAGAGAGTGTGAGAGAGACAGAGAGAGAGAGAGAGAGAGAGAGAAAGAGGGGGCAGTCAACATTTCGTCTCTGGATCAACATTGGATAGATGTCGCATCCGACTGGGATCAAAGTCGAATTTCGGTTGTTTTTGAAAGTCAAAACCACGTCTACCTGCAGACGTTGCATAGATGTCGATTATCCAACGTCTTATCAATAGCTTGATATCGAAACGTCTTTTTTCCCCGATGTTGTAGAGAAGTCGGGAAATATTAGTCTAGAATTGCCATGTGGTCAATTTACATGAATATTTTTCAAAATAGGTGGCTGTCTCCTGGAATTCCTATATTTTTCGACCACAAGCAACGTCTAAACAACGATGCTAGTCCAACATCTATTCAACGTTGTGTGAAAGATGTTGATTGGAAGTAGATCTATGGTCACGACCCATCACAACCAAATGTCAACCAGATTCAAAGCTACGGTTTGGTCGGTTTCCCGTCGCAGCCTCAAACCGACCTAGGATCGAAGTCTGAATGTTCACTGGGAGATGGAGAGAGAGAGAGAGAGAGAGAGAGAGAGAGAGAGAGAGAGAGAGAGAGAGAGAGAGAGAGACAGACAGACAGACAGACAGACAGACAGAGACAAAGAGAGAGAGAGAGAGAGAGAGAGAGAGAGAGAGAGAGAGAGAGTGAGAGAGAGAGAGAGAAAGAGAAACAGATAGACAGACAGAGAGAGAGAGAGAGAGAGAGAGAGAGAGAGTGGGGTGGGGGATCAGTCCTGCATAACAAGGGAATCCTTGAAATGGTACCCCCTGTGGTGCTCAACTACAGTGGTCCGATTTCTGGGCATTGTACTTTGGTTGGGGTTCTTCACAGTAGAAGAAAAATTGTAGCCATCCCATTTGCAGGATGGTCCTGTCCCGCTGTTCCGTCTTCACAGCCTCGATAGGAGTATGCGTTTTTGATTGGTTAGTTTTACAGAATACTGCGCAAGGATAATGAGATGCATGGCGTGCTCACTGACGTCACAATTACACGCCGTGTACACAAACTCTCCGTGGTTGTCAATAAGAACGGCGATCTGCGCACCATCCACTGCGTGCCCTGCGGACCGCTTCAGTGGGATGGTATCACTGAGGTGAAGCCACACATACCCCATGTCTTCGACAGCGAAGAAGGTTATCAGGAAAATGAATACACGCGGGTACAGTCTCCTCTTTCTTCCCCCCTCCCCTTTTTTAAGCCCCATCCAGGGCTTTAGTCCCAGGAGGGGGACTATAGGTTTGGATATTGTCTGTCCGTTTGTCTGTCTAGCCGTCCTCCTTCCGTCCCGTCCTGTCGTCCGTTCATTGCCGGCTGTTACTCCAACCCTGATAGGCGCACAGCTGCACGTTGTTCTTGGTCTGACCTTGACCCAATTTCATGGCCAAAATGTCCGTCATCTTGCCTTTTTAATTCCGGATGGGGGCCATGTTCTAAGATGGCTTGTTATACAGCATTTATTTGCGATATAGATTTCCCTGGGTATTAGAAGGCAATATAAGCTCAGTCCAAACGCAATCATAGGCAAAGAGTCAATCACTGGCTTTGAAATATACACACTAAACGTTGTCATATTACTTTTTTTCCTTCCTATAAATTCTAGTTTTCAATGTTTCTTCCCTTAAATATTTCGTCCCTGACGGCATCCATTTTTTATAATCTATAACGCCCTCGTCCAGACGCGCATGACGTGGTCATTATGTAATCTCATGCTGTGAAGATATGTTAATTTCTTGTGGCTAGAACTAGAACGCCGCGTGTATAATGCTGAGTCGTTGTCCCTTTGATTGACAGGCGGAGGTGGATAACCTAATAGCAATGCTGCACCACTTAAAACAAGAAAACGATGCGTGGAAAAAGAAAACATCACAGCTCCTTTATATAGTACAGTATCACGGATTACCTGTGGATAATCCCCTGCTACAGGATTTGAACTACATGCTTACTTCTCCTCAGAAAAATAGCAGATTAAAAGCGTCGAGGCAATTGGTGTTACTGAAATCACGTGATCAGTACGATTGCCCACGGGAAAGAATGATATGTCTTGAACAGTGCGATCATCCAGCCAATGAAATCACAGAAAAAGACGCGAACAGTTACCCACCAATCAAATCTCCACAAAAGACAGAGTTCTGTTGTAAACAATTCGATTGCTCATCAGACAAACTGAAAGGCCAGTCTGTGCATGATGCTAAATGCCAAACCAGTAGGGACAGCAGCGCAGCTCAAGCTGACACTTTAAATCTCGATAGAGAAGATTTCCAAATACCTCTAAAAGCTCAGTCGGCATTACCCAGCTCTTCCAAGAAATCGTCGTCGAAATCACACGAAAATAGCGCGAATCGGCCAATTACTGCGTTCGATATGAGGACATCACTGACAGACAGTGGCATCATGGTGTCCTCATGTAATCCGTCACCATTCAGAAGACCTCCAGCCAAAGCTTTTGATCAGAACTCTGCTCAAGCGCCTTGTGACTGCGAAGATCAACCCGAGCTACGTGGAGCTGCGGAGAGGGACGGGCAGGGATTGAATTCTGCTTCAACAAAAAGCATCTCGCATGAGTCGGGATGTGAATTAACGCTCACTCTTGATCACAACGTTCCCAGTCGTATTATAAACTACGAGCTTCATATTTAAATTTCAGTTTTTTTTATCCATTGATTAATTAACAATTAATTACTTCAAAAAAAAAAAAAAAAAAAAAAAAAAAAAAAACATTCCATTTTTTTTATTTTTACTTTTCGTTATATTTTAATGAGAACTGTTTAGTTTATGTGTACGAATTTACTGGATCACAATTGGAGGGGACAGCTATCGGAAGTTGTCCACGAAGTACGCAAAGTTGGTGACGTCATAACTTTATTGTATGGAGGGAGGATAGAGGTGGAGATTCCGTAAATCTTCTGTGTACCTTCTTTATGGATAGCCACTGAATTTCAAATTTTCATGGTTTTATTTCAGTTTTACTTGCAGTGTTGAGATAAAATGAAATAATTGGCAAACAAAGTTGACCGTTTTAAGCAAAAACCGTCGTTTCATGTAAACAGTGGTATTTTGAAGAATATATCATTATGATGATTTTAATAAACATTTTGTCTGGCCTAGTTTTTTTTCAGTGCTTATTTCTTATTGGTCTTCTCATTTACAATATATCTCTACTCATTTCTGCTAAATTGTCAGGATTAAAAAACATTGCCACATTTAGTTTTATCCGAAATAATCCAATAATATTTTGCAAGAAGTTTTGCTCAAGTCACTCAACTGTATCAATGACAGTCCCACTCGCCCCCCCCCCCCCCCCCTACTCAGTTTTTCAAGAAATCTTGCATTTTGCTTCTTAAACGTAATAAAGGACGGATGAGAAATATAATAAAATTGGGTAAATTACTCTGCACGCACGCACGCCAGATTAAGTGAAATTCAAAAAGTGAGAAGTTTTTTTTTAAATCTCTGCTACCACTGTCTTTATGAAATTGCTTTGGTTTATACATAAAATACATATAAGAAACAATCTGATTTCGAGTCTGACATAGCATTCCGATTATTAGTCTGTTTGCCTGCTGGTTCGCTGGCTCTACTAGCGTAATACAGGGCTGAGTAGCTTGGCAGAACAGTCGCCTTCGCTCGTTCGGTACACACCTAAGCTTTCAATGTTTTTATTGTGCTGCTTGGTGCGTATTCAAGCCACAAACAAGAACTTTCTCTGAGAAGGGCTGTTTTTCAGGCATTCTTGGATAGATTTTTTTTTTTTTTTTTGGGGGGGGGGCGGTATTTTATTATGCACAGCCATATTTGAGAATGCGCTGCCCGGCCATTTACAGCAGGATACGGCTACAATATCTTGTACGTTCAGCTCACTTCACTTAAAAAGCATTACACTAAGTATAATATATCACACCTTATTTTCCTAGGCTCAAAAGGTTATTTTCTATAAACGTTGTATATATATAAATAACGTGGTATAACCGCCGGTTATCGTATAACCCTACCTTGCATGTTTCGAGAAATAACATGATATAACCTCTGGTAATCGTATACCTCTACCTTGTATTGCCTGATAAATAGCATGATATATGTCTGATAATCGTATAACCCTACCCTGTCTGCCCTGATCACAAGAATCATATACAGCTGAGAATCGTATAACCCTACCCTGTCTGCCCTGATCACAAGAATCATATACAGCTGAGAATCGTATAACCCTACCCTGTCTGCCCTGATCACAAAAATCATATACAGCTGAGAATCGTATAACCCTACCCTGTCTGCCCTGATCACAAGAATCATATACCGCTGAGAATCGTATAACCCTACCTTGTCTGCCCTGATCACAAGAATCATATACCGCTGAGAATCGTAAAACCCTACCCTGTCTGCCCTGATCACAAGAATCATATAACCGCTAAGACTCGCATAACTCTACCCTGTCTGCCCTGATCACAAGACTCATATACCGCTAAGAATCGTATAACCCTACCTTGTCTGCCCTGATCACAAGAATCATATACAGCTGAGAATCGTATAACCCTACCCTGTGCCCTGATCACAAGAATCATATACAGCTCAGAATCGTATAACCCTACCCTGTCTGCCCTGATCACAAGAATGATATAACCGCTAAGACTCGTATAACCCTACCCTGTCTGCCCTGATCACAAGAATCATATACCGATGAGAATCGTATAACCCTACCCTGTCTGCCCTGATCACAAGAATCATATACAGCTGAGAATTGTATAACCCTACCCTGTCTGCCCTGATCACAAGAATCATATACCGATGAGAATCGTATAACCCTACCCTGTCTGCCCTGATCACAGGAATCACATAACCGCTAAGACTCGTATAACCCTACCCTGTCTGCCCTGATCACAAGAATCATATACAGCTGAGAATCGTAAAACCCTACCCTGTCTGCCCTGATCACAAGAATGATATAACCGCTAAGACTCGTATAACCCTACCCTGTCTGCCCTGATCACAAGAATCATATACCGCTAAGAATCGTATAATCCTACCTTGTCTGCCCTGATCACAAGAATCATATACAGCTGAGAATCGTATAACCCTACCCTGTGCCCTGATCACAAGAATCATATACAGCTCAGAATCGTATAACCTACCCTGTCTGCCCTGATCACAAGAATCATATAACCGCTAAGACTCGTATAACCCTACCCTGTCTGCCCTGATCACAAGAATGATATACCCTTACCTTGCATATACACTTGTTGACATTTTAAACGAATGTTTCTCTTCAAGAGTCAAGGTTTTGTGTTCTATTTTTAACGTGGAGTGTCACTAAATTTTGGTGTAAAATGCTATAACCCACTTTTATGGAACACCGTTTTAATATTCTACGGTGATTTTTTTATATCAAAGTATAATTAGAGATATCAATTAATCAATTTAGATCTCATTAATTTATATTTTCCTATCAAAAATAGAATTTTAGATGGCAAAAATGTATTTTAAGATTAAAAAAAATCAGCTTTACAAACTTAAAAAATCTTAAGAGAGACATACATTTATATAAAATTAAACGAATCGTCAATTAAAGTTTGGAGATGAAAAATTGAATTATTAATATCAATAATAGCAACACAATATTTTATCTCAAGGATTGCTTCTTTTTTGTATAGTAAAAAATTAAAAGAAAGAGTCTGTATACAAGGAGCAGTCATTGTTTTATTCAAAGATATGTGCTACTGAATTTTTAATATAAAAATAAACTGATATTTTGATCTCAAAAATCAATTTTTGAAATCAAAAATTCATTTGCAGACTTAAACATACAAATTAAAAAATCTCATCCTAAAATAATGATATCTGAAATGAATTCTTGATATCAATAAAAAGAAAAATAATTATTGAACTCAAAATTGATATTTTGCTATCAAATATTTTATTTTTGTTATCAATAATTGAATTGTTGATGTCTCTAAATCTTTAGAGATATCAAGAAATACTGATTGATGTAAAGAAATATAGTTTAAGATCAAAAATACATTTAGATATGTCAAAAATATAAATACAGATAGCAAAAATTAGTTCTTGATATCAAAATATGATTTTTGAGATATAAAATTAATTCTTGATGTCAATAATTCCCTAATAAATATGGAAACGGCATTCCATGAACTTTAAGTGCTTGAATACTTGTCCTGTAGATCATATAGCCATATATATAAAATTAAACAAAATCGCGTCACCAAACACCTTGTTGTGAAATAATGTTTAAACTTCAGTTATAAAGCCATAAGACTTTGATTCTGTATCCAAACATGTTATGAAATATTTAATTGACGTAATTTGCAGTGATAGTACAACTGAACAGAATGTCATGCAAAACAACTGTTTTGTATACAAAGACGAAAAAACATTGTTTAGTCTTTTTTGGATGAATTTTGCCAGAAAGTTTATTCAGGTTCAGTAAGACCATGGCATAAAGCCGAGCAAGCACGTCATATTGTAAGGAGGACACCGGCATGTGTCATTTAAAACCAAAACCATTTACTACAAAGGCTCAATGCTGAAGGGAATGCATTTAGTCTTAACAAAATACCTCCATAACCTCACACTAAAGTCATCAAAAATAAGTCTATTACACAAATTGCTATTACACAAAAACAAAAAATGTTCCGTTTTAAGAGTTTAGGCATGGATATACAAATTGCTTGCCATTGCTATGTAATTTCTTCTTCAAAGGTGATTTTCCCGGTCAATTGATTCCAATTTGTCTTTTGCAATTGTACATCAGCCAATGATCCATTGATGGACTGTAAGTTTAAGTTTATTACAATTTGGAAAAAAACGGCAGTTAGTTTTACGCTATTGTTCGTTCAGAAAACGAGTAAAGTAAGCAGTTTGTTTTTGATTTCTTTCTTCGTTTGATGAGATCATGCCCCAATACGAAACTTCTGAATTTTTGTTTACACAAAGAGACACGAAATATCCGTAACATATCCCAGCGGCACGTGACGATTATTTTGAACAGCTGAGTAACATCCATATACACCAAAGACCCGGTAATAAGACCACCTTTAAGGGCTTTTGATATATACGAGTACACAATAGTGCACAACAATGTACCCGTACGACTGTGTATAAATAAGACACATTTCCGTCTAGACAGGCAACTAAGATACGTTTATTGTCTAGATGGGAGTTCTCTTCATATTAACACCAGTTTTATCTCCTAATTGTCCCTGACTTTCTATCTGACTTAAATGGGTTATTCCTACTTTATCCTGCAGTGACACACTTTTCTGTTTTTTCTTGCGTTTTGCATGATTTCAATTTCCTTGCTAATGGTGTTAATGTTTGCTATCTATATACAAACCTGAATGCAAGTAATGACTAGAGTAAAAGGATAAATTAAGTTTTCTCTTGAATAAACACCTGAATTTAATACGAGGAAATGCTCTAGTTGATTTCATGGTACAGAGTCCTGGAAAGCGTTTTGTAATTTGCTATTTATTTGGCCTTAACACGCAATGCGGTTGAACCAAAGAAAGTACAAGCGATTAGCCACAAACAGGAAATGAAAGGAATAAAAGTGAAATAAAATAAAAACCTTTAAATTGAGATATAAATAAAGAACTCAAAACGAAATAATTTTATTGGACTTAACTTAATAGGACTCTGACTCTGAGTTGATCTCCTTGTCTAAACAGATCGTCATAGCTGTGTAAACTTGATCACAAAGCTATGGTACTTGATTATGCAACTGCCGTTTTCACTTGTGAAGCTCATTTAATCAGGAGTTTAATCAGCTGACTTAAAACACAAAACACAGGTAGTTGTTCAGTTTTCTGATCAATGTACAACACAAGTATGTCCCGTGTGCGATATCAGAAAAACGCGCAAATAATACCCATCGCATTTGTATGACCAATACGTCCCAGTTTACCATATATCCAAATAGAGATTTACATAATATTCAATGAAGTGCTGGTAGTACACTATAAGATAGTTGCTATATTCCTTTTGGATTCCTTTTGGATATCAGCATTAAAGACACTCTTGGTTAAGACATAATAATAAACAGAACACTTTCTTCCTCCTGTCCTTTAATATCCTCTCTACCGCACAACTCCGTCTTTCGACTTATGTTACGCCACAGTAATCACACAACAAATAGATCGTAATAATCTGTTAGTTACTTATGTTACGTCACAGTAATCACACAACAAATAGATCGCTATAATCTGTTAGTTACTTTTGTTACGTCACAGTAATCACACAACAAATAGACCGTAATAATCTGTTAGTTACTTATGTTACGTCATAGTAATCACACAACAAACAGATCGTAATAATCTGTTAGTTACTCAGGACACATAATGCTCCTTGTTGACATCTGAGAGTCCATCTGTCTCCACATTAGTTAGGCCTTGTTTATGAAGGAGTTATAACAATTAAATAATCTGCATTCAACAAATTGTCTCGGGAACAAAAAACACTTTATAGTGTTAAAAAGGTAAGCCAGAATTTACACAGGATTTACAAATGGAGTGCAAAATGCTGACTAAGATTTGAAATGCATTTCTTCTGTATTAGAACCCTATATTGCAATTCCGTTCCAAGCTCTCTTTCTATTCAAACAAGTCTTTTACGTACATAGCATGTTATAATCCCCAGCCTCAATGGAAACACAATTATAATCCCTCTAACTGGGACTCACTGACTGCTGCTTATTCAGCGCACGCTGCTTTGTCTGTTCTGTGACCTCTGCTATATGATTCAAATTAACTTTCTGGGCTCGCAAAATTTTATTTTGTTCGATTTTCCTATGTGTGTGTGTGTAGCAGGTGCTTCCCCAAGCAGTAGCCTTAAACAAATGTGTCCTGTCCACCACGTAATTGATTTTTATAATATATTAAGTCTCACTGGTGCTGCTGGGGTAATCCCATATATGTCCAATACTTCCTGGCTATTGTTCCCAGCAACATACTGCTTTTCGTAAACTAGAACTTAACTGTGTTCAGATTTCAGTGATACGGTAAGTATGAGGTGTTATTACTTAGTCTGTCATGTAGGCTAGTCAGAAACTCGTCATCAACTCTTCAGAAATTCGTCAACGTGAATTAAGTTTGATTATTTGAATATGTAGAAAGCAGAAAAATATCAGATATATATCAATACAATAAATAAAACACACATTTCTATAATCAATACTTGGAGAAAATAGTTTATTGTTTACTTATGCTGTAAATAATCCAATATTTTTCATATTTTGAAGACTTGAATTTTGAAGACCTATCTGTTTTTCAGCCTTTTTGATGAAAGCTTCATGGAATAAGACGCAGATTCTGTCAGTATATAATTTGACTAAATGTTTTATTAAATTAGGTTATGTACAATTCCATTCACATTCACAGATTGATAGTATATGATAAAATGTGATTTAGTATGTTTTGCTATTTTTAAAGTGAAGTATTCTTAAACATTATAGGTTGTCTATACAATATTCATATGCTGCTGTATTGAAGTATTGAATTTTTACAAAGTTAAATATCACCTGATGTTTATTGACTTCTTTTAAAATGCCATATATAATACTTGTCAGAATATCATCGTTTGATACTTGTCAGAGGCATTGATGAGTTATATCCCGTCGATATCATAGTTTAATACTTGTCACAGATGTTGACGAGTTATAACCCGTCGATATAAATATCATTCTCTAATACATGTCAGAGACGTTGATGAACTATAATGAGTATTATCGTTTGATACTTGTCAGAGACGCGAATCAGTTCTAGCCTGTAGATAAGTTGTAAGCCGTCGATATAAAGACTTCTTGACGAGTTGTAACCCGTCAATATTGCAAGTTTTTGTCGAGTGTTCACAGGATTAAAATTTTCAGAGCATGTAAAGCCGTAATAACACGTATATTTGTTTAGATATTTATATCGAGCCATTATTGTACTGTATAATGAACTGAAGAAAAAATTTGTTTCTCCATACTGAAGAAAAAATTTCTATGTGTGACATTTTTCACCCAGGACGAAGTGTTTTCATGTAAGAATATCTTTAATGTAGCAGTATGGCATGTAGGAATACCTTTACAGTATAGTAAGTAGAAATACTCCTAATGCAGCAGTACGGCATGTAGGAATACATTTAATGCAGCGGTGTGACATGTAGGAATAATTTTAATACAGGAGTATGGCGTGTAGGAATGCATTTAATGTAGCAGTAGAGCATGTAGGAAAAACTTGAATGCAACAGTGCGGCAATGAAAATATGAGAGCGTGAAAGATGGCAATAAGTCCGCTGTGGACGCTTAAATGTATGGGTTAATTTCTAAATTTTCCATAAGAAAATATTAGCCATACCATTGCATTTCAAAAAAATAAGAGCATTTAAAAGTCACATTTAAATTATAAGTGTAAATTTTAACGGGTAGACGTTTGAATTGTGCGTTTTTCGGCATACAATAAAATATTCGGAAGCTTCTGTATAATATAACTAAGACACAAAGACGATATAATACTGCATGCAACAATACCTTATAATTGTACTTAAGAGAGAGTACTTTAGATACTCTTACTTACGTTTAAAGAACAGTGTTATAGCTAAGGAAAGGCCTTGTGCTAAGAACAACCATCCTTCGCTAAGTGAAATCTTTCTGGTTAAGGAAAATCTCTGTGGCTAAGAAACAAATTTACAGGTAAGGGAAATCCCTACAGCTAAGAAAAATCCGTAGGGTTAAGGAAAATCTCTGTTCCTAAGCAACAATTCTACAGCCACCGGAGCATCTCTACAGCTAAGGAACAACCCTGCTGTTAAAGAAAATTCCCAAGGCTAAGAAAAAACCCTTCGGCTAATGAAAATAAAATTCTCGCTAAGAAAAATTCTAAATGGTTAAGGAACAACCCTACTGCTTAGGAAGGACCGTACGGCTAAGTTGATATTTTATTATTTGTTGAGTAAATGGCAAACTGTTACATTATTGAGTGAACCTTTCTCATTCAATATAGCTCATTTATAAAGAATCGTAGATGAATATAACTGACTTGTGTAAAATCTATGTACGGCAGTGTGTTAGAATATACCCACAGAAGTAGTTTAAAAGTTTATCTTCTCTTATTAATAGGACTAAATGATGAATGTAAAAATTGAAGGAAACGGTCTTCAATAAAAGAAATAAACAAGTAAGAGTGGAAAATAATAAAAAATAATGAACTAGCAATAGAAAATACAAATATTTAATGAGAAATAAGATGTAATAAATAGGAATTAAGTTTAAAGTTTTTGTAGAAAATAGTTCTTCGGTTTTAATATTGGGTTGCAAAACCGCGGAATATAAAAGTACTTACAAAGTACGTCTGAATTAAAACTAATGTTTTTTCTCTGTTAAAACCATAACTATAAATCAAATTTTGAAATTGCGTTTAAGTTTTTTTAGCAAAAGTGTGCTAAAAGCACTTCAAGATACAACGCTGTTTTAATTAAATTACCAAATAATAATGAGAATGTCTGCTATTTATCAATTATGGCCAAAATGAATTTCGCCTTTGAAAAGGTTTCGAATTATTAAAAGTAATATTTATATTTAGACGTAAAGATTATGATTTCACTTCCACTAATTTTGATGTTTGTTTTAATTGTAAAAGGTTCGTCTTCACTTTAAATAATCAAATTAGAAAACCTTAGGTATTCGGTTACCTAGGCCTTTAGGAAAGTCAGCTCACTGAGTTTGCCTGACATAAGCTTTGAGAATTTAATTATGAAATGTTGCTGATTAGAATATTAGCTTAACTCCAAATAGTGCTTTCAAAATCGCCCTTTTATTTCCTTTCCGACGAAAACCAAGTTATAACGTAGTACTGTTATGTCTGGTCTTATGAGAGATATTGCCGAATTTGTCTACTTTTTACATTGTAAGTTTTCTGTGACATTACATCTATGCAAAATTTAATACTTCGTGTTAAAGATGTTTCGAAACATTCGGAAGAAAAATATTTTAAAACATTTGTTTTGTCTACATATGATTTTACTTTCTATATATCGCAGGGAGAATAAGGTCTTTTCTAAACGCAAGTTCTAATTAAGGGGAATAGTTGCCAATAACTGACAATGGCTCGGAAATTGTCTTACACGGTTGTTAAAAGTACAGCTAAATTAAGTTGAAATTACTTTCATTTTCTTTCGGCTAACCTGACACGCTCAATTCACCTAGCAAATATTCGCCATCAATGGACGGTGGAGCGTCGGAAATTTATTAGATACGAGCTGTGTTGTTAGGGGGTAATAAAATTACTGCCACCAGATACGTGGCATCCTATGTTCACATATCAAGTGAAAAGTCATCATAATACATTACAAGGACTGCTATTACGTGATTCTTGAAACTAGGCTAGACATGCACTTTTTATAATTTCCTTTGAGATTCTTTTCACTAATGTAGTGTATATGGTATTTCAGGCAATTTCAGGCAATGTAAAAACTCACGGAATTAATCCATAGTTGTGTAAGATTTTTATTTTAGCTTTTTTACTCAAACAGTTTGCATGATTTTCGCCGTTTTTTTTTTGTTTATGCATTTATAACCATAATTCTAAGGAACACAAATAATCTAAATTATTAATTTTATTCTTGAATCTTTCCACTTCGATGCAGACGCAACGAAACTTCTTGTGTAGTTACAGAAATGAATCTTTTGCAATCCACCGATTGTCAAACACAGAATATACTTCTCCGAATAAGCACCTTCTAAATTGTCACATTAGAATTCGCTTTTATTGTTACTTCTTAAATTCTGTAATCTGTAGTTTTTGATATTAATCTCTGAATCTAACGCATGACGAATTGGATTAAGAATTGGGATAGTTGTCCCATATTCAGCTCTACCTAGTGGATAGAAACGAGCAGTCCTTTGTATATAGCCGTGTATCAACAGGATGGTTCATTTACGCACACAAACACACACACGCGCTTACCCGCACACATCTGTATGCAATAACATAAGGTAATACGGGCAAGTATTAACTGGATAGTTCATTTACGTATCTCTGTTTGACAGTCGTATGCGTACAAAGTAATCTATATAAAGTCGCACGGGCATTGGCAGCTGCACCTGTACATACTATCAAAATGCACCGACATCAACCCTACAATAAACATTATGCAAAACCAAATGTGCAATGATGTCCTAAAGACTTATTAAAGACTATCCTTACATGATATTATACGTCATCAATATCTTGCCTTTGTGCTTTCTGAACTGAAAACTAAGATCAGGTGCCAAGACACATGTGCCTTACAGAAATAAATGTAAGAACATTGCTCCTCAGTCCTAGCGGTTTTAGATGTATGTTAAAAGAACTTTCCATGGTGAATATTCTTGTATTCCAAGTTATGTTAAAAGAACTTTACAGTATGAATAATGCTTGTATTCCAACGTATATTAAAAGTACTTTAAAGTATGAATAATGCTTGTATTCCAAGCTGAGAAATAACAAACTGTTTTGTTTAAACAGTCACTATATGGTGGAAGGTTAATCTTATAGTATTCAGTGTCATGTTCCAAAAGACCAATTGTAAGTTTAATTCTTTTAAAGTTTGGTTACTAAAATCTTATGCTTCATTAGATCAGTTTTATTAGATTTATTCATGCTCTTATATATATTAAACTGAAGTGATGGAACAGCAAAATATTGCAGATAGAGCGATGTAAATATAAGCATGCCTTGATAAGCTTATTGTGTTAGTTCTTTGCGTCCTTAATCTGACAAATGGGTTGCAAAGAGCAACATCGCTTTTCAGTTGATCTCTTTGCGGAATAATTCTTACGGGAGTCACTGCGAAACTCTTCCACTTATTTCATTTGTTTAATTTGCATTTGTTGTGGTTTATGTCGTGCCACGTGAAAATACAGAATGTTGTCTCATTTAGGAACATATATATCAGTTTCAAATTGATAAAAAAAAACAATGAACAAAACTTTGTGCAGGGAAAATTATTCAAGTCTGGGATCAGAATAGTGATAGAATATACCAGTACGAATGTATTAACTTTGATTTAGACTTTCGTTAACCTTAATCACTAAGCTTATTCTATGTGAAATAGTAATTATTGTGCAACTTTGTAAAAACGGCCATATGCCACCAAAATGTTGCCTTATGGTTGTCATGTTGTCATTTTCTTATGCTTTGCCATTCGTACAAGTTATATATTAATATAAGATGAATCTTATGTTAGCATTTGTGACTAACGTCGCCTTTGCTTTTCTGCATTTAGTATTCTCATTTTACTATTTATAAGGTGTTCAAAATTAATTTGGTGATTCATTTAAAACGTATAATTTAGAAACGTACAGGATACATTTTTATTTTACTCTTTTCGATAAACAGCAAAACACCTCCCTACTTTTTTTCAAATTACAGCGTTTGTTGGCATTCGGATGATACCCAAGCATAATGAAATACAGTGTAGTGATATTAGCGCCTTTTCGCTTCTTTTTGTTGTTGCGTTTATGAACAGGCTGTAGATATAATGCGCTCACGGAAAGAGTACAAACGCAGCATGTCTACTGCTAATATCATATATCAACTTATCGTTCTTATTATGCCACTGCCCTTATTGCAGAAAGTATGTGCTAGAAACAGCAACTATTATATCCCTTATTTCACATTGCATGTCCGAGAAACATTAATAAATAATCGCTCTTATTTCGCAGCGCATGCCCGAGAAACTACTGATTTTACATTGTGTTTCCCAGAAATAGTGCTTATTTACTAAAATCTCTGATCTTGCTAACAGTTCAATGAAGATAGCAATTTTAGCTTTACGATCAAAGCATTTTGTTTTAGATTTTCATTATGATTTTTATTTATTATAATTTTTTATCAGAAAGGTTTTGTGTCATTGTTCATACATGGTGTTTTGAGACAAATAGAAATGAATGGTTGATCCAAAGCAAATCTGGTACTTTGTTATTATATTATATATTATTTATATTACATGTAATGCAGCACAGTAACGTGAAGACAATATCTAATACTACATATTTATGTCAGGGATATTTAAGCTTGATAAAACTTTTATTATTAACAAAATCGCTATATGCAGTAGGTTTTACATACTGAGTTTTAACCAAAAAACGTACACCTTGGGAAGCAGTTATAATAAGCGTAGTTCAAGCTGTCTTTATACCCACATCCCGAACCTCTCAGCCAAATTTGTGATTCCACTCATTGTCTCCAAAATTACAGCGTACGTATAACCAAAAGGCTCTTTGCGCCCAATGCACGTACATGTATTTCAAAAATCAATCTTAAGATTTCGCTGTGCAAAGACTAGAGAATTCTTTGACAGTACTCGCTAGAGATTCCTATCCACAAATTTAAAAAACCACATCCTCTAAAAATGAATATGTCGCTGATCTGTTTTGTGCAGGTAAATTTTGAAAGGCCAGACATCAGCGTATTTACGCTTATAGTATGCACCAGTATTAAGCATGATGTTCTGTCATACACTTTAAACATGCGTTCTGTGTATAGCTGTGACAATGTACTGTGTGTGGCAACAACCAGTTTTCATAAACTTAAACAATAAATTATGCCAATTGAATAACAAAACCCATAAACTTTTCAAAAAGGGCATAAAATATAAAGACAGTGGTTTTACAGTCTTATAAAGTTATAAAAATGAACGATTCAAAGAATTCAAGAATAACAAGGACGCCGAAGTCCTGCGTCTTAAGGAATAAACATAACGTTTTCGAGCAAATTGCGTGCAGTCGGAGAGGATCACACTCCGAGAAATAAATCCGAGGTCTCTTACCACTTTTTGGCAACAACCAACCGCGAAACTGCACCATTCAATTAAAATGTGTAACGCGCATTTGTGAAGCAAAGCAATACAGAAAATTGGTTATAGTGATAGCACGAGTGTTTCCAAGAAGTTACTCATTTTTTACGTGTGACAAAGCATAATTTAGTGAAGAAAATTGAGAGGATGAAGTCATTTGAATACAAAGGCAACTATTTTAGTTCCCAGAACGTTATTGTTATCCTTCATTTCTAAATGCTTTTATTGGTGACTTCGTCTCTACAATACCTTTTATTTTGAACAGAACAGTATAATAATATAATGCAAATAGTAATAATAACAATTATGATAATTATAGTATGAATGATATAACAATAACATTGACATAATGCTGCAATTAATGTTGAAAAAATGTACTTGGAATACAGATTTTTTTAATTTTTGGAATGCTTATCATTTGAGAATTTTATATGCATTGTCTCTTAAACTCGGCTTATTGTACATATGTCAGCATATATGACGGCGCTAATGTGCAGAGAGGCATATCTGCCGCACAAGTAGCGGCAGATTACAGCTGATTACACACATGACAGCCTATATGATTATGTGCAGGGAAGCGTCTCTATCTCTCAGGTGAGGCCAAATCACATTTTCTTATCGCAAATTAGATCAGATTGTTGTGTAACATAAAGGTAGCCGGTCTTTACATCAAAACATAAGAGGTCATACTGAGAGCTCGTAGGATTATGTGTTAATGACAGCAAACTGTGACCTGACCCAGTGCTCTTCTTGTCAGCCCTTTGTTCATTGCCTGTATTTGAGAAGTTCAAATCAAGAATATCAGTGCAATTATCCCCCGTGGCATTATATCTATGATGTTCATTATAGCAAATAAGAGTTCTATTGTGCGTTTTTCTCGATAGAGCACAGATCCCAAGAGTCCAGTTTAAGAAGCATTCATTAGATGATTAAATCGGTGGCGCACATGTGTTCTTTTACGGAAATCACATGACGGAAAGCTTGTTTGTTAGAGGTTGGCGTTGGTAATTCCAGGGTTCCTGGTTGGAATCCAACAGAGGAGATGAGAGCCGTTTTCTGCAAGTTAGGGGAATGTAGTTGGCTGGATAAAAAATCTTGGCATTTTCATTTCTTGTGTTTTTGCATGAATGTTTTTAAAAACGTATTTTAATGGATATTAATATCAAAGCATCAAAGCTATGACTTAGAAAACTTACGGAACGATCGCTTTATCTGGTTTGGGGGTTTTATTTATTGTTAGGCTTTAGCGGGCTCTTCTGTTATTCTATAAAGTGCCTGGCAAGGACAGCTACACAGCTAAGAAACAAGCCGGATAAGACGTGACCAGTGTATGAGAGACAGCGTGCTTATCATTCAAACTCCGGAATCTTTGTTATACCGCCGATATCATTCAATTGTTCACAATCAGGTTCAACGTCATAACAAATCATAGTTCATTTCTCTAACGATTTATATTGACAGCAATGCTTCAAGCTATTTATCCGATTTTACATTGAAGACACATCAGATGCTTCACAAACATTGACCGGTTTTTATTTTGCAGACAACAAAGTCACTTCTTTAGGTCCTACGCAGTTTTCCAATATATGAGATTATTTTTTTGTATTTCCCAATTGCAAACATAGTATACAAATGGGTATGCTTTGCAAAGAATTCCTTCCTTTTTTGTTTTTTTTTCCGTCAGGGAGGTTTCAAGAAACCTCCTCCTACGCTATTTGACGTAGTACGATGAAATTTGGCACAGAGATAGAGGGTGATGAGATGTCGTGAAATCCGCATAATTTTTTTACCTTGATTTTCAAGGTCAAGGTCAAATTGAAGTCAAAGTTTTTTTACCTCAAAGTGGTTTCCAGAAAACTTCTCCTACACGGTTTGTGGTACAAAAACGGCATTTGGGAGAGACATAGAGGGTAATGAGTTGTCGTGAAATCCGCAAAATATTTTGACCTCAATTTGACCTTCAAGGTTTTTTTCAAAAACCTATTCCACCACGAAAAATTGCTGGAAATCCTTGTTTCAACACGTCTGCGGTGTCAGTACGCAGTAACATCGTGGATGGAATCTCGACATTCAGTGTCAAGGTCAAGGTCATGTGACCTTTGAATATTGAGATCCGTTAGAGAAAAATTGTCCATTATCTCGAAAACGGTTAGAGATAGAGCGATTTTGAGCTTATTTCTGACCCTTTGGGCCTAAAAGAAGTTATGTAAGAGGAACCTCGGTGACCTTGACCTCCTCCGTCATGGTCAAGGTCAAAAACCGTAAGTTGAAAATTATCTCGAAAACAGTTAGAGATAGAGCGATTTTGAGTTTATTTTCGACCCTTTGGGCCTAAAACATGTTATATACGAGGTACCTCGGTGACCTTGACCTCCTCCGTCATGGTCAAGGTCAAAAACCGTAAGTTGAAAATTATCTCGAAAACAGTTAGAGATAGAGCGATTTTGAGTTTATTTTCGACCCTTTGGGCCTAAAACATGTTATATACGAGGTACCTCGGTGACCTTGACCTCCTCCGTCATGGTCAAGGTCAAAAACCGGAAGTTGACCATTATCTCAAAAACGGTTAGAAAACTGAATTTGATTATTTGAGATTACATTATATTTACTTCGATGTCCTCTTTTAAGATAATAATTCGGAAGCTGACAATCATGCGGAAAGACTGAAAAATATGTCTTTGACCAGATGGATTGTACCATTGCAACTGGGTGTCATTTCGGTACGTGTAGCGAAATTCGGTCCAGTTTTCATAATATTTTTCTATCTAAAATTTGATAATAATTCAATGGCTTTTACAGTACAATGTAAGATTGTATTAGCAAGAAATGATCACTTAGCAACTTGATGCTGAACCAAACCCCGACATTGAGGCTATAACCGATAGTTTATCACCCCTATGTGCTGTTACGCACAATTCTACATTGTTACTCTCTGAGGAAAGTTCCAATAAACATTTGCATAGATATTAACAAAACAGATATTAACTTATAGTCTGAAGCAGAATCCCTAAATCCCCTCTGCAAATATTTGTTTATTTTCTTATGTTCTGAAGTTCACTTTACTGATACACACTGCAGCTTGGTTAGACCATGGACGGTACTCGGTACTTAAGCGTTTTGTGGAAACAATGCAACACTGTTTCATTTTTCTGTTGAATATTAGCCTTCCCAAAATATTAATTTTAAATAGCTTAATCTTAAGGTGCGTGTAAAAATGAATTCAGTGCACAAAAATAACCGTACAGATAAGCTGGAAATAAGCATACTTGGCCTGTACACAAATATTAAGTGTTAAATGTTAAAGGATTTGCGTGGAACACGAGATAACGCGAGATTAAGCGAGATAACGCGAGATCACATCACAGTCAAGATCACCAGCTACGCTTACGAGTGATGGCCTGCATTACGCTGCGTGAATACGTTTCCTTATGACTAAAGAAAGATGCCTTGTAAAAACGATCTAATTTTTTATGCTTCAATGATTTCCAACACTTAAATTTTTACAACGTCTGCGCATCGCTGGAACTGAACTGAGTTGGTTGCAACAATTATTTGCTTGATATAAAGAGGGGTCTTCAATCACCTTCTTCATGTGTTCAATGCAATTACGCCAAGACGGATCGTCTCGGAAATGATGTTAGAATTTGATTATTTTGTTTCCATTCCTGATAGAAATATGATGTGTTCTATAGAATAAATCACAACCGAGTGATATCATTATTTATTATTCCCAGCGAAAAACAATCATAAATCCCTTAGAAATTATTTTTTTTAAATATCAAAGAATTTTACAACATTTAGTCATTGCATTTGGAAAATTGAAGATTTTATATCGGTTGGCCCTGGATACTGAGCGAGTGGCTGCAAGAATGGCTGCGAGAATGGTTGCGAGAATGGCGGCAACAGTGGCTGCGAGAATGGATGCGAGAGTGGTTGTGAGAATGGCTAGAAGGATTTCTGTGAGAATGGCTGCGAGAATGGCGGCAAGAGTGGCTGCGAGAATGGCTGCGAGAATGGCTGCGAGAGTGGTTGTGAGAATGGCTGGAAGGATTTCTGTGAGAATGGCTGCGAGAATGGCTGCGAGAATGGCTGCGAGAATGGCGGCGAGAATGGCTGCGAGAATGGCGGCGAGAATGGCTGCGAGAGTGGCTGAGAGAATGGCTGCGAGAATGGCGGCAAGAGTGGCTGCGAAAATGGCTGCGAGAATGGCTGCGAGAATGGCTGCGAGAATGGCTGCGAGAGTGGTTGTGAGAATGGCTGGAAGGATTTTTGTGAGAATGGCTGCGAGAATGGCTGCGAGAATGGCGGCGAGAATGGCTGCGAGAGTGGTTGTGAGAATGGGTAGAAGGATTTCTGTGAGAATGGCTGCGAGAATGGCGGCAAGAGTGGCTGCGAAAATGGCTGCGAGAATGGCTGCGAGAATGGCTGCGAGAATGACGGCGAGAATGGCTTCGAGAGTGGTTGTGAGAATGGCTGGAAGGATTTCTGCGAGAATGGCTGCGAGAATGGCTGCGAGAA
This sequence comes from Protula sp. h YS-2021, assembly GCA_949752745.1. Taxonomy (NCBI): domain Eukaryota; kingdom Metazoa; phylum Annelida; class Polychaeta; order Sabellida; family Serpulidae; genus Protula; species Protula sp. h YS-2021. The sequence continues at coordinate 11,949,851 of OX457028.1, forward strand.
TGGCTGCGAGAATGGCGGCGGAATGGCGGCGAGAATGGCTGCGAGAGTGGTTGTGAGAATGGCTGGAAGGATTTCTGCGAGAATGGCTGCGAGAATGGCTGCGAGAATGGCTGCGAGAATGGCGGCGGAATGGCGGCGAGAATGGCTGCGAGAGTGGTTGTGAGAATGGCTGGAAGGATTTTTGTGAGAATGGCTGCGAGAATGGCTGCGAGAATGGCGGCGAGAATGGCTGCGAGAGTGGTTGTGAGAATGGGTAGAAGGATTTCTGTGAGAATGGCTGCGAGAATGGCGGCAAGAGTGGCTGCGAAAATGGCTGCGAGAATGGCGGCAAGAGTGGCTGCGAGAATGGATGCGAGAGTGGTTGTGAGAATGGTTGCGAGAATGGCGGCGGAATGGCGGCGAGAATGGCTGCGAGAATGGCGGCGAGAATGGCTGCGAGAGTGGTTGTGAGAATGGCTAGAAGGATTTCTGTGAGAATGGCTGCGAGAATGGCGGCAAGAGTGGCTGCGAGAATGGCTGCGAGAATGGCGGCGAGAATGGCGGCAAGAATGGCTGCGAGAGTGGCTGTGAGAATGACTGTAAGGATTGCTGCGAGAGTTGAATATTAGACTGCTGGCAAAGGACAATCAGCCACGCCTCTGGTCAAAATCTGGTAAAATTTAACAATAGAAATAGATTCTCAACCTTGTTCAAAACTGTAGAAGTAGTTGCCAAACTCAATTATATATTTTGCTGTGTGACAGAGATTTTATTGTTCTTGTGTTTGTTTGAAAGTGTCTGAAAAAATTGCTTAAAATAAAGGTGCAGATATCTGTTAAAATGTCATATTTTTTGCATATTTCAAGTGTTAATAATGCTCTAGTTTTTTCTTGAAGCTACACCTTTTCACTGTCTAGATGATGATTCTAGATTAATATTTTCCCAATGTCTATAGAAGGTCACTATCCCGACGGCTAGTCTACACTGCGTCGGAAGATTCTTTCGACTTTCATTAGCAACCTCTCCATATTAATCGACGAATAATCGACGAAATCGACGAAAAATCGACGACTCTCCAACGCCGACAGAAAGGCGATGTTTTAAGTTTTATTTGCAACCTCTTCTCAATATTCAACAGATAATCGGCGACAAGCCAACGCCGGTACGTAGACGTTGTTTCGATTGGTGCAATAAACCAAATCGCGGAGTTCATCCGACGTCTAATGCGACCTCTATCAAATGTCGATCTAGCCTCATAATTGCTAGTTGGTATATTACATATATTGGCTTAAATACAACAAGAACTGCAATTACTCGCTTCTATAGCCTTCCATAGCCTTAGATAGCCTTCCATAGCCTTCCACAGCCTTCTCAGCCGTGTGAACATGGTCACTGGTGTCTTTATTTTCGATTGTGAAATATTAAGCAATTTATCATGCCTTTATTGTGCATGGATATACTTGTACATATGTTTGCTGTGAAACCAAATAAATGATAGATTTTTCCCGTATGATCTATGAGAGAAATAGTTATTATATCTGGGTAATATGTTATCTACCTCACTGTATTCGCTTAGCTGAGAGAATCAGAGCGAACACCAATCCCCTACTTACGACTACAGGTTGGATTCGAACCTCGAGACCTTGGAATTCTCAGACCAAAGCTCTAATGAACCAGAGCTGTCACAGACATGGTTCTAGTCAAAATGGCGCTTTGCTTGAGGACACAACGATTTTCCTCCCCCCCCCCCCCCCCCCATTTTTTTCAGAGGATTCTCAAAGGTCGCAAACAACCTAGTAGACAAAACGAATTATTGACAAATAAATAGATTTGAAGAAGAAATGCGAAAAAAAATAACTGATAAAAAACTAATCACACTGAAGTGGGTCTTGAATTTATCAGACACATGATTGGCAGCATCATCAACTAAGCAAATAAAAGGCGACGGGATCTGAGGCGTGCCTGTGGCTTGGGTCATGCTTTTATGTTGTGTTGTGTGCTAAATTAAGCAGCGTTCCCATTAATCATTCTATGGTTTATCCAACCTCTGTTTAAAGTTGCGATGTCGATCCGACTCAAACCACAAGATTCACTCTGGTTGTATTTTGGTTGTGATTGATCACTACTGCGGACTAGCGTCTAACCAACGCCTTTGACAAAACGGTAATAGGCGTTGGGTAAGCAACGTTGTTTAGGCGTTTTGATTTTGGGCTGCAAGCATAACGTAACTTTCTCCGACGTCTCATCAACGTCTTTGACGCAACGTTGAACAGACGAACAATTGACGTAAATACGAGAATTTCAAGAGGGCACAAGCTTTTCCCACTGAGTTTTGAAAAATATTCATGGGAATCGACTTCATACCCAGCGTAACCGGATGACCCGAGGGTGGGTGTACTGTAAAGGAGGGTAACCACACTATGATTGCCTCTATCTTAACGGCGAGTCTGTATCAGTATTTCCCAAGTCTACACAACGTCGGTAGATATAGCTTGTTTTGATTTCTATTTGCAACCTTTTACAAGGATAATCGACGTCTATCCAACGCCAGAACGTAGGCGTTGTTTCGACTTCCATAAACAACCCAATACCCGATGTTGGTCTTATCGAAGTTTAATGCAACACCGCAATGTTTACTGGGCTATGTTTTCAGTTCGTTTTATTTATTTATTATTTATGTATTAGTTATTTATTATTTATTATTATTTATTAATTATTATTTTTATGTACTAGTTTTTATTCATTTATTTATTTCAAGAAACATGACGCATAAAAGTAACAACCGTCGTTTTATTTCTTTATTTATAATTTCTTTATTATTATTTGTTTATTTAAAGAACCATTCTGTCAACGAAGGATGTCTGTAACAATCCTTAAACTGGTTTAATGCAAAAATAGAATACAATATGTCACGTGGTGTTTCAGTGCTCACTGTCTTACGGAAAGCGGGGAAAAGTAGAAAATACAGAGCCTTCCCCTCCGTTGTTACTTTATATTGATTATTTCGGGCGTCTTCTTAGGGCTTGGTGTAAAAACGTCACGAGCGTCACAGAGTGAAACAGATTTTAATAGACTGTATCGATTTCCAAGACGCCTGCTGACGTCATTTCAGAGTTGACTCTTTGAGGCAGCTCTTGGTTGGAGTAGAAACTAGTAAAATTATCCAGTTTTTTTTTAAGAAATCAGCTTGTATCAGTATTTCTAGACGCTGCTTATTGTATAATTTTAGAATATACACGGTTTTAACTGACCTGAATTTCAACTGATAACAATGTTTTGTAGTCACTGATTGTTGACATGTTTTGACACAACGTAACCCGCTAAGGATCGGCCTTGTCGATAAACAAATCATATAACTAATTAACTAACTTGACTTCGCGGTTTTTAAGTAAAAATAAGTATAACTCTTCAAGTAAACAAACACCCAAGTAATATAGTTTTATTACTTGTATTTCATTCGCTCATTTCAGAATACCATAACAACAAGTCCAAGAATCGATTAATTGCAATTCATAATGACAATAGATGTAATTGCAATTATCATATTTTTAGATGTCCTGATTCGAGAATTTACGCAGAATTCAGTGTCAAGAAAAGCATTACGAGACTAATGCAAACATGAAACCGGTGTTTTTCGAAAAGCTACAGATTTAAATTGAAATCCAAAACAGCGGCTTCTTCTTTCCTGAACGATGCTTACAATGTCACACCAGAGGTTGTGTTACAAAAACCATCAAACGAAAACCTTATGAAATATACAAAAAAAAAAAAAATGCGTGAGGAAAACACGAGTAGATGAATTGTGTGTTTTAAGGAACACTTGTAGCAGTACGGAAGTCCTGCGGGGACGTGTGAGAGTTAGCCGTACGAAGGCCCTGTAGGGACTGCTGTTGTTACCCGTATGGAAGCCCTGTGGGGACTTGCTATTGCGTATTTGGTATTTCTCATATCGTATGCTATATTTCATATTTCGTTTTGTTTCGTATTACCTACTTCGTGTTTTCTATTTCGTAATTTTTCTTGAGGACATTTATTGACATTGGTTCAATTTTTTACCTTTTAAACCTTTTAGGAATATGGAATAGAAAATACGAAACAGAGATTACGAAACAGTAAATACGAAATTTAAAAAAGGAAAATAGAAAGTGCGAAATAATACGAGACAGGAAATAGCCTTTTTGTATGTTATCTGCGCTTATTAACTACAAGATTGTAAAACATGCAAAATGAAATATGACATGAGAAGTCACCACTGGGCTTACGTAGGAGCAGTATGCCTTGCACGAGAAAAAAAACTGTATCCAGGAAAAAAATAAATACGTCGCACAAGAGAAAATAAGATCTGACAGTCATAAAAAATAAATGAGAGCACTAACAAGTTAAGATTTCTTTTGTTTCAACTTAGCTCTGTTATAAATAACCACATACCACCAAATAGCCACCATATGTTAACAATATATAACCACATGTGATACTGAGATCATATGTTAATGAACAGCTTGTAAGTTTGCAATCGCTGTAATTTCTCTCTCTCTCTCTCTCTCTCTCTCTCTCTCTCTCTCTCTCTCTCTCTCTCTCTCTCTCTCTTTATATATATATATATATATATATATTCTCTCTCACTCTCACTGTCTCTCTCTCTCTCTCTCTCTCTCTCTATATATATATATATATATATATATATATATATATATATATATATATACATATATATATATATATATATATATTCTCTCTCACTCTCACTGTCTCTCTCTCTGTCTCTCTTTCTCTTTCTCTCTCTCTCTCTCTCTCTCTCTCTCTCTCTCTCTCTCTCTTTCTTTCTTTCTTTCTTCCTTTCTCTCTGTACCCTTAAAATTAAGCATTACATTCGCACTCATCTGATTTACCACGTGAATGCTCTAATGCTGGATTAATAATTTATATTGAATATTTTATATTTTGGGCTCAGAAGAAAAGTAGTTTCTCGACCGGCCATACATTTTTTCTCGAAAAAAATAGATCCGGCCTGGGACGTACTTTTTTTATTTCGAAAATTTCATTGACCCGACATTGGCTAAAATTAGCGTTTTTTTTTTTTTTTCGTTCTCACGAAAATGGCTTAATGCTTATAAAATGTTTGCATGCCTATAGGTTATGCCGCATGGAGGGGTGGGGCGGGGGGGGGGGGGGGAGAACTCACGTACCAACTGGTTACCATGCGTGTCCATGTCAAACGAACCTTAAATGCTAAGTTTATCCTTTTTTAACCAAATAATATCCTTTTTTAACCAAACGCGGAGTGCAGTTTTATACAGGACCCCCATTTGTAGGAAACGCCTAATACTGAATGAAAATACAACATTTTCTGACGAAACTGACACTCGGCACAGACCCCTTTCTAGCCTAAAAATTACCCTTCCCTTTTAGACACGCACAAATGCATTCATGACATAAAGGCATTCATGACATAAAGGCATTCAGGACATAGAGGCATTCACGTCATAAAGGCATTCATGACACATAGGCATACATGACTTTAAAAATAAATGCTGCTGACATGCAAGTATTTGTTTAAGTAAATTAAAACAACATAACACAGACGTTGTGGCAACATCCCAAAGCTTCCTGAAATGCATTCTGCGTCGGCCTTAAAAGGACATCTATACAATATTTTAACAAAAATGATTCAGTTATTTTCTCAGCGTTCACTGTACTCGGAGTCATCATTGGGTACATAAATATATAATCTATTCTGAGGGTAATTTGTGGCTCAAACAAAAATATAAACAATAACAACCAAAAAATTCAGATACTTCCACTTCAAAATAAAAGTACTTACTACGGGCTCCGTATTTTTTTCGTTAAATCAGTGCTTATGCATTGAGAATAGCCTTTTATAGCATGGTGTCCTCATCTTTTACACAAGTTTGGATGTTTAGGGACACATGTACTCCATTTTCAGACTTAATAAAGGTGTTTGATGCTTTCACTTTCTCGGCTTCGGTAGCTTTGTTTTCTGGTTCCTCAATTAGCCGCAAGGCGTCGCCATTCGTCGTCGTCGTTGCCATGGAATTGTGATCTACGGGATTCAAGAGCGACATCTCCGCTTTCGCGCGATTGGTCGGTGACGTCATAAAGAAACGCGTTTTCTTCCTATTCCCATTGGGCGCGATACTCATGTCGCCATGGAGAGTACTGTTCACTTCCATGGCATCGACACATTTAAATGCCTTCACAAAACTAACACGAAAGTTCTCGCTTAGAAAAGCGTAGAGCAATGGATTGACCATAGAGTTAGCGTAGCTGAGAACTGTGATTATCTGGAATAACGGAGTAATCCACGGCGGGGGGCGGGGCAAATGATTCAGTACAATCTGGTACACCCAGTACGGTAGCCAGCACACTATATATACAGTTATAACAGACAGTACCATAATCGTCACTTTCTTATTCGATTTCTTCCTTTCTTTAGATTTCTTTACTGGACCAACAGAGTGCAATTTCACAACCACGAGAGAGTAAAATACTAGAATCAAAACGGTGGGGATAAAAAAGCCCAATAGGAATGCGTACCAGATAAATGCCTTATCTCCTGGGATAGGGCCATTCGGCCAATCGATGATGCATGATACTCCACGCGCATGCTCTACAGTCTTCGTGTAGAGTACCATGGGAAGCATGGTTAAAATAGAGAGGAACCATACACACGAACAGACGAGCAGCGAGACCATGGGTGTACGATAGCGTATGGACTGCACGGCGTGGCATACTGCGAAGTAGCGATCAGCACTCAACGCTGTGAGGGTAAAAACACTCGTGTACCAATTAATCGATGTGGTGATGTAGAAAACCTTGCATATCCAGAATCCAAACACCCACGTGCGTACGATCGACGTGACGATGAGGACTGGCAATCCAATGAGAAAACAAAGATCCGCTATGGCAAGATTCAGGATGTACATGTTGGTCACTGTTTTCATTTTGGCATATCTCAGCACTACAAAGATGACGAGGGCATTCCCAATGAGTCCCGTGACACAGATGAGACTGTAGAGAACAGCGCTGATGGCCGTCCACGAATCCATGCCCGAATATTCGAATACCGCCGGTTGTGTCGGGTCCTCGATTGTCGTGTTATTGGCGGCGTTCACAAGACAAGTCGAATTTTCTAGACCAAATAGCACTGTTTCATTCATTAACCACACGTGATCTTTTCCCGCCATCGTTACAACCATTGAACCCTCCAGATTTTATTTGGCTCTTGTCCTGCCTCCATATTTTTTGCTGTTTCATAAATACAGTTCTATTCCGCAGAGAGTAATTTTGTTATCAGTGTTGTGTCTTCCAAACCGACCACTGCACCTGCTGCTCCTTCTGTAATCCTAACGTTTCATCCATTCAATAATTATTTTATCTAATAAAGTTTTTTTCTTGGTATAAAACTATTCCTATTGCTCCTTTAAGTGATATTCAAATGGAATAATTTTATAGTTTAGTTTCATTTCAGTTTGATTTTTTTAATTATTATTTTTTTGTCTGTTTGTGACTGAATAGCGTGTAACAACTGAAGCAGCACAGACGACCATTGCCAATGCAAGCACTGATGTGTTACCACGCGCTGTCCGATTCACTTTAAGCACGCTGCCCTCCCTTCTGTGAGCTTTATATGAGCAAATGCTTGCTTGCCCTGCAGTACCTCCGCAGCTCTCTCCCTCCCTCCCCCTCCCTCCCTCCCCTGTATAATGGTGCTGTTTGCGCGGGCACGCCCATGTGGCAGTACGTCACTCATAATTGTTGTCCAATGAACAAGTCTTTAGCTGTTTTACCAGACAATTAGAGAAAAAGTCGTCTGAACAATACAAAGCAAAAAAACAAAACAAAAACAAACAAACAAACCAAAAAAAAACAGCCTCCTTCTTTACATCTAAACAAACTGAACGCAATTTGTTGTTTGTTGTGGAAGGATCAGGCGGTTTCGTCCACTCAGTAAACATAAAATGTCTATCCGACGTCGATTTGGGGGTTGTGACGTCATCAAATTGTAGTATTTAAAGGAAAGATCTGACGTGTTTTGCAACATTTATCTGACGTTTACAGAACGTCGCATGTTTACTGCGTTCTGTGTTTATAAGTTTTATGGCCAAATCGTTGAAAAGTGCTTCACATTAACGAAAGCTATTCAAAACCGTAACGTAACTCTCCTCGATACAATCATTTCATACAGCAGCTGATATAGGTTTAACAGATGAAGCTTTGCCACCCAGATATAACTGGGTTTAGTTAAACTGGATTTTAGTTGCTCTTCACACACGGCTTAAACGGTTTTAGCTAAGTCAATCCGCTGTAAGCCACGTTCTAGTTTTGTTACACTAAACTTGTTTAAGCCATTGTGTTAACAGTGTATTAAATTTTGGTACCATGTCGTCAAATAAAGTTACAATTAGTGCCAAGACGTCAAAAAAAAAAAAAAAAAAAAAAAAAAAAAAAAACGCCGCAATTTGTGCCACGTCGTTAAAAACGTTATAATTCGTGCAACGTCGTCCAAAACGTTATAATTCGTGCCACGTTGTCCAAAACGTTATAATTCGTGCCACGTCGTCCAAAACGTTATAATTCGTGCCACATCATCAAAAACGTTACAATTTGTGCCACGTCCTCAAAAAAAAAAAAAGTTGCAACTTACATCAGGTCGTTAAAAAACGTTGCAATTCGTGCCACGTCGTCCAAAACGGTCACAATAAATACAACGTCCTACAAGAGAAAACAAGGTGTTGCCTCCTACATGTTAGAGCAAATTGTTGACTCCTACGCGAGACGGTAAGTTGTTGACTAAAACAAAATATGGCGAGTTTTAGCAGATAAGGGTGGTTCATACCAAACCAAAATAAAAGTGGATGCATAATTATGGAAAAGGCGCATTTTTGACGCCCCTTCCCCACCCCCCCCCCCCCCCCCCCCCCGTGCAGACGATTGCAAGCAATTGTTTTTGCGGGTTTTTTTTCGCTTTTACTATCTCCTTTAAAACATAACAGAGTCGTAAAACGTTCTTTTCTGAAAACAAAAACATAGTTACTTCACGATTTTTGGTTTGTTCACCAGCATCCCAGTTCATGGGCAGACACTGTTAACAAGTAGATTACTCGTCACAGCAAGATGTTAATAAAGACGGCAGTCATGGGGGGGGGGGGGGCATTACCGGTCAGCGAGACTGCAGTCCCCTCCCTGAGTTTAGTAGTACAGTGAAACCCCGATATTCGGGACAAAAAGTGACTGAATAATTCTGTCCCTAATGGCAAGGTGTCCCTAATTTCGAGTTCCTGTTCTATCTGACAACTCAACTAAAATCTTTGGCCATTTTTCTTACACCTTTTCCATCACTAGCTTTGATTATTTGATTTATTAGTCGTATAAACCTGCTCTTTTAAGCACACATCTTTTGTAATAAGCCCTATTGTCTTTACATGCACTGTGTTCAACACAATGTACTCAATACCCACAGATAAAGAGAGAGAGAGAGAGAGAGAGAGAGAGAGAGAGAGAGAGAGAGAGAAAGAGAGAGAGAGAGAGAAAGAAAGAAAGAAACACTACCGAGTAACAAGCTGATAGGGGTTGTTTACATAACGTACAAAATATGGAACGCAATTTGAATGTCCACAATAGAGGGGTCGTTTTAAATGTGCAACCGTACTTACGGGATAAAACGGGTGTCCCTAATTCTGAATAGAGGGGTGTCCGCAAAACAGGGGTCTAGATATAACAGAACTCTATGGCGTTTTAAACAGACTGAAAAATGCTATCCATAATTCAGGGGTGTCCATAATAGAGGGGGGGGCAAAATACGGGGTTTTACTGTACAAATTTTTAAATTTAACATTTCAAAACATTTTCAATGAATGTTGTGGTTGATTTTAGTGAAACTGTGAGTAATTACAGAGTCTGAAAAATTAAGTGACAACGCTGTAATGTTACAGAATACCAGCCGATAATATATCCAAATCCGCTGTAATGTTACAGAATACCAGCCGATAATATATCCAAATCCGCTGTAATGTTACAGAATACCAGCCGATAATATATCCAAATCCGCTGTAATGTTACAGAATACCAGCCGATAATATATCCAAATCCGCTGTAATGTTGCAGAATACCAGCCGATAATATATCCAAATTCGCTGTAATGTTACAGAATACCAGCCCATAATGCATCCAAAATTCGCTGCAATGTCATAGAATACCAGCCGATAATACATATAAATCCACTGTAATGTGATAGAAGACTAACCTATAATACACCAAAATCCGCTGTAATTTCAAAGAATACAAGCCGATAACATATCCCATTCCGCTGTAATGTAATAGAATACCAGCCGATAATACAGCCAAATCTCAAGGTATTTTTTGCATCTTTTTTGCACTTTATTTTAAGTTGTTTAGATATTTGTGTAATTTAACAAGGCAACTCACAAACGTAGCAGTCTTATTGCTACAAAAACTTAGCCGTTTCATATCAACTCTGAAAACATTATTTACATTAAGGAGTAAGTGATGTGTGCAAGGATTCGATATGGGTTCCTCTTAACTGTAGAATTTAGTAGTAAAATTCTGTTAATTAATGTTTGCTACCAGTAGAAATTAAAAGATTTTATCCTTTACCTCAGTCAATTTCAGCCATACTCTCATACATTCACATATACACCCTCATAGATACTCTCACACACATACGCTCTCACACACTCACACTTTCACTCTCACACATTCACACATGCATTCTCAGACACACACACCCTCATACACCCACACATACACTGTCACACACTCACACATACACTTTCATACACTCACACATACACACACACAATGTAATAGTACTCTCACATATACTCTTACACACTCACACATACACACTCGCACACTAACACATACACACACATACACTCTCATACACTCACACATACACTCTCATTCACTCACATGCATACTCTCACACAACCACACATATACTCACACACTCACCACACATACATACTCACACTTACACACTCTCACCCGCTCACACATACACTCTTACACACTCACACATACACTGTCACACTCTCAGTCGTTTAACCAGCTAAGCACACGCGAGTCTAGGCTGTCTCATCCCCGGTTTTCTCAACCCCGGCTATTTCACCCGGCCATCTCATCCCGTATGCTAGTTCACGAAGGCTATTGCAGCCCAGTGTATTTTTCTATATTATTTCTCTTAATTTATTTTTGTAATATTTTTATTTCCCTGAATCTTTGATGTCTTTGATGTCTGTCTGCGTTTACAAAAGAAAAGTAATATAGGTTTCACATAAATTATTCATGAATTATTAAAGTTTATATGTTAGCATTCACACACTCAACCATACTGTCACATTCACACACGCACTCTTATATATACTCACACACACTCACACATACACACTCATACACTCACACATACTCTCACACTCACACATACACTCTCATACACTCACACATACTCTCAAATTCACACATACACTCTCATACAATCACACAGACACACTTATAACTTAGAGTACATGTTCTTTCTCTGAGAAAGTCCATCACAGGGCGGTTAACAATTGTAACAATGCGATGATCGCACTGCCGATACTGGTGTCAAAGGAAAACAGGCCAACAGTTCTTCTCTCTTGCACTATTTTCCCTTTTACTGACAAAGTGATTATTCTTCTACACTATGAGACAACTAATTTTTCTTGCTATCTTGCAATTTAAACATTTCACTTTTTGTTTCTAATTGAGGCCCGAATTCTTCATAAAATTCTTGGAGTATTCCATCACATCTGGGAAGTTTGTGAAAAATCGCCCAGTGCATTAAAGCTCTTGTTTATGGTATCACCCCCCTCTAAGGAGTTGTTCGCTCAGCTGAAAAATGATTCATATACATTTACGTTTTCCAGAATGTTTTCTAGTTCTTCATTCTTTAGAAAACAGCTATAATTTTAAGAGCTAGAGTTTTAAAAATAATAATAATAATTTTTTATTTGCAACATACATAAAATTTCCATTGAAATGTTACAATATAAAACCAACAGAAATGCATACAACATTGACATAAATTACAAAACAGCATTGCATAATAGTCAAGCAGTATCAACACATTAGTTTACTAAAAAGCGTACGAGTCATACGGCAGAGAGCTTTTCTTAAGCTGTTCTGTTTTATATTTTGATAGTATGTATTTCTTATTGTTTCTAAGACAATACATTTATAATAATTTTTATCTCCTTTAAAATAAACTGAGACCATCTAGGTATCTCAGCATCCTGTTTCTTACTTACTTATTGTTTGTTCTTGAGCGTGTCCGAGCTTTCTCTGTTTCAGGGGATTCCGGATTCAATTTTAAGTTTACTATACTGTGTTATTTCGCCTTTAGATGCAACTTCATGGTAAATTTTTGGATCTGGCTCAATTAATTATTTAGGGAAGGGAGAATAAGAACCTAGCTCAGTTAGTTATTTAGGAATGGGGGAAATAAGAAAAGCACATTGAGAAAATCACACTGAGATGTAATATACCTGTACTCAAGAACGGTATCTGAATATTATCTGTTGTTTTTAGTCATCATTGTATAAAAGACAGCATTGCTGGAATCCTGAGATCTTTCGCTTGGGCATTTTAAGCTTCGTTCTTGAGACATCCCTGTGAGCTGATAAAGACTCGCCTTGATGTCCGCCATATAGCAAATATTATTCCCAATTTTGTAATTAAACCTTTTATAGTTGGGGGAAGCAAGCCATTAGTATATTTTGCTCAGCCTTAAGTAAACTCTATATTTTTGTATTCTCTTTTTCTTTTGAGACATGTCAAAGCCCGTAAGTAATTAAAAGTTATATTTCTTTGCCTCTGAATTTGGTTGCTGAACCTGAGTTTTTAATAGCTTTTAATTATACATTTTGCGGTTTGAGACTCACTGCCAAAAGACACTTGTCAATTTCTTCAGCTGTGCTTCAAAAGGGTAGCTTCTGTTTTCACTTGAGAGTAATTACAGTGCTGAAATGAAAATTTTAATTTTATAATAACGATTTTATATTATTTTGTTATTATTTTTGGACACGACTTCATGAATTGTCCATAAAGTGTCTTCACATGTTTGCATAGTGTTTCTTCTACAAAATGGATATGCAAACTGTTTCCAGCTGAAATGAAATATAACTAGGGCAGCTGAAATAGTGAAAAAATATACAAGAGCGGGTTTTTGCAGAGATCAAGAGACCGAATAATAACGCAACAAATATATCACTGCTTAAATTGCTTCAGTGTATGTTCTTTATCATGCTGGCAAGATAGATCCCTAACGGGGATAAAAAGGCAACCTCGACAAGTCAGTTTGATCTTTTTATACCATTTCGTATCGCAACAAACAGATAATCACACTAGACGATTTTTCCTTTTAACCAGATACAAATCTCAACAACTTTTGAAAATTTTCCCTCAGCAGAGCATGTGCCGGGAAGGTGGGGGGGGGGGGGAGCGTGACGGGGGGGGGGGGAGGGCTATTTGCCACAAGCCTTGGCAATGTTTAAGCCTGATAATATAACGAAAGATCAAGCCCCACCAAAATCGTTTTATATTGCTGATTCTCTCTCGTCATCAGGTGCTGGGTGGCAGAAATTTTCTCGGTAGGAAGAAATGTTTATCGCAGGTCAATCTTCTGCTCACTACGTTAGAATCTAAAAAATAGATTATACCCAATGGAAAGGCCCCGCGAACTTCTCCAAGAAACTTACACATCACACCAAAAACTAGATTTGTTTTGCGAGAAGTAGGGGAGTCAGGTGGTCACAAAACTGGAATGACCAGAAAACCATAAATAAGTGGAACGTTTCGACAAAACCACTTCTGGAATAACAAATCTTTTTGTGAAGTATATTGTCGCAACACGCAGCATTAATCTTAAGGCAATGGCTATGTAAACAGTGCCAAAAGGCTTCATGGTTCTCAATTTCTCTGCTCATTAGCCGCTTCCCCTAAAAAATTCTGAAATCGCATCCAAGCCTACTGTTAAAAAATCTAGGATTCTCTTAGACGTAGATCTTAAAATGAAATCCCAAGTGAACCAAGTCGTGAAAACGTGCTACACAAACGTACGGTTTTTGAGAAGGTTTCGCAAACATCTCACCAAATCCTCGCTCAGAACTCTAATTCACGCGTTTATTACATCTCGCTTAGACTATGGTAATTCATTGTATTTTGGCATATCTTAAGAACTTTTATCTAAATTACAACGTGTGCAAAATGCTGCCTCACGCCTTGTTACCGGACTGAAAATATCTGAACACATTACCCCAACTCTCATGGACCTGCACTGGCTACCGATACGTCAACGATCGATTTTTAAAATAGCAACAATTACTTTCAAGTGCCTCTGCGGTACAGGACCCCCATATCTATCTGAATTACTGGAGCTGTATTCTTCGCGTCGAACCCTCAGATGTAATAACCCATGCGAACGAAAATACCACGCCCAAAGTTAAAATGAGCAGGAGATGGATCTGTTAGGGTTGCAGCCCCACGCATATGGAACAGTTTACCCCCCTGAAATCAGAAGCTGCAACTCACTCGGAACCTTTAAGTCAAAATTAAAAACGCATCTATTATGTTTAGCTTACCATCAGTATTGTGAAAATTGTTACTCTAGTCAGCGAGTATCAAGTATTATGCCAAGTATATTTATTATATTTATTATATTAATATTTATTCTTTGTCTGTTTTAGTTCTAATTGTATTGTTTTATCAATTTATTACGTACTGTTTTATAACTTATATACCTGTCAAGTTAAAATGAGCAGGAGATGGATCTGTTAGGGTTGCAGCCCCACGCATATGGAACAGTTTACCCCCCTGAAATCAGAAGCTGCAACTCACTCGGAACCTTTAAGTCAAAATTAAAAACGCATCTATTATGTTTAGCTTACCATCAGTATTGTGAAAATTGTTACTCTAGTCAGCGAGTATCAAGTATTATGCCAAGTATATTTATTATATTTATTATATTAATATTTATTCTTTGTCTGTTTTAGTTCTAATTGTATTGTTTTATCAATTTATTACGTACTGTTTTATAACTTATATACCTGTCAAATTCTTAAGCACACAGATCAAGTGACATGTTGTCTGCGCTATACAAGAAATACGCATAATAATAATAATAATAATAATAATAATAATAATAATAATAATAATAATAATAATAATAGATAGATAGATAGATAGATAGATAGATAGATAGATAGATAGATAGATAGATAGATAGATAGATAGATAGATAGACAAATAGATAGAAGTGTATTCCTTTTGGTTAGAAATGGGGTGTTATTTCAAAATTAGCACTCAGTGTTAAAGGATCATTTTAAAAGCCATGGACAATCATGGTAACCAGTTGGTACGTGATTGAAGCTCCGGTACGCAAAGTAGAAGCAGTATCCGGCATAATGAAAAGCCGCTTCACCCATCAATTCATACAAAGCCGAGAAATAGCCGGCGATCAGCAATATTGTATCTAAATCATAAGGGAACACAAAGTCAAACACAACCGTGTGATCATGAAATATTATTCAATCCACTTAGTCTTCCATATTCAGGCAAGAAAGCAAGCAGTGTTTGGTGCTAAGCAACAACGCAATGGCGACCCGATTAACTATTTCGTAAGTCTGACTTCCCTCGGCCAGTTAAGCACTATAAAGACGCGCGTTTCATTATTCTGATTTAATGAGACTGGCTTTCATTAAACTCATGAAATGAGATGTTACCGTGGTGACAGAATGGGATTTCCAGCAGGCATTGTTGCAATGACCAATTCTCTTTTCTGTTTTGAAATTAAAGCAACCTTATTGCTTCTAGAGGTGAAGGATTCAGTGGGAAGGAGTGTGAACATAAATGGTCATTTCCTCCAGAAAACTTTGCAGTTTTACAACATTTACTGTATCCCTTACTCACGGGAATTTCAAGGATTAACTTAGAAAATTGTAAAGGTCTTGATGTTCACATTTGAATTTTTCTTCATATATTTTATATTTTATATATCATTTTAAAGGACAAAAGTGATAATGAAAAGGGCAAGATTCAAATTTTTGAAGCAAAAATACAGGGCGACGACGTGCTGACTCTAAGCAACAACACAGGGCAGTGGCATGCTGACTCTAAGCAAAATATGAAAATAAATCTGACACAAATCAAACTTTTGGGCTTTTGAGCTCATTATCCACATCTTATGACATTTCTGTATGATAAAAAAAGAGACAACGAAATTCATCTTGAAGACAGAAAGGAATTCATCATTGAGTCATTTTTCAGCTGTGACGTTATGATCTAAGACTTGTGGCATCAACCCTTCTTTCTAGTTACAATCTAAAGCAGTTTATAATTTCAAACAAAATATATCACTTTGCCTTTTTATTCATATCATGTTTTGCCATGTCAAGATATTTTGCAATTATGAAATAAAATTTTAAAAATAAATTTCTTCAGCGCCCCTAAATTTATCTTAATTAAATGCAATACAAAGTGAATTTTTTCGCTTTGTAAGACCATGTTTTTTTAACTGAGCAGGTCTGTGAAATTACCACACAGGAATTTTTTGTGTTAATCAAGTTTCTACTGTGTAATTTTCAAATTATATATGAGCATTGTTAATAAGTATACAATAGCTACAGAAAACTATGCTGTACACATAGTTGTTTCTGGTGCAATTCTGTTTCTTAGTTGCGTAGGGCTTTCTGGCACAAATGGCGATCGAATTTTATATTTTTTTCATGGCTATTTTACAAAAGATCTAAATGACGCTGTCCACTCCAAAAAAGGAGAAAAATGTATTGAAGAAATATACCAAATATACCCGCGTTAACACTACACCGTAAATAGGAACACACCGTAAATAGGACCCCATCGGATATAGGAACCCATCGCCAATACAATCACGTTTTCATGAGGCTACACTCTTCTTCTTCGTTTTACCACGAGCATAACTGCGAGGGCCACCCCAAATCTTATTACCAGGATTCAACACACTGACACCTATTTGTACTCCTAAAGTCACACTTTAGCGCTTCACCCTACACGCAGTTCCGTGTTGAAACGAACCTGTTTATAGTAATAAATGAACACTTTTTTTTACTATATAGCACTGCGGTATTATTAAATCGCTACTGTAAACCGACACATTGCTCTAGATATTACTTATATTTTCACTTTTGTAAATTAAATTTGGCCTGAACCTCACTTTACATTTCGTTCAAATATAGCTTGCCAATTTGCATCATTATAAACTCGGGACTGTTTAAGCATCAAACAGCAATATTCACTTAAGCAAACGACTATCAATTTAATTTTAAACAACATAGGGCCAATTTACGAACATCCAGTATCATCTGCTATATGGATTCATCTCGTTTTTCACTGATCACCCTCATTGATCCATTCGAATCTACACACTGTCTTCAAGTCTATACACATGCATGAAATGTAGAACGAACCATATTCAACAGTGGCGAACATTGCATTAAAACAAACATTAGCTTATAAAGGTATAATAATTATATACTGAATCACAAACGAGCCAACTCTTAATTCTGGCGACTCAGACACAAACTGTTTCATAATCAGGTCTCTGACCTTTTAGAAGCACTCCCTAGACGCAGACTGTGCAAAACTACCCCTAACCCCACGCCCCACACACTGAATGAAATTGCTCCCCTTTGAACGGCAGTGGCACACCACATGTGCCTCCTCACAGTATTCACAAATGTTTTTCGTAAACTCAGCAATATCATATATATGAAGCAGTATTGATTGCGAGGCTCATATCTAATGTGCATATTCCTAAGAATGGGGTTTGCAATGTATGTTTGCAAGTTTTCGTTTTTTTCTCGACAATTCCAATACCATATTTGATCAACGATCGTGGGAAATCAGGAATTGCTATCTGATTTTAAAGGTTTCTGGATATTGCCATCATTGCCTGCTTCTGGTGATGTAGCTCGGTTGCGAAATTGGGTTGCAAATTTATTCTGTTCCAGAGGCAATGTCTTCAAATCCCTTTTCTAATATACTTTCAACACCGTTTTGAACTTGGTTCTTTATATTCCGTCGATACTTCTCTCCAGATCACAATAGTCCCATTCCTAGCCTTTGATTTGCTGTGCAGTTCTATCATTCTTGTCTTTGCAATCACCCTGTTTTGCTCAATTTTTGGATTTTCCATTTAATTTTATATTTAACCTGTTTTTTTCAAGACAAAGTATGCACAGTTTTTTAATGTACCCTTTTGTTGGATGAGGAATTTATAGTTCAGAATTCAGAATTAATGTCCGTTTAATCTCGACCATCCCTTGACTTAAACCTAGGCTAGACCCACGTCAAATCCAAAAATAATTCCTTTCTCTGCATTATGTTTCTTTTAGACCCTCACCGTGATGGATGTGTTATTAGGTGGGCAGAGAGGGGGCATGCGCATCATGGAGGAGAGGGGGATAACAATGAATAAAGCTATCACTTGAAAACCTTATATACCTGTTGCTATAAGAAGGGCAGCTTAATATTACCAGGGTATCCTGTTGTTTTATACATCATCCCGTATAAAAGGCAGCTTTGTTCGAATTTTGATATCTTTCCCTGCTGCAAAAGCAGCAAATGGTCATTTTAAGCTTCCGTTCTTGAGACCTCTGAGTGAGCTGATAAAGTTTCGCCAGGGTGAAGTCCGCCTATAAGCTTCCGTTCTTGAGACATCTGAGCTGATAAGGTCTCGCCGGGGATGAAGCCTTCCTATAAGCTTCCGTTCTTGAGACATCTGAGCTGGTAAAGTCTCGCCAGGGATGAAGTCCGCCTATAGGAAATTTTATTCCCAATTTTATTATTGAAGCCTTCAAGGCATGCAATGTCAAGCCATTAGTATATTTTGCTCATCCTTCCGTAAACTCAATATTTTATATTCTTTTGAGAGCTGCAAAGGCCGATAAATAAAGCAATATTTGGCACAGGTATATCCACAATATTTTTACCTTGGCCTCCAAGGATAAGATCAAACTAAGGAAAGTAAAAATATTTTAACATCCCTCTAGCTAGAAGTAGTGCTCAGATCCTTGTTTGAACAAGTATGCGGTTTCAGCAAGGAGTAACCTCGCGATCTTATTCACGATCAAATCACATGACCTTTTTATCTTGAAAAGCCTTAGAGAAAGATTGACTATTATCTAGAAAACGGTTAGATATTCTGATGTAATTTTCGACCCCTCGACCCAATGTGCCTAAGAGGCGTTATATAAAAGGTGTCTCGATGCCTTTGACCTGCTCGATCACAGTCAAGGTCAAAACCGAAAGCTGACCATTATCAGGAAAATGTTTTTTCGGCCCTTGGGCCTATAAGCGTCATAAAGGAGGTACCTTGATGACTTCGACTTTCTCATTCATGGTCAAGATAAAAAAACAGGAGGTTTACCATTTTACGAAAATGGTTAGAGGTAGAGCTTATTTTCAACCCTTTTGGCCTAATACGTTACTTAAGAGGTACTTCGTCGATTTGACCTTCTCAGCCATCATGTAAAACATACATTTTCTCTTATGTTTTTGCAAGTATGCCATTCTGCTATCTAGTTTGTTTATTTAATTTATATATTTATTTTGTAAATGAATACCCCATTTTGCACAGAGTATCTACCAAACAATATGTGTATCTAGCAAACAATTTATGTATCTACCAAACAATGCATGTGTCTACCACGCAATGCATGTATCTACCAAATAAGGTATGTATCTACCATACGATGAATGCCCGAACCGAGAAGATTGATTCTAGTTCTGGATCTACGAATATAGCTAATACACCTAAAAAAAAATAATGTTATTTTGAGTACAAACATCGACAAATTAACAAGTAGTCCGTAGCCCATTACCCGCTTACAATGCTTCAGAGTATATTTTTATAAGGCTGGCATGACATATATCTGCCAAGAATTAAAAGGAAGTCCCAACAATTCAGTTTTATCTTCTTTTGACGATCACACCAGGCACTTTTTCATTTTAGCCAGACACAAATGTCAGCAACTTTTAAGAGACTACATTCCAATGAAGCAATAAGAAATAGATCATACCAAACTAGAAAGGCCTCGCGAACTTCTTAATGACAAAACACTTCGAAACAAAACATACCTTTGTTTTTTTGCGAGTGGGTGTATGGGAATTGGATGAGTCAAAGTATGGAATAACTAGAAATAAACATAATTTTGTGGAACAACAAAGATATTTTAATCTAAGGAACGATGGTGTTTTTAAATACCGGTGCGATCAAGGAATCAAAGACATTAGGATCTAATAGAAAACGACAAAGTTATTTGCTTATTGCGATCTAAGCAATAATCTTACAGAAATAGTGCAGATATATTAACATACAATGCCTTAAAGATATTGAATGACACTGAATAAAAAACCAGAAAATGAAAAATATCTAGATCAACAATACAATAATACTTTTTGTAAAATGTTATAATGATATTATCGATAAAAATTTGGAAAATGCAGAAACTACTCTGCAGCGATAACTAAAACAAAAACAGAAATCTTGTCTTCATATCGACACTAGCAATTACAAAACGCAGATAACCAAACAGTCTCTCCCAGGCACGAGTGATTTGTAAATAATCTGAATTGTTGATTGATAACTTCTAACTTTTACAGAACATAACACCTGTTAATTCCAACCTTACAAAATGGGTATTAATAGCGACGAAAAATGTTGATATCGTGAGGAATCTGTGGACGTTTTACATTTCTTTTGGGGATGTATTTTCACCAAAAGAAAATTCTTTCAAAATTCAAACGTGATTAGGCTGAATTCGTGTAATGAGGCAATATGGGACTGGGAGAACATTCTTTTTGGTGGTAATAGCGGCGAGGTAAATAATTTGTTATATATTGAGTACACTGTGCCAAAAGGCTTCATGAATTCTCAAAGCCCCTCTCCCAAAAGATAAATAAAAGAACCCACTGGTGGCTTGTAGTGGGTGTGTGTGTATATGTGTTATGTATGTGTGTATGTGTGTGTGGCTTGTAGTGGGTGTGTGTGTGCGGCTTGTAGTGGGTGTGTGTTTATGTGTGTGTGGCTTGTAGTGGTGTGTGTATGTGTGTGTGGCTTGTAGTGTGTGTATATGTGTTATGTAGTGTGTGTATGTGTGTATGTGTGTATATGTGTTATGTATGTGTGTGTATGTGCGTGCATGTGTGTGTGGCTTGTAGTGCGTGTGTGTATATGTTTGTGTATGTGTGTACGTGTGTATGTGTGTATGTGTGTGAATGTGTTATGTAGGTGTGTGTATGTGTGTGTATGTGTGTGCATGTGTGTGTGGCTTGTAGTGGGTGTGTGTGTATATATGTGTTGTGTAGTGTGTGTATGTGTGTATATGTGTTATGTAGGTGTGTGTATGTGCGTGTATGAGAGAGACAAAGAGACCCTGATAATGATTACCTTCATCCATCAGAGAACACAAAGCCGAAATAGAGCTCTTTTTGTAAAGTAAGTCGTATGCATGATCTCAAATCTCAAAGCAAAGGTTAAGTACACAGTGCCAAAAGGCTTCATGAATTCTCAAAGCAATCTTCCTGTGAATTTTGCTCCCCTTCATCAAAGATAAAAAAAACAACCCACTGGTTGCTTGTAGTTGTGCCTTAGATCCCCCATTTTTTCAGCATATTCAGATCATACCATACACATACTATATCTGTTCCAGCTTCAGCCTTTGCCTTTAAAGTGATTTGGCCGAAAAATATAAAAAACAGAAAACAAAATATTTGTACCATATCAGCAAACCTGGGTTTTAAAAATCCCAAGAGTACCTTGTCCCTCAACTCTGATCATGAAAACATTCCTCTTGTCCTTACGGCACACAAAAGCGAGAGAGAGAGAGAGAGAGAGAGAGAGAGAGAGAGAGAGAGAGAGAGAGAGAGAGAGAGAGAGAGAGAGAGAGAGAGAGAGAGAGAGCTCCTGAGCATGAAGACGAAGTCGAGACAGAAACCCTGATCATGAAAAGTACCTAGACCGATCACGACACCCAAAGAGGAGAGAGAGAGAGAGAGAGAGAGAGAGAGAGAGAGAGAGAGAGAGAGAGCGAGCTCGTGATCATGAAAGGTGCCTTTATCTCTAACGTGGCACAAAGCCTAGGAACAGGCCCTGATCATGAAAAGTACCTTTACTCCATACCATGTATAAAATGGAGAGAGCCAGTGATCACGAAGAGTACACACAAAACCGAGACAGAGCAAGTGATCACGAAGAGTACTTTCACCCATCACGACACTCAAAGACTGGGGCCATGTGTGCGACCATACGTGTCCAAAAATGTTGAGGAAGAGGGGTAATTGTTTCTACCCCTTCAAAATTAAAGCTGAGCGAGGTGAAGGATTTTGTGGGGAGGAGTATGAATATAAATGCTCATTTCCTACAGAAAACTTTGAATTTTTACACCATTGATTATATCCTCTACTCTTTCTGGGATTTCCACAGATGTGAGCGTTTTTTTTAAATTAACAAGTTGCAAAGGTCTGGATGTTTACATTTGATTTTTCTTCATATATTTTATACTTTAGATATCATTTAGAAGGAAAGGAGTGATAATAAAAGTGCAAGTTTCAAATCTTTGAAGCAAAATCAGAGGGTGCGTATGCTGATCTAAGCAACAACACAGGGAACGACATGCTGACTCTAAGCAACAACACAGGGCACGGCATACTGACTCTAAGCAACAACAAAAGGCACGGCATGCTGACATGCTGACTAAGCAACAACACAGGGCACGGCATGCTGACTAAGCAACAACACAGGGCACGACATGCTGACTCTAAGTAACAACACATTGCAGCGACATGCTGGCTCTAAGCAAAATGTGAAAATATATCTGACACTATATTCCTACTTAACTTTTAGGCTTTTTAGCTCATTATTTATATCTTATAGCAGTTCTGTATGGTAAAAGTGACAACCAAAATTCATCTTGAGGACAGAAAGAGATTCATTATTGACTCATTTTTCAGCTGTGGTGTCATGATATAAGACTTGTGGCATCAACCCTTTTTTAAAATTCAAACTTCGAAAAAAAAATCATATCACTTTGCCTTTTTTATTCATATCGTGTTTGCTATGTCAATACACTTTGCAATTATAAAATCAAAGTTTAAAGATATATTTCTTCAGCACCCGTAGATTTGTCTTAAAAAATTGCAATGCAAACTTTGTTTTTGAAATGTTACGGTGTGTTCAATTACCACACAAGTATTTTCACGCTAGTCAAGTTCCTTCTAATGTATTCAATTTCCTGTGTAATTTTCAAATTAGACATGAGCATTGTTAATTAGTGTCTAAAAATAGCTGCAGAAAGCTGATGCTGTACACGCAATTGCTTCTGGTGCAATTACTGTGACTTAGCGGCTTTGGGATTTCTGACACTGATGGCGATCAAATTTCACTTGATATATTTAACTTCTGTTTTTTTTCATTCCATTCCGGTGCGCATTTCATAAATGGTCTGAATCATTCTTTCGAATTAAAATAAAATGCAGCAAAATGCGCATTTAAGGGACATACCAAATATAATTCAAACACGCGTTAACACCACACTTCTAATAGGATCACATCGCAAATAGAGCACTCTCGCAGATAGGACCACATCTCAGATAAAATCAACATCACCAATGAGACCACATAATAATTAGAACTACATCGTAAATAGGGCCACATGGCAAATAGGACCACATTATCATAAAAATACACTCTTCATCGACTCACATTAATATGGACATAGCTACCAAGGACCATCCTAGATGTTGATCCTGATTCTATTACCCCATCGCTAATAGGACCACGTTTTCATGAGGCTACATTCTTCTGGCACAAACATAAGTACAAGGGCTAGTCATGATACTGAGACTGATCCTATTACCACAATTCAACACACTGACACATATTTGTACTCCTAGAGTGACTGCTCATCCCACACGCAATTCCATGTTTATAGTGATAAATTAACACGCTTCTCGCTATATAACACTGTCGTAGAGGTTACGATGTTAGTAACTGCTACTGCTTCAGGTCTCAATAACATTTTCACTGATATACAATTACACTTGATCTGAACACGACCAATAAATTTCCTTCGTATACAGCTTTAGAATTTGTATCGTTATAACTTAGAGACTAAAGGTTTAGTTATCAAAGAGCCAATCATCCACATTGACCTATTCGAATCTACGCGCTGTCCATAGGTCGGGTTTGAATGCTTTCGTTACTCAAACATTGATCTTCCATACACTTTTTCTATTTATAAGGACAGTCATTGACTTTTTCCACCACTGAACTCACCTGTGCACATGCGTGACATTGGTAAACAAGCGGGTCCATGGCTTCTTGAAATAACCCTCTGGACCTCCCCCCCCCCCACACTGAATGAAACAATTCCCTTATGAACGAAATTGGCATGCCCCATGGATTGTATTATATTGCTTATATTGATGGTTTGTTGCTTTCATAATTTTCTATGTTTTTCACAAACTCAGCAATATCATCTTAATATTGCGTTTTAGCGAGTAATTCTTTCATGAAACCCCAAAATAGTTGACTAACACACTTTCATGAGATACATAACTTAAATTATGCCACTTATTTTGAGTTTACTTTTTCGTTGTACACTATATACACACAGCTTATGTTTAATGATTATATCATACTTTTCATATTTTAGAGTTGGGGTTTTCTTAGTAAGACTGTTCCCGAACCTGAAAAACATGTTTAAAAAAGGTGATTATGTCATAAATCAGACGTCTATGCACGAATCCATATGCTCTTAAAATGCGATGATGTTTTGCAACGACTGTGAGGAGGCAGCTAAGCAAAATGGGCAAATAAGCAAAATTTTCAATGGCTAAACGTTGAAAATTTCAGACTTGTTTCAAAAGTATGGAACCAGCTATAGGTAGATCATGATGACATGGGTTGGTTTTTAATAAAACTTTACCCCTCGGTAAAGCTGACACAAGGATACAAACAAGAAAATAGTTATAATAATAATATAACATAATAATAATAATAATAATAATAATAATAATAATAAAATGTGCATGATTGTGTAATGGCACCTTTTACTGCCCTGTTTACTTTACTTAAAGAGCAAAGAAAACAGAACTCGGCTTGCGACGTAAATCAAATGAGGGATAACAGAATGCTAGTCTCATTAGGATAATAACGTAATAGACAGCAAAAGTGCAAGAGCAGGCCTCCTTGCATTATAAGCAAATAAGCAACTATTAGACTCAGAAAGCCACAGGTGAAATGGAGCATCATTTCTGTCACCTCGACTCTTAACTTTGCTAAAACAAATCCATTTAGTGTATTCTAATGACATGCATATAAATGATTTACATTGCATTACAGCATTAGTTTGGTTGATAAAAAGGTCAACCCTTACTTTTTTATCCGTAAGTGTAAAGCTTACATACTACAGAATAGTATACCGTAATCATAGTGCGTGATAAGAATGCAATCATTGCGCAGTTAGTGTTTTGAATGGAAAACTTTGCACATGGCAGCCATAATCACTTCCCTGAAGGCTAAAACATATGCAGATCGGTATGGGACTTTCTCAAAAAGTAATATCAGAATGACAATTATTGCATGAAAGCTTACACAAAATTTCAAAGCTTATTTTATCGTCATGTATGCATATTAATATAATTCGTAGAATGAGTTAACTTTGAAGCAAAATAAGTTGTCCGTTTGTCAAACTGGCAAAATTACATAATAGCATGTATTCCTCTCCCCCTCCCATGGACCATATTTCCCAAATCCCGAGTGTAGTATAAGTAGTATTAAATTAAAGATAACAGCACTTACAGACCGACAGAGTGTTGACAGATACCACATGGGTATACTCCATGTGACCATATATCTACTTGCGCTTCAAATATAACTTTTTTAAGTCATAAAGTAAGTAGAATTATTTTACATTCTCATTCAGAACCTATTGAACAGAGAGCCCAGACAATTTAAATAACAATGCATTGTTTTGAAATAAGTGACTTTGTGGCACATGAGTACAGCTATATTGCTCTCAGTGTTCTGCATACTTTGTGCTGCTTTGACGTCACACCAATAAGCCATTATAATTTTCAAATTCCTAACCCTCGCTGGTTCGGAATAGATGCGTGAAAAACAACAGGTAGCGACGAAAGCAAAAAAAACGCAGCAAAGCAAAACTGTAGTGGCACGTCGCTTCTGCTAAGCGAAGTGACACACTTTCTGCTTTGTTAAAATTTACATACATAAATTTGAACGGATTAATGTGATTTACAATTCATAGCAATAAACTTCAAAATGGAATCCCTATCCAAATCACCCCCGGAAAAAACCCTTCCAGAATTTTGCAAAATATGAATCAATTTTGCAAAAAAATGCCTCCCAGGTGTAAAGGACCCCTGGGCCAAAAGCTCTCCACCACACCCCCACCCCCCACTCCCCCAATAGATTACATAAATGAAACTGGTCTATCAACTTGAATTGGTATTGAATAACACGTACATTGCATCAAAATTATCAATAAAATTTAACTACAATTCTCATATATGTATGATATCCAAAGCGATTACCTTTCTTTTGTCCTTTATGTGTTTTTTTTCTGCAATTGAGAAATCGAGATCAATGAAATTGCTCAATAAAAACAAGGCATTTCGCATAGATCCCCCCTCCTGCAAAAAACATTTGGTTTATAAAAAGGCAATTTTTTTTATTGTTTTTCTTTGATAATTACAAAAATTTGATTTTTTTATTGGAAAAAAATTTTGAGGGTAATTTTTCAAAAATTTCAAATTAAGCAAAAAGGAAGAGAGTGGAGGATAATAATCGGTGAGAATATGTAGACTGTGAGGACTAATGACTACTTTTCCTGCCTTATGATATTAAAGCATATAATCACCAGTACAAAGAACCTGTCTTTTTTACACACCTGCCTTTATTTTTGTTCCTTTGTGCAAAGCTGCACACAAAACAAGCACTGGTCACTTGTGTAAGATCTCTTTTGTCTGGGACAAGTGCCACCTGGAAAACTGCCATCAGGACAACTCCCACCTGGACAGCTGCCACGCAGAATTATAACCTATTATTATGATTAATTATTGGTAATTGCTATTATTATTATTAAAAGTGTTCTAGTAAAGCGCATGTCCAAACCGTTGTTAGATGTACTTATAAGAATACTGTCTTAAAACATACTTGATAGAAAACAGAGTCACTATACCCTACAACAAAACATTGCTTTGTCTTTGGAACTTCGAGCGGGTTCAGACACGATGATCTAAGAGTTCTAGGCTCTTTCTTGATAACTTGTAAATAACACACGTAATTAGGTCCAAAATTACACAAACACTTCAATGCTGAAAGAGCCAATATGTACTTAATTCTGCTACGGATCGGTAGCCAATGGAGGGCCTTCAACATAGGTCTAATAGGATCAGACACCTTTTGGAACGTAATCAGGCGTGCTGGGGAATTTTGAATGCGTTTGTCCAAACGATTATCCGATATGCCAAATGGTAAATTGTTGCAATAGCTTAATTTTTAAAATTACGAACGCTTGAACATGTGTCTTCGCTGCATGTTGGCTTAGGTATTTTCTGATCGAACGAGGTTGCCGAATTCTCAGATGGCATGCCTTTGATAAAAGAGTTACATGCTCTGTCATCTTTAGCTCAGAGTCTATAAGTACACCTAGGTTACGAACAACAGGAGATGCACATTTATCCTTGTTCGTTATTTTGAGGGAATTATATTCCATCTTTGAAACCGTTTTTTTTTTGTACGAAACATGATAAATGCCGTTTTTTCTTCGTTTAGTTTTAATTTGCTAGCAAACATATACATTAATGCAGACAGAATTGCGCTTTCCAATGTTTTAGTACCCAATTTCGGACGGAGATAGTGTTTTATACAGCTTCCCGTCGTCGGCGAAGCAATGGTACCATATAACCAAAAGTAACAGCAGCCAATCAAGGTTGCGTGTGTACTTAGTGTAGAGAAGAGAACCTAATCCAAAATGTTGGTTTAATCTTGAACCTAAAATATCGTACGATGCCGTAACAAATGCAGCACTGTGATCATGTAAACACAATAGCTCTACTTGCTGATTACCCATTGTACAAAGTACGTCACTTTTAATTTTAAGTAATGCTGCCTCTGTTCTATGTCCTTTTCTGTATGCGCTTTGGAGGGTTTCATCAAGATCGTTTTCAGTAGAATGTTCGTTGATTTGTTCAGCAACCACTCTTTTGACTACCTTTGAGAGGGACGGTGAATTACTGACTGGTCTGTATCTGTATTCATCTATATCGGTTACTTTACAGTATGTTGAGGGACTGACGTGCAATTGTATTTAAATACAATGTAATCAGGTAACATTTTCTCCAAGTATTGATGTGGAATTATATTTAAATGCAATATTATCAGATGAGACAATTGATGTTGTGTTTTATCTGGTGTTGGTGGCTGTGGGCTTGTATCGAGCTCCAGAGTAAAGCGACTTTTCCGAGTAGAACAAAATTCATTGTAAGCAGACGGCCGAAAAGGTGTGAGATCATACCCATTTAAAATGAAATTCATAGTCTAAGCGTGGTCAAACGAAACTACTTCTCAATCTCTATTTGTACGTTAGAAACAAGACTCTTGCCAACAGTTTTGTATCTTACATGGGAAAAGGTGCCGAGGTCAGTATTTGGTGAAACTGCACGCTCATGGGGAAGACTTTTTCAAATGCTCTTCAGCATATCCTCAGCATGCTCCTTTCTTTATGAGTCTAATCGGTCACAAGACCATATTACTTGCAAATATAAAATAGGTGATGCATAAAAGGTACAATTGAATCATATATATTAAGAAAACTCATTTTTAGATTTATTTTACAATGTATTTTTGTTTGGGTGGCAGTTTTTCGCGCGGCACATTTTCTGCCTGGGACATTTCTCCAGGTAGCAGATGCTCAGGCGGCAGTTGTCCCACTCCCGATCTTGCTTTCCACTGCCTACTAGCTAGGGCTACTGGTGTTTTTTATCGTTCATATCCGGTATAAAATTATTATCAATAAAGGACAGCATTTAAGCAGCTTCCGCTTGAAAATTTCATACAGCACCAGAATTGATACCTCCCACACTCATGTAAATTTTCGAATTTTTGCTATTCAGGTATTTCATGTTAGTCTGAAACGGTTTACAGAGAAAAAAGAGAAATTTCACTTTCCAATACAAACTTAATAACACTAGGAAGTGAAACTTTCAAAGTGTAAAAAGAGAACAAAAGGAAACTTTGGCAAAGACTGGAATTGCAATAACTCCTCGGTACAACGCTTCAAGAGTAAATTAATTGTTTTCCTCTCATGCACAGTTTCAAATAACATGCAATGCTTTAAGCATGCGACATAATAACTTAATGTGCTGTTATTCTCATACAAATGAAGTAGGGGTCTTACATGCACTGCTGTCAACTGTTAAAAACAAAGTCATAACCAGTAAAACTGTAATGTTTCAGAAAACATATGTTATATCATTGACTGAAGGGATATCTACTGCAAAACAAAAGTAAATTGCGTATTAATTGCCCACGTCACGCATGAGGAGTTATTTAATTTTCATATTTGGATGTAGCTGGAATGCTATATGCAAGTGTAACTAATATAATTATTTTAGCTCTCAAACAATTGCCTTTGTGAATAGAAACATCAAGGCCTGCGTAAATAGTGCTGGCTTTTTGCTCCAGGAACAGTTGTCATAGCAGTTGTCATAGCAGTGGGTATGCATTCTTTTTACTTGGTAATGATGTAATTACCATTTCTTTTCACAGTATTCAAGGCTGTAAAATCACTGCTAACAAATAGACTAATTGTTGTCTGAAATTTGAAAGCAAGCTACGTTGCATCTCTGTTCATAATATTTCTGTTCTTATATAAAGTGCAAACCATTACAATACAAACCATTTCTTTTGGTAGTATCAAAGACAAAAAATCACTGCAAACAAATTGCTTTCTAAAGCTTGAAAGCACAACTTTTAGCTATTATTTATCTTATAATCACGATATATGTTAAAGAGTATATTACAAAATGCTACATACATGATTTTTACCGTACTAATGTTTAGATATCATTTTCAGTCATGGTCAATGGCAGTAACAGATGTTTCATTATCATTGCATTAATCAAAGTGCCTGAATTTTGCATATATTCTTCTTTTGGAATTTAAATAAAGAATTACTTTATTATACAAATATGTTGAGACGAAACATTTTACAGACTTTAAAGTATGTGGCTCAAGATAAACCGCAAATAAGTGGTTAAATCATATAATGTAAACATATTACATTTTACATATATAATATTGATAAATCACCAACACTAATCTCTGAAGCAAGAAATATCTCTCCTTGTCAAATAAGTGTTGGCATTTTGGTGTATAGGTGTCATGTTAAATTTCCTTTGGAACATCACCAAGTTTTAAGAACGGAAACATGGCATTTCAGGCACCAGGTCTTACAACGTACTCACGGTAATGACATGCATTTCCGGCACTAATTACAACGTACTCACGGTAATGACATGCATTTCCGGCACTAATTACAACGTACTCACGGTAATGACATGCATTTCCGGCACTAGGTCTTACAACGTACTCACGGTAATGACATGCTTTTCCGGCAGCAGGTCTTACAACGTACTCGCGGTAATGACATGCTTTTCCGGCACCAGGTCTTACAACGTACTCACGGTAAGGACATGCATTTCCGGCACCACGTCTTACAACGTACTCACGGAAATGACATGCTTTTCCGGCACCAGGTCTGACACCGTACTCACGGTAAGGGCATGCATTTCCGGCACCACGTCTTACAATGTCTTAAAAATGATTACTATTACAGTAAAACCGAGCATATATGGACACCCCTCTATCATGGGCACCCCTGAATTATGGACAGCATTTTTCAGTCTGTTTTAAAACGCCATACAGTTCAGTTATATCTATACCCCTCTATTGTGGACACCCCTCTATTCAGAATTAGGGACACTCTTTTTAACCCGTAAGTACGGTTATAAATTTAAAACAACCCCTATCAGCTTGTTACCTGGTAGTGTTTGTTTTTCTCGCTATTGTTATCTGTGGGTATTGAGTACAGTATATTGAAAACAGTGCATGTAAAGACAATAGGGCTTATGACAAAAGAGAGAAGCCTTAAGTGCTTAAGTGTTCAACTATTTTGATGCAAGACACAGTAATTTTAAGTCAGTAAGTAAAATGTTTGTTTGCTTGATTTGTACTTTTGTTCAGTTTCTCATCAAATAAAGAAGTACATAAAGCACGATCTAAAGGGTTTGAAACACTTTATTATTAAATGAGTGACTTGTTAAGCAACATAAATATCATATATGCAACGTGTTGAACGTTTCAAGGTGAAGCATTGACAGAGTGACACACTAAGTTTTATAATGATTTCAAAATGTTTTTAAAATATGGCACAACAACACGAAATCATGAATAGCCAAGGACTTTATTGCTTAGTTACAGACGTACGTAAAGCTGAAAAGCTGATGCATGTGGGAATTCAAATGTCAGTCACAATATATATATATATATATATATATATATATATATATATATATATATATATATATATATATATATATATATATATATATATATATATGTATATATATATATATATATATGGGTGTGTGAATGCGTATGTGTGTGTATGATTTTTGCATCAGTTTATCTGTCCTATCTATAGATGGAACCCCCCGCCGGCGATCCACAGATGTGTTCTGTCGCCCATTTATTTTTAACCATCCACTCTGCAGATCAGTCCGTTATATCAGCAACATTCTATTTCACCATCCAGAAATAGACAGGGGAAGTATTGACAGATGAGAACTGGATTATAAGAAACGGTCACGTTCATTTATTGAAGCACAGTGTTTGATTTTTTAAATTACAAGCTTGATATAAAATTGTTAGCGAACATTAATCTATATAATCATTGATAAGTCCATCATTTGAATATAAGGTTAAACTAAAATATGCCAGAATATCTGTGCAACACCAAAATCTTACCCGTTTTGTGATGAAATGCTACCTTCAACTAATCCTCAACCAAGTTTTTATATTTTATAAAATACTGGACAATTATTTTGGGAAATGAAATTCGTACATTCATGACTTGTGCATTTAACGTTATGACAAATGCAATAATCTAAGGTGATTTGCAATAGAAATTGCTGGATTAAGTAACACAAGTTCTTGAAAATTTATTTTATTTGCAAAAAGACAGAGCGGTAAATTATGAATTATTTTACAGGGCACCTTGCAATTTTGTTCAAACCAGTGTCTTATATTGTAGCTTTATAAAATTACAGTGAAAGCCCGCTTTAAGGGAAAAAAAATGACTGAATTTTGTCCTTAATGGCGGGGTGTCCCTAATTTCGAGGTCCTGTACTATCTGACAACTACAACTAAAATCTTTGGCCATTTTCTTACACTTTTCCATGACTAGCTTTGATTATTTTAACTTTATCAGATAGCGAAAGTTCGTTCCGTTTTCTTTTTACACCACCGATATTCAGATTTACCACCTTGTGTAACATCTTAACTGAGTAGAAAGATAATGAATTACTTGTTTGACCTTCATCTTCGTCTAGTACTGGCCCACTAACACACAAAAGGGGTGTTTATTAATTCTGAATTCTCCCCTTGCGACTTCTAGAATCTGCCGTTCGATAACCGCTTCTGTCTGAATAATGGTGGCACAGAGCATTTACTTTCTTCACCCGAAGAATTCCTACCAGTGACAAAGCAGATATCATCAGCATTAATTGAATATTGGACATGAACATGTTTTCCTGATACCACTTGGTTCACATAGCCTTTTGTTACAAAGCTCTGCTGATGGTGGAGAAGTACTTGTAAGTGTTTGTTGGACCAATGATCCGTAATTACTAAGCCGTTTGAAGAGTCTTGCCAAACCTGAGTCTTTCGTGATATATAGAAAAGCGAACCGTTTCTTTCATTTTCCCCGTCAAGTATGTTTTTCTCGTAGCTTAGTATATGACAAAACTTGTTTTGTATTTACAGAGTGTAAACGCAAACGCATAATGTTGTCTCCGCAGTCATTTGAAATCTGTGGTTCCATACAATCAGTACTACGAGTGATTGCCTTAAAAACTGCTCATCTCATAGCCTTTTGGCAGGATAAGACGCTCAGCAGTATTATGCCGTCTTTGAGCGTCGTTTTGTTTCAATAACCTAAGTGGTCGCATTCTTCAAAGACATTGACGCTTCGTTCCATGCCATCCATCGTCTTAATTGGATAGCTCTATAGTAACTTGCTCCTTAAGCGTGTCATCCTTTGTGAGCTTTGATACAAACCTTTAATGGAATACACATTTGATAAAAGAAAGGAAACGAAGGGTTTAAAACAGAACGGTGGCAAGTCAAATGGCATTGGAAAACACGACCATACGAATGGTGGCAACGCGAATTGCATTGAAAAACATGACCATGATAACGGTGACAACGCGAATGACATTGTAAAACATGACCATTGGGCATAGACTTTAGATCAATGTCGTGGCGAGTTCATTGATTTAATGGCTATAATTATATAATGTAAAATCTCAGTGCCATGACTTCGATATCACATCGGGTCTCCAACCGCTTTATTTACAAACAACAATTTTAAAAGACTTGCGAAAAATTTTCAAGCCCAAATTGTCACCCTTTTTGGTTATTGTATCACTGCTATGAAAGTTAATTCTAATAAGCCGCTTTCACAACGAAAGACTGACACAACGAAATAAAAATGAAAATATTCTCCCTAATAACAGCAAAATAGGTTACAAAATATTACTCGTCCTTCAGGAGGCAATTTTAGAACGTCCCTCACCATTACAATAATTTCCTCCAAATTGAATTGCTGCGACAGTGAATAAGTTGCAGCGTTGGCTAAACATAATACGTCATCCTTATATCCTCCCTTCTATAGGGACAACTAAGCTGATTTTGACACTTTTATTAGATCAGATGGCCTACATGTGATTTTTAACATAGACTTGAAGGCTTGCAAAACGTAAAAGCTAAGAAATGTGTAAGGGCCAACTTCAAGCTACTAGATAAATAATAAATAAACAACCAAAACACCAAAAAAAAATAAGACAATTATAGAAAAGAGATCTGTTTTCTTGGGTTGTGATTTAAAACTTCTGAAAAATATGTCATCAATGTGAATTTTACACAAAAATTTGCAATACATTAAACTTAAGATGAAGATAAAGAAGCAACATTGAGCTAAGCAATTGAACTAAGAGTACACAGGATCAGTGCTAAAATCTGGAGTCGTGATGTATTTGCTTGAAACCTTTGTTATAACTAGCGTGAAAAAAGGCTATGAGAAGTGATAGGCACTGTAATGGAAAACGCATGTGTGAACAATGCTTTTGGTAACACACGTGTAACCCGACCGCTTACTTCCTAAAAGCCATGTTTGTTTTGAATTACATCTTTAAATAGCCTCAATGAAGACGAAAATTATATTTTATGAAGACTAACTTCCCAACGTAATTTGATTCAGTTTTCCAGATACAACAATTTATTTCAAAGTCTTTAACTGTTAACTTTTAACTCCAAGTTTTTTATTTAGGTCGCAAGAGAGTTTGGCAGCAAACCTGTGTAATTATTATTTAAGCACATTCATATCAGCAAAACGTTGACGAAATTCACAAAATATTTCTAAACTTTAGCTGTGTATAAAAAATATTTAAAAAAAACTGTAACAAAAAAGCAGAGTTTAAGATAATAGCATAGTAGCAGATTGTGAGTGACCTTTTGCAGTCTATTTTTTCTAAGTCCAACGAAATCGATAAAATGCCGAACACTTACTGTTAGAGCATGTAAAAAATCTGTTTGATAAATAGAAAATTCACAATTTTATATTTACGATAGAGTTTTTTATAGCTTCCTTTGAAAGTCTCAAGAACATTGTTAGCTTTTAATAAATACGTTATATACTATTTGAAATTTTAGGTATTTAGTTAAGTCTAATAACGCAATGCTTAGTACATAATTTTAAGCATTACATAGTTTATTTATTTGGTGCTCTGCTTGTCGGCCTCATTCCCTTTTTCGCCGTGACAGCTTGAATTTTTTAGTATTTGGTCAAGTCTAATACTGCAATGCCTAGTACACGATTTTCAAAGTTATTTCTGTGATGTTGGGACTGACAACTGAGGCATAGCGCTGAGAGCATGCCCAACAATATGCAATGGCAATGGTACCGAGTTCGATTCCGGCTCGGGGATTGACGTTCCCTCACATTGTCTTAGGTAAGCGAATGCAGTGGGTTAGATCGCCTATCACGCAATTAAAAAATTAACACCCACTGAGGCTTTCGGCCATCCCTTAAAAACACGGTACATTAATTATGGTGTAATCTGTTGCTAAGGTACTATGTAAGTTTAAAATATATTTAATAATTCAGCGGGAGCCATTTAGAAAACTCACTGGAGATGCGAAGATGCTATTCCTACATTTTGCTTTGTTTAAAAAAAGTTGCACGAATGCTGTACAGTTCGATGAAATGATACGGTATAACAAAATAACCTACAATAGAACAAAATAAAATATAATGAAACATAATCCACAAGGAAAATATTCTAGAATGAAAAATAATCTACAATGAAAAAAAAACGCAAAAAAGTCTCTATTGAAAAAAATTAAACAATAATCTTTAATATAAAAAAAATAATTCATAATGAAAAAAATAATTAATTATGAAAAAATCTGCAATGAAAAATCAATCTACAATGAAAAAAATAACCTATAATGAAAAAATAATCTACAAAGGCAATTTATTTCTACTTTATTTGTATGTTTGGAATATGTCTTTTAATTTGATCCGCAGTTTGCCATATTATCTCGCAAAATGTGTATTGTCACTTTTTATTTCGGAAAAGATTGGACTGCTCCGAATTTCTCTTTATATTTGTTGCAAGGAATCTGTGTATTCAAACAATTGAATGAAATTGTTAAGGAATAAAGAGCATTGTCGAACAAATTCACTGCTAAATACTGAGCATGACACTTTACATTTTTCATTCATATTAATATCAGTAACAAATGTTTTCAATATAACAGCATTTAATTCTTAATATTTATGGCATTAATTGTGTGGACGATTATGAAGAAAATACGGTAACTTCTATTGTTGCAAAAACGCTGAAATATGAGTAGACTGAGAGTAATTACACATTTTGAGTTTCAGTCCCCATAGTTTATTTATTTTGTATTCTGCTTTTTAGTCACATTCCCTTTTTTGCCATAGCAGCTTGTCCGGTTAACCAGTCTACTGTACGATTAACTTTTTTAGCCATGACAGCTTGTCCGGTTAACCAGTCTGCTATCTGACTCCTTTTTTTATCGTGGCAGCTTGTCCCATTAACCAGTGTGCTGTCTGATTATTCTTTTAACCGTGGCAGGTTGTCCGGTTAACCATTCTACTGTCTGATTCCTTTTTTCACCGTGGCAGCTTGTCCCATTAACCAATCTGCTGTCTGATTATTTTTTAACCGTGGCAGCTTGTCCGGTTAACCATTCTACTGTCTGATTCCATTTCTACCGAGGCAGCTTGTCCGGTTAACCATTCTACTGCCTGATTCTTTTTTTACCGTGGCAGCTTGTCCGGTTAACCAGTCTGCTGTCTAATTAGCTTTTTCAGCCGTAGCAGCTTGTCCGGTTAACCAGTCTGTTGGAGCTGGGGATAAGTTTAGCTGAGATATACTGTTGTAATATATCTACTTGGTTCTTACATTCATTTTTGCAGTTAGCACGCAAAACAGACGTTGACATTTTGACATTGAAGCCCATATATAAGGCACGCACAGCACAAACAGCTTCAGCGACATATTGAGATTGAGCACTGCGCTACCCACGCCCTGTGAGCACTTACACTGAGTGCTCTGAGCTCGTTACGTCACGCTGGATAGTAGATTCCTCATAGATTATATTTACATGCTGATTTTCACTTTTCGTTCTTTGCTATAGGGTGTTGAATATAAATTTACCCGTATGTATTAAGATAAGGCGTATGCTCAAAAGTACCAGTAGCCCCTTTTAGTTTTGCTAAAAACTGGTATCCATTTACCACTGAATTAAACGATTTTTTAGGAGATCGTCTCGTATATAGATATGAATGGTTTCTGTTGAATAAAACGTATTCTAGGGGATGGTATCGTTCATAACCCAACTTAATGCGTAAAAGATCACACTATAACTATTCAAATATTTGTGTGTGTATTTTTTTTTATTATTATATAGTTTTAATATAGTTATTTTTCGCTTAAGTTGGCGACATTGTTGTTGTATAGTTAAGCGAAGTTATTCAGTGATACCATTTTAACGTAATGAAACATCAGAGTTCAAAGCCTGTGGGTTTTTATGTTATCAGTCGGGGGGGGGGGGCATTGTTAAGAACGCTTTCTTGACAGCTGAAAGCCTCATACATTAGAATCACTCATCTGATTAATGCCAGGCGGGAAATGAGATGGGGATGTCTCGCATTCTTTGCACGGCTCTGGGCATGGAATGAACCACGAACACATAAGCCGTGTTCGGTTGTTGATCCACGGGGATGCTAATTACGCATTGCTACAGGATGAAGGCTGACAATTTCAAAAACAAAATAATAACCCCCCCCCCCCAAAAAAAAAAAAACAAAAAAAAAACAAAAACAAAAACAAAAAACAACAAACAAACAAAAATAATAAATGAAGAAATCATGGAATGCATGATGTATGCGGAATATTATCACAAGTCTTCATTGTTTTATCAATGAAACCATGACAATTTGGCATCATGCATTCCACACGTAGCATGGGCATGCGTTGAAAAGTCATAAGTAAATTATAGTAAACGCCTTGCTCGCTGTAAAGTTTGCTGTGGAATGTTGGGCAATGGAATGTTTAGGTCAACCAAAAAGCACGTACACAGTCTTTTACATCCTCCCTTATCCTTACCGGTACGCAAAATTTGTGACGCTACCCATTGAGTATGGCAGTAGCGTATATAAAGAACTGCCCTCCCCCCCCCCAACCACCCTGACAACCCAGCCCCCACCCCATCAAAGCGACGGCCCATCGCCAGCCGGGTGCGTATCATATGGATGACGTCATAGCACTGAAAAATGTTCACGTCTCGTGGCTTATCATTGACTACGGAATTTACTTAGCCCCGGCTCCTTGCTTGGTCTTTGTCGTATGGATGACAGCATAGAACTGAAAACTGCTCAAGTCTCGGGCCTTTTCACGGCCTCAGTAATCGACTGGTAAAATGAGGAGTAAACTGTCCACTCAATATTCGTAAGCGATTTTAACCGTTGGGCGGTGGGGTTGTTTTTGTTGGTGAGTTTTTTTTTTATTTGGAGGCCATTACACGTTGAAGTTGCAATTTTGTTTAATGTTGCTAATATTGTTTACAACGCTACTGCTTTTGTAGAGGATGTGACTGCTTGGTTGGCTGGTCGGTTGTTTGGTATACATACATACATACACGTTATGTAGCTAAAAAGTATATATATATATATATATATATATATATATATATATATATATATATATATATATATATATATATATATATATATATATATATATATATATATATATATATATTGAGCTACATAACGTTTAATCGGCATACAAGAGAAGTGCGTGCAAACGATAATGCGGTAATTGCCAAGTCTTTTAGTTCAACAGTTAGAAGCGGCTGTCTAGACATGCCCATTAACCTACTTCAATCAATTCCCGTCACAGATAATTACTTTGCATTGTTTCTCCACGGACACATTTCCACTTCTGGTTACAGCAAAAAAAAAAAAAACTGCTTTGATTATATTAACTTGTCTTTTCTCCTTCACCTTCAATCTAACAAGTCACACAGCTGATTTATGCACGTGGGAATCAAAAATAGAAAAAAACAACATTCCAAAGCAAATTAGTTCTGTGTTCGGTTAAACAGATTTATTATTAACAAGGCAAGGTTGTTAAATGAGGAGACTGCAGCAAGGCATTTATGAGACCTTAGCGGTGTGAGCAGAAAAGTCAATGAATTATTTGCTGTTTTGTTCTCGTTTAACAAACTCACCTCAGACTGAGTGAAACTTGCTGCAGGAACGGTTACAAATGTTTTTTTTTATTATTATTATTATTATTATTATTATTATTATTATTATTATTATTATTATTATTATTATTATTATTATTATTATTATTATTATTATTATTATTATTATTATTATTATTATTATCATTATCATTATTATTATAACAGCGTTATAAGCGGAAAGCGGAAATTTATTTCATGAAAACAGTGTAATACTAAAAATGGGTCATTTATCGTCATTCATACAGCGTATCACGAACACAGTGTGTGTATGAATATCGCCACACTGCGATGCCCACTCTGTCATGAAACAACTCTCGTTATTTCCCTTTTATTCGTCTCATTAAAAAATAACATGATAAATAGCTGAAAGAAAAGGGCAAAAAATTTTCTTGAAATTGATACTCGAAATGAACAATGTGAAAATGATATTAAGTAACCTGTATAGATATAACGAAGCGCTCACTGACAAAAACAATAAAAAAACATTAAAAATAAAAAAAAAATAAAAAGAAAATGAGCATCTCAAGCCGAGAAAAACGTAATAGGCTTTTGCAATGTAATCACTGAGCCACAAGAAATTTTTGTATAGAACCGACTTCTTGGATTACATTTTATTAAAATTTTGTTTATATGTTTTATGTCAGATGACCAGCGTCGATGCACTTCAAACACCATCACAATGGATAGAATTCCAATTACTTGAAAAGAAATCCCCACATCTACACTGGCCACATCCACATGGGCTAAGAACGCATTCACATGGACTAAGATCACAATGACTACGTTCACATGGACTAAGCTCAAATTGACTACGCTCACAAGGACTAAGATCATATTGACTAGGTTCACAAGGACGAAGATGACATTGACTACGTTCACAAGGACCAAAATCACGCTGACTGCTTCCACAGGGCTAAGATCACATTGACTACATGCAAAGGGCTAAGGTCACATTGACTACTTTCACAAGAACTAAGATTACATTGACTATGCTGACAAGGACAAAATTCACAATGACTACGCTCACAAGGACTAAGATCACAATGACTATGTTCACAAGGACTAAGATCACACTGACTACATGCAAAGGGCTAAGATCACACCGACTACTTTCACATTAAAATCACATTGACTACACCCACATGGACTAAGATCACACTGACTACGTTCAAAAGGACAAAGAACACATTGACTTCAATTGCAAACAACTGGCCATACTTCTTCTTTGCTGCACCTCGCTATCCAGGCACAGCATGTGAACAATGCGTCATCGATACCGATGCGGCAATAAGATAACACAATGCCCTTAATCGTCCACAAATGGCCAATGCAATTACAGGTCTAAAGTAATAACACTGGCATTATTTACCAAGAACACCCAACAAGAAGGTGTCCTCAAAATGGCATATTTCTGCTCGTGCCTGGCTTTTAATTCATTGTTTCAACAGGAGGTGCAACACCAACAGCAGCACGTTATCACCAGCTACAACAGCACGTGTATCACCTACATAAGTATTATGTCACCCACAACAGCATTTGTCTCACTTATAACAGCGCGTGTATCGCCTAAACCAGCACATGTTTTACCTACAACGACACCTGTATCACCAGCAACAGCATGTGCATCGCCTACAACAGCACGTGTATCACCTACAAGCGCATGTGTCTCACCTATAACAGCACGTGTATCACCTACAACAGCATGTGTATCACCTACAACACGTGCATTACAAGCAACAGCATGTGTCTCATTTATAACAGCACGTGTATCATCTACAACAGCATGTGTATCGCCTAAATCAGAATGTGTCTCACCTATAGCAGCACGTGTATCACCTACAACAGCATGTGTATCACCTACAACAACATGTGAATCACTAGCAACAACATGCTGTATCTTTCTTTTCTATCTTTACACGTAGGGATTTTCTATCCCCTTAGTATATTGCATCGTGCATCGAGTAATTCATTACATTGCATTCCTTTTTCAGAAGCGACAGTTTTGTGCCCCAATTTGTTAGTAGATTGTAATACGTACAAAGACTTATCCACGCAGCCATCGCAGCACTGGGTTGTGGAGGTGGAGGGGTGGGGTGGGGGTGGGGGTTGGGGCGGTGAGACACTGAATAGACTGCAGATGCCATCACGGAAGAAGGCCCTTTAATCTGGATACGATCTCTGTAATCACGCTTCTCGAATCAATGCCCAAGCCCGCGCTGAATGAGGCCGAGTACAGTCTGTGTGTGATTAACCTCTACAGTTACCACACCTCAAATGGGACCAAATCACAAATAGGACCACACCTCAAATGGGACCACCTCACAAATAGGACCACACATCAAATGGGACTACCTCACAAATAGGACCACACATCAAATGGGACCAAATCACAAATAGGACCACATCTCAAATGGGACCACCTCACAAATAGGACCACACCTCAAATGGGACCAAATCACAAATAGAACCACACCTCAAATGGTACCACTTCACAAA
Organism: Protula sp. h YS-2021; assembly: GCA_949752745.1. Classification (NCBI taxonomy): domain Eukaryota; kingdom Metazoa; phylum Annelida; class Polychaeta; order Sabellida; family Serpulidae; genus Protula; species Protula sp. h YS-2021. Next base: position 11,991,573 of record OX457028.1, read on the forward strand.
TAGGACCACATCTCAAATGGGACCACCTCACAAATAGGACCACACCGAAAATGGGACCAAATCACAAATAGGACCACACCTCAAACGGGACCACCTCACAAATAGGACCACACCGAGAATGGGACCAAATCACAAATAGGATCACACCTAGAATGGGACCATCTCACAAATAGGATCACACCTAGAATGGGACCACCTCAAAAATAGGACCATACCTAGAATGGGACCATCTCACAAATAGGACCACACATCAAATGGGACCATCTCACAAATAGGACCACACCTCAAATGGGACCACCTCACAAATAGGACCACACATCAAATGGGACCATCTCACAAATAGGACCACACATCAAATGGGACCATCTCACAAATAGGACCACACATCAAATGGGACCATCTCACAAATAGGACCACACATCAAATGGGACCAACTCACAAATAGGACCACACCTAGAATGGGACCATCTCACAAATAGGACCACACCTAGAATGGGACCATCTCACAAATAGGACCACACCTCAAATGGGACCATCTCACAAATAGGATCACACCTAGAATGGGACCATTCTGAGTCAGTTGTTGATTCTCAGCAATAACCCTCCAACCAGATTAACTCACTGCTTTTAACAGTTAAAGGATCTTCATTAATCTCCGTAAATTGCAAAAACGATGCAGTTTACCAGTCTGCTCAATTCGTGAGTAAATTACAAAAAAAAACAAAAAAACAGATTTTCACACTGATTTTTATCAATTATCAAAAGATCTCCGTATACTGCAAAAACGAAACAATTAGTTATATATTTAACAAATTCAGCAAAAACTTGGCGATGGTAACTTATATAAATTTTATATTCATATTTAGTTTATTAACTATGTACAAAATTAGCATATTTATAAGCTTGCCTATTAAGCACAGGAGTAAAGACTTAGACCGTCTCTTGTGTAAACATGACCAATAACTTCAAATAATAAGGGTTGTTTTGTTGCGAAGGCTGTTTTTTCTGCAGAAAAGTAGGATCGTTTTTTTTTTGTTTTTTTTGTTTTTTTTTTTTTTTTGCTAGGGCTGTTTTTCTGCACCCAGCACCAGCACAGAATTCCATAGTTTGCCCCCTTTACATTAATGCATTGGTTTTCTAGAGTTCTTCGTGAAATCTGACATAAGAAATCACAATGATGTAAAACTGACTCTGATTGACTGTGACTGGGTTGCTTTGACTGACTGACTAACTGACTGATTAAATGATGGAATGTCACCGAATGTTACTGATTGCCTGTGACTGGTTAGCAGGCCCTGACTGATTGAATGTGACTGACTGTCTGTGACTAACCGTGACTTAATGAATGTGACTGACTATTGCTAATTGACTCTGACTGCCTGTGACTGATTCACTGGAACTGATTGTAAATGGCTAACCCTAATTACTGAGTGTGATTGATAGGCTGTGACTGGCAATTGACTATTGGTTATTGCAATTTGCACTCTTGACTGACTGACTGGCTGACTGATTGACTGTGACTAACCGTAACTGAATGTAACTAACTGTGGCTGATAGATTGACTGACATTGACTGACTGTTACTGATAGGCTGTGACTGACCTTGATTGATAGACCGTGACTGACTGTAAGTGACTGAATGCGACTCACTATGACTGACTGTCACCGACTGTAAGTGTCAGACTATGACCTGAAACTTGGCTATCGTTCCGATTTGCACTCCTCAGCGCTCTTCACGCACTGCTGTTATCAGCGGCCATGCAGTCTCTCCTGTGCTTTGTCGACACTTCCTCTTATCGCCTCAATATCTGGCCGCATTCACACCTCACAACCAAGTCTGCTGTCTACGGGTTAGTCCTTTCGTCAATTGGCGGTTAAAAATTCTAATGGATTTTTCATGGAAAAAATGTTTTTACAATGGTCGGTTTGATGTTTCCGACAAAAATTTCTGGCGGTAACATTTTTTCAACAACTGATTAAAACAGTTAAAAAAAGATTTTGTGGTGTGCTTTCTACCCAAAACAGAATGCAATGTCAAAATGCAACAAATCAAGGACCCGGATGATGTTATTCTTTTTATTAAAAGTAAAGATGTATTTTTTCCAACTTAAACGTCATTGCTAATTTTGTGAGCACATAAATTTCATTAAATTGGTGAATGTGATTAGCTGATGTCAGAATATCTATTAGTAACACAAAACATAAAGGGAATTGGTACAGCGATACCACCCATTGTGATAAATAATATTTACTGTACTTTGCCTTATCAAGTGCATGTGTACTGATGGTGTTATTACGCCAAAACAGAAAATATAGCAATTAACATTAGAAATTGCACCACTAAATAAACGAGAAAAAAATATAACTTATGAAAGGATCACAAAATGTCCAGTTGGAATGTAAAGAGTGAGCAAACAGATTCTGTGACCGGAATTCAGTTTAGATATTACGGTGGAGATGAAGCAATAAACAGCGGAAAATACACAACAAAGAATAATCAAAATGAACAAAGGCCTTCTGTGTCGACAAGTGAGTCATTGGGCTCAAGCGCAGTAGGATCAAATGGCTTACCAAATTCGCCAAAGACGCCGTCATGTCTGGATGTCCGGAATGTGACGTATTCCGTGAGTGTGCGCTACGGTCAGTGGTGGAAAGGGGCCTGCTTTCGGCAGAAACACACCAAGGTCATCCTCAATGACCTTACAGTGCGGGTCAAAAGTGGAGAGGTCACTGCAGTCCTCGGAAACTCCGGTAAATTTAAAATTTTCATACTCGATATTAAAAATTCCTATTACTGCTTTGTGCTACATTGATAATGGACTTATCTGTGTATGAAACAGTGGAATTTTCCTCTACGAAAACTGTGGAATTTTCCTCCACAAAAACTGTGGAATTTTCCTTCACGAAAAGGCTAATTGCAATTGACACGAATACTTGCCATAAATAATCATCATGTTGTATCACGCCATAGTTCTTTATACAAATTCAAAATATGCACAAGACATTTTAATAGCCTGAGGTCTGTCACTGCTGACAACGTCGACAAACGCCCAATATTCACCTTGACTCATTATCTATATAAACTTACCTAAACTTTTAAATAATATGTTGCATAGGAAAAAATACTTAAAAATCCGATGTTGTACGTTCCGCATCGGATAATAATTTGCATACATACACAAAAATTGTCAGCTTTTCAAATCTTTTCGTAAAATCATCAAATATTAACTGAATCTTCTGACAGATATCGGACCGTGGAATTTTAGCGGTCGACAGTAAAGATAAAGTGATATTTTAGTTTCATTTTTAAATTCAACAGTGCAGGAAGATGAATACTGTACCCAGTGAACATTCCAACGTCGATATAGCGTCGATTTGATGTCGCGATGTCAACCTGACCAAAACGGAAAAATTGACTTATCTTGTACTTTGGTAGTGATTGGTCGCGACCACAGACGAACGTCTTACCAATGTCATTGACAAAACGTTGAATAGATGTTGGATAAGCAACGCTGTTTAGACGTTGCTTTTGGTCTCAACCAAAAATACAGGTTTCTTCGACGTCTAATCAACATCTTTGATGCAATGTCCTTTTTTTACATCTATTTTTGAAAAATGTTCATGAAAATCAACTCCATGCGTTGCCTGATGACCCACGAGTGGGGTACCCTGGAGAGGCAGTCACACTATGTTAGTCGCTGCCAAGGTGGCGATTCTAGAGTTTTATTGTTCTGTAGTCTATAAATCGTCGCTGTCCGAACGTCTCCACAACATCACTTTTCCGACGTCTGCACAACGTCACGATACAGATGTCTAATCTTCCATTTGCAACCTTTACGCAATCGACGTCTATTCAACGTCGAAAGGTAGACGCTGCATAAATAACCAAACGATGCTGGAACGTCGCAGTGTTTACTGGGTAGAGGTGTCAGAGCTGTACGCTGTTTTTTTTTTTGTTTTGTTTTTTTTTTTTTTTTTTTTTTTTTTTTTTTTTTGGATTTTTTTAAATATTTGTGCTAAAATTGCATTAAAAAAACAATGTGTTTCATAGTGATGATTTTATGTTTTTCATGGATTTTGTATTTGTCCAAAGGAACATGAAATTCAGTATATTTCTGGTATCGGTTATGTCTTGGTGCATATTTGGCTTTCCGTGTCTTGTTTGGGTTTGTATGAATACTTTAAAATTTATTCCTTTCTTCCTTAGTCTTTGGAAGAAAGAAATGAGGGAGAGGTTGGAATCGTGATAGAAACGATTGCCCCATTAAATCGACGCCATATTAGTCTATTTTTTCTAGTTTATTAGTCTAATTTATACAGACAAATATATTTAATTACATTTATATGATGTACTGAATTTTAAGATGATGATATGTAGAAATATTTTACTGTGACGGATTTTTGACAAACTTTTTACAAGGACGAGTTTATTTGGGCGCGTAGATCTGACTACCTTAAAACCGTCAGCCTTATCATTTTTGGATGAATATTGGAATGGTGACCTTTAAAGGAAGGGTGAAAATTTTAAGTGAAATCTTTACATAATACTACAGGTGGATACTTCTGCCTTTGGAAAAGATTTAGATATGCGACGCCATAGATAATATGTTAACCTTGTTCTAAACTGCTCTGTTGAGATGCACAGAAGTACTGCAGCTTTCGTTAGAGAGCTTCCGTGAGAAGTTCACTCGCAGTTTTTCTTTCTGAGTCGGATGGGCGTGAACGTTTATGAACTTTCTGCAGTCATTGGGTAACATCTAGGACACAAGCTATTAACATGTTTGACCAGGGGCTGACGTTTCTTTTTCTAGCTATTTACATTTGAGAGTGAGTCCCAAGGAGTTATTGTTTCACCGGAAATTCTGATAGTTTCTCTTTTTTCACGTCATTTCCGTCGGTTCCCACACAACTCTTCGAAACGCCTGGAGCTAGGTAAATAAAACTGGGCACACTATCATGTGACCATGCGATTTTGATCCTACTCATATTTTTACCTATGACGTCATCATCGGCGTCTTATCACGTTATTAAGTTTTTAAAGCTAAATATCTTGAAAAGGGCTGCTCTTACAATTTCGGTTTAAAATACGTTGTAAGACCACTTTTGCCTACTGTTTCATCTGTAACGCCATTATGACGTCATTTTATCGATTTTGTTATTTTTGCACTTCTGCTGGTGAATTTAACTTCATTTGATGCTAAAAAAGTTAAAATTACAAGGAAGTTAAGATACATGGCGTGGTAAATTCCTAATGCCTACCATCCTGCTGCTCCTCCAGCTGTCACCCACAGTACCTCAAAGTCCGCGGCATTAGGTGTGTCGAATTTCACAACAAAAGGCGCACAAAAAGCAGCACTGCTCACATGCAAACACTCCGTCTGTCCGCCCGTCTGTAAATTTTGATTCAATGTTACTGCTCCTACAGTTTTCATTAGATCGACATAAAATCTTGTACATGCGCCGCCCACGCAGGTGTACGTATGTGAGAAGGGGTTAACATTTTATTTGAGCGATTCATTAATTATGCCTAATTTAAGGAATCGAATCGTTGTAAAACACATGTCTTCTCGTATAACATCTTGAAAGTTGGCATGAGGATAGCCAAGGTCAGTGGAAAATGCTTTCTCAATTTTGCATTTTCGAATGTTTTGTTATGTATGTGGCATAGTGGCATCAATTTCAACAAAGTTCTATGTGTTTAAGTTTTCAAGTGAAGTGTAAATTTAGCTAGTCAGTCACGAAATCGGTCTAGTTTGGTGCGTTCTTGGCTAATTATTATACGCCCATTGATTGTGATTTCTGGCCTTTTGCTGGATAATGATCGTGTTTTCTTAAATAAATGTGGCTAATTTTGGAGTTAAAAATAAAATAACTCCGTCAAAGGGCTCTCTTTGAGCCAGCGGGTAAAGAATATGGAGATAGCGATGGTAATTATCTTACCATTACCATTCTGTCGGTAAAAAACGACATTATCAGGGGCAAAGAATGCATTTTCTAAATGGTATTAATGGTGCCTCATAGAACTACGTATCATTAGCTTTTTTCCCCCTGTTGTATTATCAGGACAATAAAAATAAACAAATAAATAAATAAATAGTGAAATTGCCGTCAGCAAAAGGTTTCGTCATTCAGTGAGAGAAGATATGTAATAGGAGGAAATTTTTACATTTTGCTGGCGATTTTTTTTAAATTATTTATTATTTCTTTCGGGTCCGAACTTTTGAAACTTTCCATGGCCCATCATTGACAAAATTTCTTGTTTCCTTTTCTCACGACCCATAATTTTGTCAATCGTTTATAGACGATAAAAAAAACACTGACAACGTCAATTTATAAATTGCTAATTTAAACCGTTTAGAGTTTTCTGTATGAAAATGTGAGCGTTTTTGAAGCCCGAGCGCAAACATTTGAAAAAAATTTCTCATCCGAAAATACTTTTTCCGTTTCCAGATGAATTTTTCACTTTCAAATTTTAGACGTCACTTCTTTATTTTTGCGTGCTTTTTTCTATTCGCGATTTTTGTGATCAGAACCGGGTATGTTTTACCTGGCCTAAATAGACACATTGCTCAATTTGATGCTGTCCCACCGCCCCATGAAATGACTCCAACCCAGGATATATTTACTTAAATATTCGGGTAGTCTATCCAAAACATCTTTATCTAGAGGTAAATTATTTTCTGTTGTTCCACAATGCCGTTTCAACGAAAGGAAACATTGGAAGTACAAATTATAACAATTCTCAAATGATAATTATAATAATTGTTAAGTGAGAGTTAGTACAAAAAACACACCTCCACCGTGGCCATCGCAACAACAGCGAAGGTATTTCATCTGAGCACGTGCTCTTTGCTAAAACAACATGAAGAAAATAAAACAACATGAAGAAAATATGGAAATGATCTAACTTTTGAATGTGATTATTTTCTTGTTAAATCTGATAAGCAAGGGCGCCACTGTGAACACACGCGTCACACCCCCGTGAATGAGTTCAGTACACAAGGGGCGCCACTGTGAAAACACACGCCACATCCCCTGTAATGAGTGCAGTACACAAGATAATGCTTCTTATTGGTCCTTGAATTTACCAGGTCAGTGCCAGCGAAATAGTTATTTTTAGAACTGGCATATTTCGCACTAAAGAGTAGAAAAACGTCACCGGGAAAAAATTAACCAACTAAATTCTAAGCAATTAGAATGTCCAACACCAAGTCATAAAAGTGTTCACATTTAACAAACCTAATATTTTATTTTTTTGCAAGCAACCAAAGGTAGCTGTTCTCCTGTACTAACGATGTGAGTCCAGTTTAAACTAGACCGATTTCGCAACCGAGTTGCGAAACAAACACTTGGGATACTAAAAAAAAATACTTATTGACTGAGCTAAAAATTTCTTATCTTATTTCAGTTTTTAAATTCGCATTTTGATGATTTTGTTCCGGTTTAGGTTTGCATGGAGAATGAAAATTTTCAGACATAATTAACATTCCTGCTATAATTTAAAATTAAATGCTAAAATTAGATATTAAATTAAACCTAGCCATTTGGAGACCATTAAAAACACAGCAATACTTTATAGAAGATCAACGATGTCAGAAGTACATGCTAACCGTTTTCGAGATAATAGTCAGCTTCCGGTTTTTGACCTTGACAGTGCTCCAAAAGGCCAAGGTCACCGAGGTACCTCTTATGTAACGTTTTTTAGGCCCAAATGATCGAGAATGAGCTCAAAATCGCTCCATCTCTAACCGTTTTCGAGATAATGGTCAACTTCCGGTTTTTGATCCTGACCGTGACACAGAACGTCATGGTCACCGAGATACCTCTTATATAACGTTTTAGGCCCACATGATCGAAAATGAGCTCAAATTCGCTCTGTCTCTAACCCTTTTCGAGATAATAGTCAACTTCCGGTTTTGACCTAGACCTTGACCCAGAAGTTCAAGGTCACCGAGGTACCTCTTATGTAACGTTTTGTAAGCCCAAAGGGTCGAAAATAAGCTCAAAATCGCTCTATCTCTAACCATTTTTCGAGATAAGTCGGCCTGTCACGTGACCATTGACCTTGACCCTAAAGGTCAAGATTAGTGATCAAAGTTTTCCTCCTACAGAGTACGCTTTATGTATTCAAGCTGGGATTTGAGCCCCTTTATGGCTACTTTTTGTGATAAATAGGCGTTTCAAAAAATATTTTGACCTCACTTTGACCAAGTTTTACAGGGCATTGGAGAGTTTAAAGTAACTTTTATCCGCCAAATGGTATTCAGTTAAGCGTTCTGTATACTAATAACAAAAATTTCCGCTTTAAACCCGACCAAGGACAAAAAAAATCGAAAAAATGACGTCACTATGGCGTCATACGCTAAAATTAAGGCTTTCACGAGGTCCTTTGTCAAAAAGTAGTCTCATAACGTATTTGACGCCAAATCTCTAGCTCCAGCCGTTTTGAAGATATTAAGCTCTAAAATATTCATTAGGTCATAAGATGCGGAAGATGACGTTATACGTAAAAATTTTTTCGCGTGGATCGAGTTTACCACACATCCTATCTGTGTGCCAAGTTTCACTTTCCTAGCTCAAACGGTCTCGGAGGAGATGCGCAGAAACCAAGTGACAAAGAATAACAAAAAAAACGAAGTATGAAAAAAAATTAAAAAAGGGAAGAAAAGAGAAATGTACGGAATTCGAGGTAATTTAAAATCTCCTTGGGACGTTGTCCCAAGTGTAAACTAGAGCTGCACTTGGCTTCTTCCAAGAGAAGTGATACACTCGGAAACGTATAAAACTTTCTACATTGTTAATAGTTACATGCAACAAAACCTTTCATACTGTTGATAATACAGCGCAATAAACTAAACCGAGAGCAGGGGGGCAGGTGAGGGCGGAGGAGGTGGGGATGGGGTGGAGGAGGGGAAAGAGAGCTTTTAGTCTTCAAACTGACAGTGATTTTCGGCTGTTTCTCAAAGGAGAACTGTTAAACACTTGGCCAGAAATATATATTTTTAAAATCACATTATCTTTTTCAGTAGAATTTTAGTGTACTGTGTGGATTTAGGTGGGAGAATGACGTGTTTGAGATGGGATGGGACTTGTAGAATTACATTTTATTTCTCATTTTATTTTTTAACGGTTTAAAATCCGAGGTTTCAAATTGAACTTCCGTATTGCATCCAACGTGCATTGCAACAAATTACCCATTCTCTAATTCTCTAATGGTATTAGTGCACTGTATGTTTTTGGTGACCTCTTGCAAGAAAGGACATTGAAGTAATGGACATTTTGAGAGTCCAGTGGATCCAGCAACAAAATTATAGGAAAGACCCTTAATTAAATGCGATTACGGTGACGTCATAAGACTATCATTGAGCACGTACCCTAATGGCAATTAAAAGTCCTACTTACTTTCCTTCAGACAAGCACGGAGAAAGTCGCTAAAACCATCATCTAGCGTTAATTACACGTTTATTATCATTAAGTTGCTCCTGCAGTAGATAGATGAAGTACACTTCTGTGAACCGTCCTGACACATAGTCGGGTATTTCATTAATAATTAAATAAAAAATTAATTTAAAGTAGTCAATGTTTATTAAATGATAAAATGCAGCGGAGCGATACCGTACTGGAATCAATTACTCGAAGAAACCCATTTATTGTATTTACGAACTTTTTTTACGAAGTTATTTACGTTATTCGGTTATTTACACACAAAGTATAAAATACAATTATAATTATTACATACCACACCATACCGAAAAATATATCCTGAATGTTATAACTATCACTGAATCATAACTGCGCGTTTTCCAGAAAACTCTCTTTAGACACGTTATTTCAGCAGCATAAACAACCATTACTGCCAACAAAGACACTTGTCAGAGGAGTAACAAACACCAAAAGAAGATAACAAGGGCTTAACAGTTATAACATATTGTTTACCTGTTAGAGAACGGGGGGATTACTGATTAAGGCAGCCCCACTAACATCAATCAACACCAAGTCTAGACCATGTATCAATAAACGAAATAAACAAAGAGAATATCATAACTAGACCGTTTTCGCTACCGAGTAGCGAAAATTACACTTAGGGGCCACAAAAAATACTGAATTCTTAACCTCTTACATATCGTCTTTTAGGCCCAAAGGGTCGAAAATAAGCTCAAAATCGCTCTAGCTCTAACCGTTTTAGAGATAATGGTCCACTTCAGGTTTTTTACTTTGACCATGTCCGAGAAGGTCAAGGTCACCGAGGTACCTCTTATATATCGTCCTTTAAGCCAGAAAGGTCGAAAATGAGCTCAAAATCTCTAACCGGCCCTCTTTCGGTTTTCTACTTTAACCATGGCCTAGACTGCCAATCGTTCTCTAAGGTTATGGTTAAAAATGTGGATTTTACGGCGTCTACTCACCCTCTATCAGTGAGCCAAAATTAATCACTCTTTAGCAATTGAGAAAAACCCAAAACGCTGCAGCCAACTTAAACTTGCACACGTATGCCGTAATGGCCGTCATTGTAGAGAGTTGGGCGATCAATACACCGAGGCTGATATGCCAGGTTAAATCAAAGCGTTTGCTTATACTGGGCGTAAGTCCAACATTTCAATGTCCATTTTTACGCATTAAATATTAAAGAATTTTTAAAAAATTCAACTTGAAAACCTACACATTCTACATCATGTCTCGACGAAATTTGGTTGTCCCAGCCCTGGAAGGCCCAGAGGAGTTCGCGTGACAAGGTTTTCAAATTTTAAATTTCAATGTCCATTTTTGCATATAAAATATTAATGTCTTTGCCAAATGTGATCGCACAAACGGTCAACACACAGTGAGTATAAGCATTGTTCACATTAGCGATCACAATGCCCTCAGAATTTAACCGTTGTTGAGTTGTGCAGTCTGCAGTATGTTTTTCGGTTTTTATCTGAGTTCGTTATCTCACCATTTGCAGCTTGGTGTCATGCGTTAAAGCTCTCCTTTAGGTACCCGGTGGCGCTTTATTCTACGTTTCCTGCTATAGTCACGCTTTGCCAATGGCCTGTCTATGAAAACCGAAGCGAGATCAAGTGGACCGATGCCAGTAGTTAGTACTGGATGCACAGCAACCTCGTCTTCTCTCATGGCAGAGATTCTGCAGGGGTAGTTTAGACTGATCTTAAGCATACAAGGTTGCTATTCTCACACGAGCCTTGTCGTTTTTATCAAAAACTCCTAGTTTTAACCTTGCCTAGATAACTTCTGAGTACTTCAAAACAGAAGAGTGTGCTACCGCCACCGTCTGTTCAACGGGTGTCACCGCGTCCTCAGCTAGCAAGTTCTTCTCAATTACTCACCTTGTCCAGAGGATTCAGCCCCTTGTTCTCGAAGGCGTTCGATTCAATTGCCTGGTTTGTGGAATTTAATGCAAACGACTTGCCCAAGCTGCCCTAACTGATCAAAAACGTCTCGTCTCTCTGCTTCTTAATCTGTATCTTCATCACGCTAAAAAGTTTGTCCAAAGGCTGCAGAAAGTTCAATGTTTTAGGAGGTAAATTTATCAAGTGAATCCCTTTGTCTATGCAGAAGCCTATAAGCTCTGAATCTTCATGGGATCTACGATTATACTGAAATATTACTACTGGTCTTTCTTCGTTCAAACTTTCATCCAGATGCTGGAAACAGGACAGATACGAAAGTGAATCCATGTGACCAGATTCGTTATAAGCATACTGCAGCTCCCATTGAAAGATATATTATTTTTTGGCAGAGAAGCTTTGAAAATAACCATCGCTGCATCCAGTGGCTACTAGCTGTTGCTTTTTTGACAGATACGAAAGTGAATCCATGTGACCAGATTCCTTATAAGTATACTGCAGCTCCCATTGAAAGATATATTATTTTTTGGCAGAGAAGCTTTGAAAATAACCATCGCTGCATCCAGTAGCCACTAGCTGAGGCACACATAGATAAGGCTATGTGACCTTAATTTCCGGAAACTGATATCTATGGCATTTTCTGTCCCTGGATGATTATGACCTTTTGCCTTTTATCTAAATTCTGGGAATACCGGGTTTCATGTGCGCTATAGATTTTTATTATTATTATTATTATCATTATCATTATCATTATTATTATCATTGTCATTGTTTTTATTATTAGTACTATTATTATTACTATTATTATAATTGCTGTTGCTCAAAAGCTTTTCTTCATCGTCTTGTGTCTTTGGTTTTTGGGTTTTTTGGTGTCGTTTTTACCGGGATCCTCTGTTCATTCGTCTCCACAAACTGGAAACAGAAACAGACCACAGTATATTGATAAACATTGGTTGACTAAATTCATAGCCGTAACATCATGTTCTGATTTTGACCTTTACTTATTTTGTTCATTTTTGTACTATAATTTGTATTTCCGAAAACTGTTAGCAAAACCATTTTGTTCCATTAAGTACTGAAAGAATGGGTGTTCAAGAGTATCGGTGCTGGAGCAAGTTCCTTCATGCGATACTTGTTTTTTGATTAGCTTTCAGGTCAAATATAGTGACGCTGTAGTTGTATTGCGCATGCAGGGATAGAATCTATGCAGTTTTGTAATACTAGTTTTGAAAGAAGGAACGATGTTTGTTTGAAAATAAGACAGGTTTATTTTCTTAATACCCCTTTAAGAAAATCCGGAGAAATCAAGAAAGGTGTCTTGAAAATACTCAAAATGCTTTTCGCAAAAAGTTGTTGCCTTCTAAATGGAAAAGAAATATCCCTTGCGCTAATGCAGAATAGGGATTGAAAATTGGCAATAAAATGCATCGTAAAGTTCATTTATTGTAAACGAAATTATAAAGCTCTCGATTTATCTTGAAATTTCCCTTATATATTGCCCCTAAAATGTAGCAAATCATAAGTGGTAATCTCCCATAATCAATGTGTGAAGTACTGCATAAACAAGTCATAAATGAACAAAGTAATGGTTGTGTTGATAAGAGCCCTGACTGGATGCCATGGAATTGTTAGTGCTCACATGACCAGTGTATTGTGTGTAAAAGGTGTACTGTAAATCAGTGTGCTCTAGTGCGTGTGTAAAAGTTTGTGGCATCTTTTTTGTAAGAATCTGCCAAAGAATATATATGCTAAAACTGTCTTACGCGGAAACCATTTTACATGTGCATATAAGCGAATCTCTAGAGTCTCTAGCGTAACGCAATAAAGAAAAAGAATAGTTTTGGGTGGCATCGATATTTTTATCTATCCATACAACTACATAATAAAACATGTAATAAAATGCCGTTTACGCATATAACATAATGTTTCAAGGAAACACAATTCAATTGTCCAATTAATACCACACAAACTAGTATTCTTACCAATACATAAAGAATAACAGATAATATAAAACAATGATAATAAAGTAACGTTCTCTATTTTTACGTCACTAACCAGATTTTACAATGGCTACATAGTTACGTCACATGCATAATAGAGTACTGTTTCGTCAGTATACACTGCGACATACATTTCAAAGACGGCCTTATTTTCCTACCCTAGGGAGTAACTAGGGTAGCCAAGTAAAGGTGGAGAAGAGGGCGGTGGAGGGTAAGCAAAAAGCTTTAGGCGCAGCGAAAAAATAATGAGCTGAGTATTCCCACCGCGTTGGAGTTTTGTTCCAGAAGCCCTGCCCCTCCTTAACTGGATCCCGCCAATATGGTGAGTAGGTTGGGATTAAGAGTCGTGACTGACTGTACAGGGGAGGGGCGTGCTGAGTAAATTGCTTTCACATCGGCATCACGTTTAAAATAAAATAGTAACCTTATTTTCTCATATATTGCGGCACATTCTTTTTGATATAAAATCTGACATACATCAAACAGCACCCAAAAACCACATAATGGCTTGTCCACATTAGACGTGTTACTCATACAGTAACACCTACACAACTGGATGTATAAAATCGTGTCCGCTGCCCTGAATATGGAGCTGTCCCAATTGTCATGCTTCTTATTGTATAGAAATTAATGGAGAGTAAAAAGGGAGTGAAATATTTTGTCCAAATTAGGGAGTTGCCCACATTGTACCGGCTTGTCCGGAAGCAGGTTTTATTGTAAATGTTTTGTAAAATCGTTCTTATTTCGTAAGTGCTGGTCACGTATCTGATGACTCCAGTATGCTTCCAGTTGTAAGGAAAATAAGGCCAATATGACGTTATTCACTGTGACATCATTTTGGGCCTCTTATCAGTAGGTATCGATATTAATTGTGATTAACAATCTATTTTTATAACGCACAAGATAAACACTTAGAACATGTATATGCATGTCTGATCCCCGTATATCTGTTCTCCGTACGTCTGTTCTCCGTAGGTCAGCCATCTTTTCAAAATGACTCAAAATATTCAGCGAACTTTCAATTTAAGCAAAAAATCAAGTCTTTTCGAATTACCCAAGCTTTACAAATCTTCGAATAGCACTCTACAAAATAGATATATTTTAGAATTCGAATCACCATTTTTGCCGGAGCTCCTGTTTGCAATTCACGTAGATTTTGGCTACACATCCGAGCATTTTCCTGGCCAACTACCTCCCCAACCCCAGAGCCTATCCGGAACCTTATAAAAAAGGAATAGAATATGTAACTGTTTTAAGCACTCTGTTAATCTGCATCAATGTGCTTTCTCTACTGTAAAAATCCGAAATATTGTCTGTGTTACATTGACTTAAATTGCGCATTATTTTGATAGTGTTGCTGTCATTAGGTACCGAACAACTCACCACAGTTAAACTGACCATAAGTAAAAAAATGGGACAATTGACCACTGAAGACGTCTTATTTACTACCACAACGGCAGCAAGACTGGCGTAATCCACAGTTTCAGTTTAATCCAATGACGTCTTTAGTGCTCCAGGAGTGGATTCGTTGTTGACGCCGCACTAAGACACCAGCAGTAAACCCGCGTACAAATAACTTCATTAACACTTGACAAGTCTTTGACTTTGGTCAAGGCTTATATGAATTTGTGCTGGCAGTCGTTGGTGGTTTTTTCTTGACAGTAAAAATTCATTTTCTTGTCTCAGCTTCTTCTCTGACACTACAGGTCCTAGGGCCACAAGCTTTGCACTTATGTAGAACTTGATCTGAGGGTGTGTATCTCGCCTTTTTCGTCTACGATATCGTTCTCATGCTTAAAATGCCATGACAAAAGAATAAACTAGAACCGCATTTCGCTAGCGAAATGTTAAACACTTGACAAAAATTAAAACACAAAAATACTTCCTTCAATGGGTTATTTGTTGAATAATGTAAAGTATTTTACAACATACATACAGTGTGTTGTGCAACTATGTACAGAGCTTATGGCACAGCATGTATGCGGCTTATAATATTCTAAAAAATCGGACCACTGTCAAGAAAAGAACTCCATAGGTTGATAACTTGATACCAGCTAAATATATTAGCAAACAACACAGCTTGAATGGATATCTCTTATAAGCCCAGTAGTGTTTGGTTTTTGTTGACTTCAGGTTTGATTGACTGATCAGGCATGCGCTGTGTTATCTATTTACGCAGTGAGAGCACAAAGCTGAGCAACCTTGGTCTGTGCTGTACGATAAATGCTCTGCATTTACTTGCAAAAAATGCACTTTTTCACATGGCATTTTAGCAAAGAAAACAAAATCGAAGCCGGAAATAAAAAGTGACATGCACACGTCCAGATTAAGGTCTTCATGATTCCTAAGTTTCGTGGTCCTGGGGCCCATAGTTGAAGAAGAAAAAATAAAAAAACTGTCAAGAAGAAAAAAAGGACGAACGGCTGCTCGCACAAATTCATATAACCCTTGCAAGCTAACAGCTTGTCAAGTGTTAAATAAATACAACGCATTTAAAAGCAAAACAGCACAGCTTATGGGCGTTTTGCGAGCTTTTCTTGCATCGAGAAAAGTGCTAGTCCGTTCAATCAATAAAGGCGTTGAGCCAACATAACCAAGCAGATGAACCTTATAAGCCGCATACGTGCTACGCCATAAGCTCTCTACTTAGTTGTATTACAGACTATGCGGCTTGTAAAAAAACTTCGTGTTGCTCAAGAAATAATAAGCTGTTCAAAGAAATATTTTTAACTTTTAATGTTTGTCAAGTGTTGAAGATTTCGCTTGCGAATTGCGGTTCTAGTTTTGTTTTCTAATTGGGAATAAGTTTGTGGTTACTCTGGAATTTCTGCCCCTTGTTTTCCTTTTTTCCCCTCTTTTTCCGTTTTGAGTTTCCAGAAAACTCGTCCTGCACTATTTAATGCAGAAAGACGTAACTTGGCACACGTGTAGAACATGACCAGATCCCACCGAATCCACATTCTCTTAACCTTCACTGTCAAGGTCAACGTCAAATTGAGATCAAAGTTATTTTTTCTGCAAAATAGTTTCCAGAAAACTCCTTCTAGCCTATTAAAGGGAAATGCGGGTATCTGACCTACAATTGACATTTCATTCATACTTTCACAGTTTAATGCTTTGAGGGTATAAATTCAAAAATTGAAAAGAAAAAGGGGGGTCACCGATGTTATAAGAGAAATAAAGACACTGAAAGGTCGCGTACTTTTACTATGGAAACCATTGGGAAAACCCAAGAAATTCAATCAAAATGCAAAATTCACACATAATCACAATTGACAATTGCCTTATTTTTTCCCTGTTTGAAGAACACGTCACATGAAATGTTTTAAGTAAATAAAAAATATATGTCACCGTATCAATAAGAGAATTATTGAATCTTTTTGACAAAATCCCATTGACTCAATGGATAAATGGTGAAAACAGTGTAATATGATTTTAATGGACAATATATCAACACAGGCCCTTCTAGGAACAAAATATCAATACAGATCATTTCTGGACACGACCCTATTTGTATTTAAAAAGAATTTTTCGATCTAAACGGATTTAGTAGTTATTTATATTGTGTGAATATGGATTCAAAATCAACGATATTCAATGTAATGCGTATTTCGATCGCTAGGTGGCGCAGAGATACCCGCATTTCCCTTTAAAGGAGCTTTACATTTGGTACTCTTATGGACAATATCAAGATCTCGCCGAAACCGCAATTTTTTTACCTTGAGCTCACAGATGAAGGTTAAACTGGGTTCAAATAAAAATCAGATTGTATATTTATCACGAAAAATTGGTAGAAATAGGGGGTCAAATCCCAGTTTAAATAGACAAAAGTTTTGAATAGGGAGTAACCTAGTAACCTAAATCTTGACCTTGCGGATCAAGGTCAAAGGTTACGTGGCTTCGTATACAGTTAACGATAGGATGCTATATCTCGTAAAGGGTTAGAGAAAGAGCGGATTTGGGCTCATTTTCGACTCTTTGGACCCAAATGACATCATATTTGTGACCTGTCATATTGGTTTCTGTCAAGGTCAACGTCAAAACCAGAAGGTGACCACTATTTGAGAGTTGACCTAAATGACATTACATAAGATGTACCTTCTCGGTCATAATGCAGAGTAATTTAGCAGAATTCGGAATAATTATAGTCAGCATTAGTGAATTCAAATATATACAACTCTGATTTGGTTTGCCCTAGGCTCGGGTAAGACCACTCTACTGGACGTGATAGCGGGGCGCACAACTGGGGCATCCCAGGGCACGGTAACGTATGGAGGTCACCCGCTCACACCTCAGATGTTCAGGAAGCACGCTGGTTACGTCATACAAGCTGACAGGTAATGGTGTACTCTTATCGACTCCCTAGACCACCCCCCCCCCCCCGAAAATATACCCAAGGAGAAAATCCCCACTCCTTTTTGGCAATTGTGGAGAAAAGCCCCATGGTATTGTATTGCTATATCCACAACGGTGAAAGACATGGGAATGTTTTCAACACCGGTTGAGAGAAGGTCTTTGCCATTTTTTCCGGAACCAAAAGATACTCGGCCACCTTAAAAATGTAACACATATCAGGACATTTGGCCGGGCAACAGTTTGCTGAAAATTATAATTGTAATTATAATAACTTATTATGGGAACTTAAGTAATTGCAATTCGGCGAAAATGGCAGCAATTAGCTTCGCTATAACAATTCCCGCAATTCATGCATCAACTTGTTAATGGATCAATTGACTACAATTGCATCTTTGAAACGATTTTGAATCCAGGAAACAAACAACTGGCACAAAATTTAAATTTCTACTAAATGTCGTAGATGCCAATTACGACCAAATGTCGATCGTGCAAATTTCGTGATACTACCTAAAATATACACAAAAAATCTTGAAATAGTTCTGGACAATCACTTGCCAATGAAAAAACATGTTCAGCAACTATTAAAATCGTGCTTTTATTATCTGAACTCGAATAAAGAAAATTTATTTCTTGCTCATGACGCAACAAAAACGCTTTTACATGCACTTGTTATATCTAAGCTGGGCTATTGCAATAGCCTTTTAGTTAATACCCCAGGCAAGCTAATCGACAGTTTGCATAATGTGCGCAGCGACACGTGTCATTGCACGTTTCCCTAAATATGACAGAACCACCCCTATCCTCATCTCCTTGCACTGGTTACCTGTCCCTCAGCACATTGAGTTCAAGATACTGCTGACCACATACAAGGCCCTTAACAATGAAGCTGCGGGTTATGATAAGGAAATGCTGATACCATACCAGCCAAGCATACCGCTTCGCTCTGCGAATTCAGTGGCATTGGGTGGATTAAAACGAGGCTGAAATATGATGAAAGAGCTTTCAACCACTCTTCCCCAGTATTCTGGAATAGGTGGCGAAAACATAAGAGCTGAACGGTCATTAACTCAATTCAAAAATTAACTTAAAACACACTTGTTTAGGAAGGCTTACAAGTGAGCGCTTAGTGGCTCGGCTGAATAAGCGCGTTACAAGAAACACTGATGATGATTATGATGATGATGATGATGATCTTGGGGTTGGGAGTTCGTATTGCTATCAGCAATAATTTTTGGTGTTGTCAGTTAACCAATGCGTATAGAATGGAGACGGTTAAAAAAGGAGAGTCACGCATGCAAGTGTGTTGTTAAATATCTCAGCCATCGGACAAACGCGTGGTCTTCCTGGTGTAAAGGTTTCCAGCTACTGTCTGTGCAGAATCCCGAACAAATTGGCGACGGCCAAAACGGAGAAGACCAAAAACGGGTTGAACTTGACGCCGTTTTGGCCGTCACCTTTTTGGCCGTCGCCGTTTTGGTCTTCTCCGTTATGGCCGTCGCCGTTTTGGCCGTCGCCGTTATGTCCGGATACCGTCTGTGCACACTGACATACAGTGAGCCGGGTTTTTTAATCAAAGATCAGAGACATATTACATGGGTATCAAAAGATATCTTCCGCAATCTGCTGAGCTCCCCTCACGCCACCCTGCCATCCCCCCTCCCTCCTCCCACCTTCAGCCATGGACAAAGCCATAATAAAGCTAAGTACCCAACCTTCAGTTCTCAATCTGCTCATTCATTGTGTTTTCAAATTTAATTTCTTCGTTCTCTTTCCTTGACATAAATGAATTTTGTCACGACCTCAGAATTGTGTCCCATTGTTAGGCGCACCACAATGTAAACTGCTGCCAAGTGAGCAGAAAAGCACGAACTGATACGTTATTAGAAAGTCGTCAAGACCCACGAGAGTTATCAAGTGTGTGGAAAAAGAGCCAAAGGTAACAGTAGTTAACGAAACTTGACGCAGAGTTGTGTGATAGGGGTAGTGATTAAGCTAAATTTGCCATCCCCACCAAAATAAAGAACGAGAATCCATTTCGGTCTGGAAAAAATAAACCTCTACGCCTAGTCATTAAAACCGAAAATGAAAAAGACGTGACCGGGCTTGTAATAAAATCAACTAAAGCAAAAACTAGAAATCGACCGACCAGCCGCTGTACAAAATTTAAATTGGCTTTTTTGGAAGAGAAATATACTTTAACATTTTGCGGTTATTTTTGGGATGTATTAGATGGCTTTGGAAGCAACTGCACCAAATAGTCCGCAGATATATCTTTGTTCTCAGCCAGCTTCTTAGCCTGGTCCACAGTAAAACCTCAACAAAACGATCACTGATAGGGCTCTACTGATTTAATTGTAAATGAAAGTCGAAACAACGTCTTTATCATAATGTCCGTTTTTTTTTCGTTAAGTGGATGATCAAATTGCGGTATGGTCAAATGGCGGATGGTCATTTTTCCGGATGGTCAAATGCCCTGCACCCCTTTTCCGATGTGGTATTGTTTCTGATACTCTTGTGTTATAGAATATCCGGTCTTTTTTCCGGGGTGGCTGAATTTGTGAGTTAATTAGAATGAATGAGATTGTACAGACAAGTGGTGACATGATTGTCATTTAGAGAAAAAGGTGTCCCTGCTACATTTCCGACGAAAAATGCTGTACTTTGGGTTTCTTGCGCCCACGCTCTGATGGCAGTTATTTTGGAGTGTTTCGCTTAGGATCAAAGGAGCGAAAGAGAACATCCATGTTATCAAGAGCTCGGTAAATCGGTGAAAGCCTTTTGCAGAATGTTGCTTTATTTTCTGAACAAATGAACAAACAAAATAAACTTAGAAAACTCTGTGTCGAGCCATTACATCTTGTAAGCTTTGCGTAAGTAGGAAAGGCTAGTTACCAAACGTCAGTGCATAGCGACACTGATAGAAACTTCAGATTGCTTTGATGCAAATAATCTAGTTTACGTTCACTTTGTGTCTTGGGCCCAGATTTGCCATGGGACTAAACTGTCTATCAAACGGTGGCTCGTTATGGAATTACAAAGGTTTAATGTGGCTCACTGTAATCAGGATTCCAGACATGACTGAATACAGTGAGACAAACTACATTTCATTACCGGCTTGTTTTTTTTTTTGCTATAATGTCTGTTTGTATATCTGTTTGTTTCGGGTTTTTTTTCGAAAGGGTATAACTGGTTAAATATATTAAGATACATATTTAAAAAACGCGCTGATTAAAGTTCTTGAGTTAAAGAAAAGCTTACCTGCATTTACAATTTTTAATTAGCATCAATGAGTAGCCGTGTCTTAAGGAGAGTCTTCTGTTTGTGTCTCCAGAATGTTGCCGGATCTTACCGTCAGGGAAGTGTTGACCTACACGGCCAGACTCAAATTTCTCAGTGACAAAGAAGAAGTGAACATAGAAGAAAGGGTGGGAACTATTCTATTTATATAAAATCAAATTACCGCAACCTTGTTGTTTTACTTGATCTAAAATCCACGGCTATCACCCCACAAGTGCGCTTTGATATTGCGTAACACGTTTGATTTGGAAGGACGCTTGTGACAGATATATTTGCTCGAAAGCGCCAGTTTGCACTGTTTTATTTTTTACCGCGGGAAAATCACACCGTGGAAGATGAGAGCTATTTTCAGACAGTGTGCAGAAAACACTGTATGATTATTTTTAACTCAGAAAAAATGCGTAACGATTGTATCTTACATCTGCTCAAAATTACGCATGAAATACTAGTTTATGAAATCAGATAATATATTTTGTGCATGTTCTATAATTATTTTTAGAAGATTTAATATTCATCGGATCCTTCAAAGTGCAAAATAACGTTATTTCTATTACGGTGTCAATACAAGATCTATTCTAGAAAATGTGAATTTGGAACTGGGTCCATCTCCCCACCCCCGACCCCCCTCCACCCTCTCCCCCCCCCCCCGACCCCCTTTAAAGAATGGACAATTTGGGCAACGGAAGCATGAAATCATGGGAAATCGAATCAGGTCTGCGGCAGTGCATATCATTAAGCAGGAAAAAATGTCAATTGGTGCTGAAAAACCTTTGATTATTAGTCATCAAAATTTCAGTCAGACAACATTTCCCTAGGAAAAATATTAATGGTCATTCCTGTATGTGGTTCATCAGCTCTGTAGGTACGGTCATTGCGTTCGATAACGACAGCTATACCTTTTGAAGATGGGACATGGATTCCCAGATCAGAGCAGTAGTTAACGAACTTGTCTGAACTTAGTCTGTTAGAGATGGGCATGGACTGTGTCATTCGAAACAATACCCGGTGACATCAAGCGGCTGTGATCAAAACGCCCAAGACTTTCAGTCTGGTGGTAGATCTGCTGAAGACCTGACGACTGTGGTGGCTCCCTCTATCAATCAACCAAACTCTTATGTCAGATTCAGAGAAAGAGGACCCAAACATACCCGTCTATCCATTCAATCGGCGCATATTAAAAACATGAGGAGTGCGGCTTATTAAGAAGATCAAAAAGAAAACTCTCAGCCCGCTCTCCACCCTCCAGGCACATGACAGAAAACACCATAATACACCGGAGATCATTGCTTAGTGGAGACGTCAGATCGTTAGTGGAGCACAGTGGTCTCCTTGATACCTGTGGTGGCGTAGGGGTGGGGGTGGGGTTGGAGGTGGTGATGATTAGGGGGAATTCCAACCAACTTGCAGTGGAAGATTACAGCGCAAATGGGCGGGGGTAGGGCGTACTCTTATATTTGGCTTACTTTGGAATGGTGGGCGGTACACTGTGCCCTTTACGATCCCAGTCACTGGTCTATTCCAACTTACACAAAATCTTCAGCGATTTGTCAAAATGAAACCGAAAATCTGTTTAAAACGTCAGCGGTTTATTTGGGAGAATTTCAGGAGCGACCTCTCAAATTGATACCCATAGCCCAAACCCCACAAATTGCTCCACCCGCTTCCCCTCACAAGTGTCTCACCCCTTCCCCTCACAAAATGCCCCACCCCTACCCCTCTCAAAGTGCCCCACCCGCTTCCCCTCACAAGTGTCTCACCCCTTCCCCTCACAAAGTGCCCACCTCTTCCACTCGCAAATACCCCGCCCGCTTCCCCTCACAAAGTGCCCCACCCCCTACCCCTCACAAAGTGCCCCACCCCCTTCCCCTCACAAAGTGCCCCACCTCTTCGACTCACGAAATACCCAACCTCCTTCCCCTCACGAAATGCCCCACCCCTTTCCCTTACAAAGTGCCCCCTTCCCCTCACAAATGTCCCACCCCTTTCCCTCACGAAGTGCCCCATCCCCTTCCCTTCAGCAATGTAAAGTGAAAGAGACTGGGAACCATCGAACTTATTGAAAAAGAAATCACAACTGTAATTTCGTATTTTGTAATGTTCGCTGAAAGTGAGTCATTCCTGTCTAAAAAAAAAAATCCGTGCCTGCAGGGAATGCACACGTGTTTCGCAGAATAATGACGTGAGTTATATCTCCTGAGGTTTCCAAGGTTTCAGATAGGAAATTAGACGTTATTTTCACCCAAACATTGGTGTATTTCTTCAGGGATCCAAAATAAAATTGCCTTTTGGTATGGCGAATGGAGTCAGCGCAATGAAAAAAACGTGACAATTAGTTACCCAAATTTTCTTGAAAATTACGCCACGAGAGAAAATTAGATAATAATGGAAAACGGATCCCTGTGTGTCTACAGAATACTCTACAGGTAGCGGTATTTTCAATAATAAATAATAGCCAGGTACAATTTCTCAGTTATTTCTTTTTTCATATTAAATTAAAATCATTTATAGATCGATATGCATTTCGAACAACTTCCCAGTAAACACTGTGACGTTCGAGCAAAGTGAGATGAGACGTCGCACACGACGTCGAATCAACATCTCGTTTTGGTTGAATATGGAAGTTAAATACTTTCTTTCCGTCGACGTTGGATAGACGTCGATCATCCGACGTCTAATCAACGTTGCAAGAATGTTGCAAACGGAAGAGGAAACAACGTCAATCTCTGAGGGGGGGGGGGGAGGGGGGGAGGGGCGTTGCATACAAAAAAAAATTAATAGGAAAATGGCCATCTAGACAGTGCCGTGGTCGTCCTTCCGTCAAAAAAGCGCCCACACTCTTGGGTCATCCGGAAGTGCAGGATTCGCACGAAGTCAATTGCCATCGTTATGTTTTCAACAGTAGGCGGGAAATAACTTGCGCGCTCCTGAAAATCCCATATTTTTTTTTTTTGCCTCCTCATTTATGGTCAGTTTTCGAAGCGCTCTGACATGTCTTCTGTTTCCTGTCTGCGACAATATGATGGCGTTTGTTGTTTGATTATGATCCCGACCTCTAAACAATGTCGACTTTTGGCATCTACACAAACGTCGATTTTCCGATGTCTATTCAACGTTACACCAAAGACGCTGATTAGGTTTCGGAGAAAATTGGGTTTTGGTTGCTACCAAAAGCTACGTTTAAATAACGTCGCTTATCCAACATCTATTTAACATTGTGTCAGAGACGTTGACTAGACTTTGATCTACGGTCGCGACCAAACACAACACAATGTTGTGATTTTGGTCGATGTTGCATCCAGTTCAGATTGTTTACTGATTAAGTTCAAAGTGACTACGTAAAAAGGGTCTGTTGTTGTTGTTATTGTTGTTGTTGTTGTTGTTGTTGTTGTAAGACAAAAGTTTCTGATATATTCAAATAAATCTAAATTAAAGACTTTTGGTCACATTTCGAAAATCAGTTAGCCATGAAAACATTGACAATGGGGCAATCACGGAAACTGCAGAAAGTCAGGCTCTCCTTTCTGCAACACAATTTTTGTCATATCAATTGTCGCACGGGAATACAAGAGTTTGTTTTATTACCACCGAAATTTCGTGGTATAATTTAATCCAGTGTTTAATTCCCTCAGTGCACTGAAAACATATCGCGATGCATAAAAAACCGAGTTGCTTTTAGTAACTGAAAACCAAACGGTCAGAACCAATAAATGTATCAAAAGACGTAGCGTTGTTGGAATCGTGTCGTCACTTTTTTCCATAAGAGAAAATGTGGAGAGAATTACGTCAAGTTCGTGACAGTGACACCTTCAATATTTGTGGGGGCAGGACTGGAACAGAACTAGAATAATGCTGCCACGTTAATTTGTTTTATAAAGCCCAATTTGGTGACATTTAGTTAGGTCATTTCTCAAACTATCTAGTTGACCCTCGGGAGCTGAAAGGACAATTAAAATGCAGTTGCAAAGTTCCAGGGCAGCTTTCGCCCAGGGTTAGATATTAAACCACAGAGTACATTTGCCGTTAATTCTACTGGCTGATTGTATAAGTGTTGGGTTTCGTTTAGACCCTAAGGATAGCATTTGGTCCAACACATTCCGCTCCTGCAGCATCGGAGTTCGTCGTCGGCCAGCGTCAGGGATGACCCACGAATATCGTTGTATTGGTTACTATTTTCATTTAATGAGTAAAGAAGGGGGCTTTCTACTTACAGTTGCTAGCCGGAAGTTAATCTCCGAAACTCAGTGAACCTCAAAGTTGGACATGGCGAGTGTGGATGTTTCGAGTGAATTTAGTGTGTTTGGCAGCAGTAAAGTGTGATACGAAATAAAGTTTGGAATTGGATGATGTGTGTGTGATTGGGGGGGGGGGGGGGGAGCTTCCGACCTACAATCGCTGACCAGTTACCAATCAACGAGAGTGGGTAAATCCCACAGGGAAACTGGTGAATTTCGCTGGGTCGTGCCAGGAGGGCAGCACGGTCGGAGTCGATCCCGTCGGCAATGGTGGGCTCCCTGGGATCGGGATAGTACCAGTGAGGTGTGGGGGTGGGGGTGGGGGTGGTGAAGATTAGGGGGAATTCCAACCAACTTGCAGTGGAAGATTACAGCGCAAATGGGCGGGGGTAGGGCGTACTCTTATATTTGGCTTACTTTGGAATGGTGGGCGGTACACTGTGCCCTTTACGATCCCAGTCACTGGTCTATTCCAACTTACACAAAATCTTCAGCGATTTGTCAAAATGAAACCGAAAATCTGTTTAAAACGTCAGCGGTTTATTTGGGAGAATTTCAGGAGCGACCTCTCAAATTGATACCCATAGCCCAAACCCCACAAATTGCTCCACCCGCTTCCCCTCACAAGTGTCTCACCCCTTCCCCTCACAAAATGCCCCACCCCTACCCCTCTCAAAGTGCCCCACCCGCTTCCCCTCACAAGTGTCTCACCCCTTCCCCTCACAAAGTGCCCCACCTCTTCCACTCGCAAATACCCCGCCCGCTTCCCCTCACAAAGTGCCCCACCCCCTACCCCTCACAAAGTGCCCCACCCCCTTCCCCTCACAAAGTGCCCCACCTCTTCGACTCACGAAATACCCAACCTCCTTCCCCTCACGAAATGCCCCACCCCTTTCCCTTACAAAGTGCCCCCTTCCCCTCACAAATGTCCCACCCCTTTCCCTCACGAAGTGCCCCATCCCCTTCCCTTCAGCAATGTAAAGTGAAAGAGACTGGGAACCATCGAACTTATTGAAAAAGAAATCACAACTGTAATTTCGTATTTTGTAATGTTCGCTGAAAGTGAGTCATTCCTGTCTAAAAAAAAAAATCCGTGCCTGCAGGGAATGCACACGTGTTTCGCAGAATAATGACGTGAGTTATATCTCCTGAGGTTTCCAAGGTTTCAGATAGGAAATTAGACGTTATTTTCACCCAAACATTGGTGTATTTCTTCAGGGATCCAAAATAAAATTGCCTTTTGGTATGGCGAATGGAGTCAGCGCAATGAAAAAAACGTGACAATTAGTTACCCAAATTTTCTTGAAAATTACGCCACGAGAGAAAATTAGATAATAATGGAAAACGGATCCCTGTGTGTCTACAGAATACTCTACAGGTAGCGGTATTTTCAATAATAAATAATAGCCAGGTACAATTTCTCAGTTATTTCTTTTTTCATATTAAATTAAAATCATTTATAGATCGATATGCATTTCGAACAACTTCCCAGTAAACACTGTGACGTTCGAGCAAAGTGAGATGAGACGTCGCACACGACGTCGAATCAACATCTCGTTTTGGTTGAATATGGAAGTTAAATACTTTCTTTCCGTCGACGTTGGATAGACGTCGATCATCCGACGTCTAATCAACGTTGCAAGAATGTTGCAAACGGAAGAGGAAACAACGTCAATCTCTGAGGGGGGGGGGGGGGAGGGGGGGAGGGGCGTTGCATACAAAAAAAAATTAATAGGAAAATGGCCATCTAGACAGTGCCGTGGTCGTCCTTCCGTCAAAAAAGCGCCCACACTCTTGGGTCATCCGGAAGTGCAGGATTCGCACGAAGTCAATTGCCATCGTTATGTTTTCAACAGTAGGCGGGAAATAACTTGCGCGCTCCTGAAAATCCCATATTTTTTTTTTTTTGCCTCCTCATTTATGGTCAGTTTTCGAAGCGCTCTGACATGTCTTCTGTTTCCTGTCTGCGACAATATGATGGCGTTTGTTGTTTGATTATGATCCCGACCTCTAAACAATGTCGACTTTTGGCATCTACACAAACGTCGATTTTCCGATGTCTATTCAACGTTACACCAAAGACGCTGATTAGGTTTCGGAGAAAATTGGGTTTTGGTTGCTACCAAAAGCTACGTTTAAATAACGTCGCTTATCCAACATCTATTTAACATTGTGTCAGAGACGTTGACTAGACTTTGATCTACGGTCGCGACCAAACACAACACAATGTTGTGATTTTGGTCGATGTTGCATCCAGTTCAGATTGTTTACTGATTAAGTTCAAAGTGACTACGTAAAAAGGGTCTGTTGTTGTTGTTATTGTTGTTGTTGTTGTTGTTGTTGTTGTAAGACAAAAGTTTCTGATATATTCAAATAAATCTAAATTAAAGACTTTTGGTCACATTTCGAAAATCAGTTAGCCATGAAAACATTGACAATGGGGCAATCACGGAAACTGCAGAAAGTCAGGCTCTCCTTTCTGCAACACAATTTTTGTCATATCAATTGTCGCACGGGAATACAAGAGTTTGTTTTATTACCACCGAAATTTCGTGGTATAATTTAATCCAGTGTTTAATTCCCTCAGTGCACTGAAAACATATCGCGATGCATAAAAAACCGAGTTGCTTTTAGTAACTGAAAACCAAACGGTCAGAACCAATAAATGTATCAAAAGACGTAGCGTTGTTGGAATCGTGTCGTCACTTTTTTCCATAAGAGAAAATGTGGAGAGAATTACGTCAAGTTCGTGACAGTGACACCTTCAATATTTGTGGGGGCAGGACTGGAACAGAACTAGAATAATGCTGCCACGTTAATTTGTTTTATAAAGCCCAATTTGGTGACATTTAGTTAGGTCATTTCTCAAACTATCTAGTTGACCCTCGGGAGCTGAAAGGACAATTAAAATGCAGTTGCAAAGTTCCAGGGCAGCTTTCGCCCAGGGTTAGATATTAAACCACAGAGTACATTTGCCGTTAATTCTACTGGCTGATTGTATAAGTGTTGGGTTTCGTTTAGACCCTAAGGATAGCATTTGGTCCAACACATTCCGCTCCTGCAGCATCGGAGTTCGTCGTCGGCCAGCGTCAGGGATGACCCACGAATATCGTTGTATTGGTTACTATTTTCATTTAATGAGTAAAGAAGGGGGCTTTCTACTTACAGTTGCTAGCCGGAAGTTAATCTCCGAAACTCAGTGAACCTCAAAGTTGGACATGGCGAGTGTGGATGTTTCGAGTGAATTTAGTGTGTTTGGCAGCAGTAAAGTGTGATACGAAATAAAGTTTGGAATTGGATGATGTGTGTGTGATTGGGGGGGGGGGGGGGGGAGCTTCCGACCTACAATCGCTGACCAGTTACCAATCAACGAGAGTGGGTAAATCCCACAGGGAAACTGGTGAATTTCGCTGGGTCGTGCCAGGAGGGCAGCACGGTCGGAGTCGATCCCGTCGGCAATGGTGGGCTCCCTGGGATCGGGATAGTACCAGTGAGGTGTTCCTAATATATATCCCTTATATTAAGCCATGTATTTGTCTTATTTTTCTGAAAGATCACTTATGCCTACCACTTCCGATGAGCGATAACATGGGCAATTTTTTGGTCGGGTCCCTAACGCCTATGCAACACCGGCGGGGGAGAGGGAGGGAGACGTTGTTTCAACTTTCATACCCAACAAAATCCCAGATCCGAATACCCTAATACATCCAATGTAAAACAAATTATGTCATAATTTTCTAGCATTTTGTGAAGTTGTAAACCCTTCTCCAACTTCCATCACTTGAAACAAGAGTGAACAAGCCTTAATTTGTTGATGTTTAGGTGACGCTTGCGTTGAGTCAGATGGGAATGCTCCACCTAGCGGACAGCATTGTAGGCGGCGTCGTGAGGCGAGGCATATCTGGCGGGGAGAAGAGAAGACTTAGCATCGCCACCCAGCTTATACAAGATCCAGGTAAAAATGGATGCTTCTTAGTAAACTAGCAGCAACACCACCTATATGCACTGGATTGAGTTATGTCACTGAAGTGTCTTCTGAAAGCCTTTTTGTCATGTATTTGAGTGGACTGGAATCCTTAGTAGTAAATGCTAATGACATACAAAATACCTTATATGTCTAATTATGTAGGATAATTAGGATAAGCAGGAAAAATAGGATAATTCTTACTGAATAAGAACCATGAATAGATGACCTTTTCTCTTAATAAATTGTTGTAAATATTTCCAAGTTATTTATAGATGTCCTTGCATAACTCATGGATATCTAATGAAAACATGTGAAAATGGTGTGCTCTAAATGTGTCCCTTTTATTGTCAGCTTTGAGATACATAAATCTTGTTTTTTTTTTCACTTTAATTTCAGCTCTTATTTTACTGGATGAACCAACAACAGGATTAGACAGTTTCACAGCACATAACTTAATCAGAACCCTCTCGTCTCTGGCCAAGGACCGGGATAAAATCATTCTACTGACCATACACCAGCCGCGATCGGATATCTTCCGCCTGTTCGACCGCATAGGGATATTGTCACTGGGAGAAATGGTGTACTTCGGACCACGTGACCAGCTGGTGTCTCATTTCACGGATGCTGGCTACCCCTGCCCCACCTATGCCAACCCCCTCGACCATTATGGTAAAAAAAAGCATGAGTTTCAATTATGTTCTGTTTTAGCTTTTAATTTACAGTACTTTGTTTCAGACTTTTGTGGCGCAATTCCCCCCCCCCCCACCCCCTATCCTCATCCCCCCCTCCCCGCCCCCCCCCCAAAAAAAAACAGGGAGTATGTTTGTGCTGCTGCGTCAGCAATCAGACCCATCACATTGTACATCCAAGGTCCCCCAGGTGTTGCTCCACGCCATATGTCTCAGTCATCCGGTGTTAATTTGAAGACCCGCCACACCAACAAGTGTTATCTGCTCTGCAATAATTCAGGAAACAGGAAACAGTCAAAGCTCTTTGGAATTTATTGAATTGGCCACACAACTACTTGTAGCTGTATAATTGCTCTAATTTCCTGCTTCAGTTGACCTGTCCAGCATTGATAACCGAAGTGCAGAGAATCAGGCTAGTAGCACAACAAGGGTGAGCGGTCTGAAGCAGTATTACGCGCAGTCTCCTCTCTGCAGTGATATGATCTCTGAGATGAATGCAGATAGCCACAAACCACCCACTAATTTGACGAAGTCGAGGGATGGCAAAAATAAGGCGTCATGTACATATCTACAACAAACGTGGATTCTGCTTTCGTGAGTAGCATCTCGCCAGCCCCGAGCCTTACCCCTACCCCTCCCAACCCCCCCCCCCCCCCCACACACACACACTCGTGGCTGTTTGTGCTTAAGCATCTACAGCCGTCCTGAACTACTGAGCAGCTTAACGACTAATTGTTCCTGATTTTAGGCTACAATGAAAGGAGAAAATCTTAAAACAATGAAGGTTATGGTTTGTAGTTGTCATTTATTGTTTTCACACCATGCAATCACACTGTCCTATTTGCAAGGATACAGGCATGGTATATATATATATATATATATATATATATATATATATATATATATATATATATATATATATATATATATATATATATATATGTATAATTTCGATTTCAGGCGCATGAACGTGAACATCTGGAGGAACAAGATCGGAATGTTCGCTCGGATCATGACGCTCTTCACGTTTGGCTTCCTGTGTTTCCTGTTCCTGGGCAGACTGAAGGACGACCTGTCGACCATACAGGACCGGACGGGGCTCTTCTTTGAGTCAGTGTCAGCCACGCCGCTGGTCGGCATGCTTAACGCCATCGCACTGTGTAAGCGAACATATACCCTCCTCCCACCCTCCCTCGCCTCCCCCCGCACCCGCAGCCTGTGGCACTGGTAATACGAGCCTGAAACAAGAGAGCGGGAGGACTGATCTACGGAAGCCCCCCGCATGCTTAACGCAATCACACGGTGTAAGCGAACATTATACCCTCCTGCCCCCTTCCTTCCCCCCGCACCCGCAGCATTTAGCATTGGTAGTACGAGTCTGAACCACACGAGCGGGAGGACTGTTCCAAGAAACTCCAACCCCTCCCCGCATGCCTAACGCCATCGCACTGTGTAAGCGAACATATATCCTCCCCCCTCCCCTCCCGCTTCCCGCAGCCGGTATCACTGGTAGCACGAGCCTGAACCACACGGGCAGGTGGAGATATTCGACCCCCCCCCCTCCCCCGTCCCCGCAGCCTGTAGCACTGGTTGCTCGAGCCTGAAAATGGGCAAGGTTGTGGAACGGTTTTCGGATCAGTGCAAATGCGAGTATGGTTATATTTTTATTTCATGTTTTTAGACAAAATTTTCAAGACGGGATACCTGTTCCTCAACTCGGAGAGCATTTAGACTCATAAATGAGTTTTATTGTTTGTATTACTTATATGAAAGGCCCATGCAAGTTTTGGTCAAGGGTGGGGGTGGGGCGGGGGGGGGAGTTTCTCTACAAGAAAATCACTCGACGTAGCGCGTTTATCAGCCAAACTATTATAGAAAATGCAAAATTTAACCAACAATTTTTTTCCGAATTCAGGCTGAGAGTGGGGGCAGTGTTTGCAAAACCCAACCCCACCCCCAACTTGGAATCACCACTCTATATATAGGCAATGACATCTAAATAATTTCATTACTTCGTCTTTAGTAGTAGTTCTTTAAAGCTGTGTGAGGAAAATGTTCTCGAATAGTTTAATTAACCACCCATCTTTTGTTTTCTAGTTCCGACAATGCGAGATGTCTACCACCGCGAATCTGGAGACGGGCTCTACAAAACGGCGCCATTTCTCACGGCGTATTACATTCACATCGTCCCCTTCCAGCTCCTCTCCTCCATGATTTTCAGCTGCATTATCTACTGGTCTGTGCTTTCATTTCTTTATTTATTTTATCGTTATTATTCTATTCATTTACTTATTACTTACAGAATACAAGTTTCGCTTTCGTTTTCACTGAATTTTGCAGTTTGTTTTTCTTTGTTAAAGTTGCAGGGGTATTTGAAAAAAATATCAGGTGATCCTGATATCCTGAATTTTTAGGACATCCTTGTAGGTCAGATAGAGTGTTCCATGTTTCCCTATATAACACCGTCCTGGTGATGGTCGCCGCAACTACAGTTCATAAATCTGGAATATTTGGGGGCAGGAGGGATTTGGGCAGGAAAAAAAAAATCGATAATGTTTTCCATCACATGCGTTAAAGTGTCGTTTTTTTTTAGCTGCAATTTGAGACCATAAGTAATGAATTCCACTGTGATCCACTTTTACAAACATAAGGGTGGGGAAGGGGGGGGCGGTCAGAAACAAATATCGCAAAATGATAGGATTGCTTTTTTGTGTTAGCAACATTGACGCTTGATGGCTGTTACCGAAACGACTACAGGTATGTATTTGCGGAAACTCTTTATTAGCTGAAGCACCACCGATATCTACAGAAAACCTTAGTACAGTAAAACATGCCTACACCGGACAACGGGCGGACTGGCGGATTTTGTCCGGTATATAGATATGTCCGGTATTTCAGGGTTCAGGTAAACCAATGGTGCAGTTGTTCGGTATTTCAGGTTTGTCCAGAATGAAGTTTTACTGTATTTTGTGTGTCCACTGTGGCATCAAATAGATGACCAGTTGGTGCGTGTACAAATTGAGCATTGGCGTATGGTGTTCATGGAGACGTAATTCCATTCTTCAGTGAGCATTCGCTCGAGGTCTCAAATATTGGACTGCCTTGGCAGCCTGTGATTAATGCGCCTTTTCGTTATTCCCCACACATATTTTCAATAGGATTCGTATCAGGTGATTTCGCCGGCCAGTCCATGCGCGTTATTACATTGTTGTCAAGGCAACGATCCACTATGCGGGCGCGATATGGACGAGCATTGCCACTCACCAAAAACGAAGTTTAGAGGATCCAGAGCTCCGGCGAACGGTCGCACTCGACTGTCCAAAATGTCATCGCGATATTGTACAGCGTTAATGTTACCTCGGATTATCACAAGTTCCGCCTTCTCCATATAACTAATGCCACCCCACACAAGGACACCATCTCCAACTCGAGTCTTCTAGGCCAAACTCACCTTGTTCGATCGTTTGGAGCGAGGCAAAATCGCGACTCAACCGTGAATAGGCATTGACGCTACTTATTACGGTTCCACCGATGATGTTGTCTGTTCACTGATCATTTTGCGAGATTTGTTTTTAACCCCCCTCATGTTTGCTGACATAAGTTTGTTTCACAGTGGAATTAATTATTTATGGTCTCAAAACTATAGCTAAAAACGAAAATTTGACACATAAAAAACATTATCGAAAATTTCTTTCATGCCCAAATCCTCCCTCTTCCAAAATATTCTAGACTTATGAAACGCACTGCACAATACCATCATGTCAAACAAAACCAACCTCTACAGCGGTTTGGCCTGTTGTGTAAGAGACCGTTTTATTCCGCCGATCAACTGGGGGTTCCGCGAAAATAATACTTATTCAAACAGAGGAACTTCTTTTTAAAAACACATCCGCTTTGAGCTTACACACAACAGATAGATCTCCTCACAAGTCGTTTGTTTATAATTACACTGTTCAGGGCCGTTTCAGGACCGGGGCCGTTTTGAAACGGCGCCGGTGCCATTTTGGGACATATTCCAGGATTCAGAAGTCCCAAAACGGCGTCGCCGTTTTGAGACCGTCCGCGATTCGGCACCATCGCCGTTTTAGGACCATTGTTACCAACACCGCACCGGTGCCGTTTTAGGACCAGGTTTAAATTATTTCATTTAAAAAGTTATTGCAATTGCTGTTAAGATGCGGTAAAATGGATAAATTTAAAGAAAAATGTGGCGAAAAAATTAAAGAACTTGAAAACTCAAAAACCTCCAAAGTTATCAGTCGTGAGAAATAAGACAGGATAGTAAAAGTACTTAAGAATGAGGAAACAGACAAACGTGTCAAGTCTCGAAAGGCTACGGACTGGTAACAATTCCAGACTTGGGACTAACTGATGTTTGATGAAAAACCCGAGGATAATTCAAAGTCAGAAAAACTACTTCGAGTTGCTAGTACGGACACATTTTTTGATGTGGTTAACTCGGGTGTAGGTCGTTTTGCCACCAACAACTTTGCCACCAACCATTTTGCCACCGACCACTTTGCCACCACACCCCTACCATTTTGCCACCAAAGACATATCGTGGAATAATGAAATAATTTAATTGCTTATTTTTGCAAAATAAAAGACAAGGAAAAATGAAATAGCAATGCTTTATTGAACAATAACAGACTCAACAACGGCGCCTCCTAGTTAATCCCCAAATGCTCCCCTAATCTACTGACAGTTTCTACTCTGGACCTGCTGAATCTGCTGCTTTCTGCAAATCAGTCTTAATCCCCTAATCTTCCAAGTAACTGTCCATTTCGGAGTACGATGCGCAGTCTGCCCTCACTAATCATAATCCCAAGGCTCGCGCGTACACAGTGTTAATCCCCTTATCCCAAAAGTAATTGACAATTGCGACTCGAGATAAAACATAAACATTGATATCAAAACATAAACAAATGGAAAAAAAAAGTTATCGAAAATAGTGTGACAGTGCAATCAGAATAAACGTTAGGAATAAGTAAAATGTCCCTTTTATTTTGCTTCTTAAAATTGAAACGTAGTTTTAATATGGCACATGCGCCGTCTCAAAACGGCGCATGTGCCATTTAATGACTCAGATGGTCCCAAATCGGCCCCTCGCCGACTCAAAACGGCCAGGCCATTTTGGGACCAGCATCGGTCCCAAAACGGCGCTAGTGCCGTTTTAAAACGGCGCCGGTCCCAAAACGGCGCGTAACAACACTACCACAACAGCTAAATATTTTCTCAGTCCATTCATCCACCCCCCCCCCCCAACACACACCACCCCCTCCTGCACACACCTGTGTTCGATGAATCACATTCTCTTACAGCATCTAATAATTTTTAGGGAGTGATTAAAATAATGTTCACAGCAAAACACGTTACTTCTGTTACTTTTGGAGAAGGCACTTAGGTCGACTTTTTTCGTTCCACAAACACGACCTGACCTGAATAAATTAGAAAGCGTGTCCAGTTCTCGAGAAATTCAAGACAATTTTCTGGAAGTTACGCTTTTGGGGGCCAGAGTAATGAAAGCAATTAGGAAAGACGAGACGACTTATCTCTCATTCTCTCTGATTCTCTTTTTTCACTCAGGCCTCAGGAATGACACGCTTACCTCCAGTATAGCAAATACATCAAACACTCCTCTTCTATGCAATCCATTTTAAGATCTCTTTCTAAATTCGGCGTCTTTAAGCAACCACATGTAACCTTCATTCAGTCCAGATATTTATATTCATTAAATGTAGAAAAAACAGAGATAAGAGATATAGATATACAATGACGATGTTTGTGACATACAATGACGATGGTTGTGACATACAATGACGATGTGTGTGTGATGACGATGTGTGTGTGATATACAGTAACAATGTGTGTGTGTGATATACAATGACAATCTATGTGTGACATGCAATGACGATGTGTGTGTGATGACGATGTGTGTGTGTGATATACAGTGACAATGTGTGTGTGTGCGTGATATACAATGACGATGTGTTTGTGACATAAAATGACGATGTGTGTGATAGGTAACATTCCACACGCCTACGGTCATCAGCAGATTTTTTATTGATGTAGTCAATTATCAATTTAAGTTTTGTGACTGATATTATAATCAATTGTGATTGATATTATATCACAGATTTTGATTGCAGTTTTCATTGCGCTTAACAGCCATGAGAGTACCAAGGTTAACAGCCGGAGATGTTGATTAATTTAGATTAGTCTCGATTGCAATTTTCAATTGTTAGCCAGATTTGGGGTTAGTTTGGTTAAGAATTAGATTGAAATAAAAATAACATTTTCTATTTTATTGAGCAAAATCTATAATATACAAATCTACTCAAATTGAAAGTTCACTCTAATTACTACAATTGCACTTGCAACAATTCCGGCTGATTGATGTATTGATTACAATTGTGTAATTACAATTATCAGGTTTTGTGATCTTAAATTGTTCGGGGTTTAAAAAACATTTACGTAGGATTGACCACATCAATCAACATCTGTGGTTTATGATCTTTATCTTTGATATGGATGATGTACAGAGTCCCGTGTGGGCGTTGTGGACCGTAGGCGTAATGTACCGTGGACATTGTGGACCGTAGGCGTAGTAGTATGTAATCGTGTGATGTACAATGACGATGTGTTTGTGTGATATGCAGTGATATTGTCAATGTATTTTATTTCGGTATGCATCATTTTGTATGGTTGGCAGACATTACCCAACTACACATTACTCCATCGGATATTACCCAACTGACAATACACAACTGGTCTTTACCCAACTGGACATTTCCGAAATATAGAAAAATGGGACGTATGCTAACCGCAGTTTTATTTTTCAGGTTCAACAGAATAAGACAGTACAATACGAATACATTCTAAACTTTATTTAATAAGTAGCAACTGAGGTAGCTAAAATAGACTACAGTCACAGGGCAGACCTAAAGTAGACTACTGTTCACAACTTACTCATCAACCTCCTGGCTCTCTCTGTTCACAGCTGTCCACCTAATGTTAAGTGTATTCCACATAAGAACTATTGATCGTCCGGCAACACGATCCTGATACAGAGTCTTGAGACGCTGTTGGAGATTTTCCTATTCTCGACGGATGCGCTTCTTTGGTGGGTCTCCTCGCAGATCTCGCTCGATAAGCGTACGAACGGTTGCTTCTTCGCCCTTAATCGCTGTAATCAGTGTCCAGATCGACGGGCGCTTATAACTGACAAGGTGGTAAAATCTGTTGTTCCATCCTTCGGACTGGTTGTTGCTACGTGGCTCATCGCAAAGTGTAGCTAGTAGTTGAGAAACGAGAGTTCTGGACCAAAAATTGGCGCCAAAATGACGTCACAGGGTGGTCCAGAACTCTCATGAGAGTTCTGGACCAGATGGTAATTGAAAGAGCGCGCGCCTGTATGAATGACGTCATAATGAGGTCATCATGACATCATTAGTCACGTGACATGTCAATCATGTGTCACGTGTCATATGTCACATGACCTGTCAATCATGTATATGAGGAAAATTTTCCCGATCATAAACCTTCTGGCCTGAATGGCTCAGTTGGTAGAGCGCAGGGCCCGTAAGCGGACCCATGATCTGAAGGTCAATGGATCGAACCCGCCCTCGGGCATCACTTTCATATCATGGGGACCCCCCCCCCCCCCTGGTGAAGAATCATAGACCCCCCCCCCTGGTGAAGAATCATATACCATGGGGACCCCCCCCCCCGGTGAAGAAGTATATCATATCATGGGACCCCCCCCCCCCCTAGGATGTGATTCAACACTCCTATACGAGCACATTGTCTGTGCACATATGCATCATTCAAGCTCTGGCTGCCGTTGGATACACATGGGAAAACAGTTGCTCTTACCTGTACTGTTGAAGAACAAGTGAAGGATTGACTGGAATACACATAGGAGACGAAGTGAAACATTGACTATTCTTTGGAAAAAGGAAGTGAAACATTAGCTATTCATTGGAAAAGAGAAGTGAAAGATTTGGTTATTCTTTGGAAAAGGGAAGTGCAAGATTGGAAGACAAATTAACCAATGACTTGTGGTAAGTCATCTTTTTTTTTTTTTTTTTTTTTTTTTTTTTGAGTTGAAGTGAATTCAAAACTTTGTAAAATGTTTTTTTTTGGTAACATTATGTTACATTATGTAACACAATGTGACACAATGTTACACTATGTTACATCATGTGACACTTTGTTACATCACGTGACTATGTAACATCATATAGCTATATGACTATTGAATTGCTATATGAACATAATTAGTCAAACGTATGTATGTCATTATCAGATCGTTCAACAGAGTAATGGCTCACTGTAATGGCTCACTGGTTAGAGCGAACGACTAGCAACCTAAGAGCCCCGGGTTCGGTTCCCGGCTGGGACAAAAAATTTTTTTTTTGGTTATTTTTAGTTTTTGCTCATTTTTATGACTCTGTGACATTATGTGACAACATGTGACTGTGACATCATGTGACTCTGTGACATTATGTGACTCTATGACTTTTTTAATTTTTTATTATTATTATTATTATGATAATATTTAATTAGTCATATTTCAATGGTTTCCCCATTGCAATAACTACACATAGCATAAGTGCACTCGTACAGAGTGTGGGAGAAAAACTGATCGATAAATTCAGAGTGCACTCGTACAGAGTGTGGGAGAAAAACCGATCGATAAATTCAGAGTGCACTCGTACAGAGTGTGGGAACGATCAATAAATTTGAGAAGGAATGGAATTTTCCCTACGTTAAGTCTAATGTTATGTTTTAAGTTATAGTAGTTGGAAAATGACACTTCTAAAACACATTTAACAAATGTAGTTTTTAACACCATATAATGTATAAAATAAATTTGAACATTTTAGCATGCTACTTATTTGAATGTTCTAAAGTTATAGTAGTGGGAAAATGGTGGTTCTAGACCAACTTTAACAAATTTAGCTTTTAACACCATATGATATATAAAATAAGTTTGAACATTTTAGCACGCTACTTATTTGAATATTCTAAAGTCATAGTAGTGGAAAAATGGTGGTTCTAGACCAATTTTAACAAATTTTGTTTTTTGACAAAATATGATGTATAAAATAAGTTTAAACATTATACAATGGTGTAGTAGAATAAAAATGAGGGTTCTAGACCAACTTTAACAAATTTTGTTTTTAACACCATATGATATATAAAATAAGTTTGAACATTTTAGCATGCTACTTATTTGAATATTCTAAAGTCATAGTAGTGGAAAAATGGTGGTTCTAGACCAACTTTAACAAATTTTGTTTTTTGACCAAATATGATGTATAAAATAAGTTTGAACATTTTACCAGGGTGTAGTAGGGTAAAAATCAGGGTTCTAAACCAACTTTAACAAATTTAGTTTTTACACGTTTCAGACGATTCTACCACTTGGAAAATGGGAAGTGAAAATGTGGATAGTTATGTAGGAAAACTGCGCCCATTCAAAAGGTCTGTTCGAATGGCAAGCCCATTTTAAAGACGTGTTCGAATGGCAAGCCCATTTTAAAGACGTGTTCGAATGGCAAGCCCATTCAAAACACATGTTCGAATAATTTTTGGAAGATATTACGTCGTGGTATTGTTCAACAAATTGTTCAACATGTTCAACATGTTCAACAAGTTCAACATGTTGTTGTTCAACATGTTGTTCAACATGTTCAACATGTTCAACAAGTTCAACATGTTCAACATGTTCAACATGTTCAACAAGTTCAACATGTTCAACATGTTCAACATGTTCAACAAGTTCAACATGTTCAACATGTTCAACAAGTTCAACATGTTCAACATGTTCAACATGTTGTTGTTCAACATGTTGTTCAACATGTTCAACAAGTTGTTGCTCAACAAGTTGTATATAAAGCTATGTTTAAAGACTTTCTCATCATTTGAATAGTGTAGGTTGAACCGAAAGGATGTATAAATGCAACATTTGTTCGAAATCTTACAATTGGCCACAAAGTTACATGTGATAAAGCTATTTCTAAACATATTAAGACAACTATAAAGTATAAAAGGCAGCCGCCTTCAGACGTAACACACATTCTGTATCCAGATACTGAAGAGTGAACATGTCTGCAGTGAGTGAACAACAACAACTACAATCTATGGCAATGCCTGCAGAAAATTTTATAGCAAAGCCTGAGACAATACCTACAGCAAAGTCTAAGGCAATGCCCATGGTAAAGTCCAAGGTGAAGTCACGTCAGCAGCGTCAAAAGCGACCACATCTTAGAAAGATAAAAAGAGATGAGTTACCAGCTATGACGCCGCAGTGTAAAATGCGAAAAAATACGACAGAGCCTAATATGAAGCGAGAACCGAAGTGTAAAGCTGATACCACTATGAAGAAGATGCGTGTAGACGATTCACCGGTTATGATACCCATTAATGGAGAAACATATATTAAATTGGTGAAATATCAACAGAAAGTGATGGTTAACATTCGTAAATATATTACGAATCATGCATCTGGGAGGTTATATCCTACCAAGCAGGGAATTTTGTTATCATTGAAAGACTGGCACATGTTGAAAAAGCAAATGACGTCAGTGGATCTCATGCTTCAGAAAATGGACCTGTATAAATGTAGTGACTGTCAGAAGATGGTTGAGTAGAAAGTCATATGTAACTGTATGCAATTGTAACAGTATGACTATGAAATGAGTTAACATTATCTATGTTGATGTAAAGTTAGTTTTTATAACATTTGTAAACTTATCAATTTAAGTTCTTATGAGTGGGTACATGTATTAGCATAATATGTATTTGAAATAGTTTTGTTTTTATCATAATTGTACATATTTGTAATATTTAATAAAAGAAACACATATGATACTTTTCAACTTTTTATTTTACTCATACAATACTTGGATATAATACATAATAAAACAATACTTGGATATAATACATAATAAAACAATACTTGAATATAATACATAATAATACAATTCTTGAATATAATACATAATAATACAAAATTAACTATAATACCTAATATATGATATATGGTTTACGGGTCAATTAAAACCGTGCCAGGAACCTTACGACTTTATATGTTGCAAAGCAAGACATATATTAATACACAACGCTTAACTTAATAAAATATTACAACATTTATAAAGTCTTTATTATAAAGTTTAGTCAAATAAGTCTATTTTTCTGCATCTGTTTCACTCTGTTCACTGTCCATGCCACTTTCTTCGTCACTGCTACCATCCTCCTCCTCCTCCTCCTCCATATCTAGTAGCTCTTCAAAGAATGCATTGTTCTTCCTTATAGCCGCCTTTAATGCCTTTGAATACTTATAATGTTTTTCATCAACAAAGTAATTAAAGTCCTCTAAAATCTTTTGATAATGTTGGCTTTGTTGTAGACGCTGGGTATAGTTGAACAGTCTCATAAACAGTTGTTTTAGTCCATGCTTATAAATGGGTCGAAGGTCATAACTTGCTATTTCACGCGCATCTTCAAGTCCTTGTTCT
Source organism: Protula sp. h YS-2021 (assembly GCA_949752745.1). NCBI lineage: Eukaryota > Metazoa > Annelida > Polychaeta > Sabellida > Serpulidae > Protula > Protula sp. h YS-2021. Next base: position 12,032,986 of record OX457028.1, read on the forward strand.
TCATATTCTAAAACCTTTTCTTGAAATATGTTATCATAGTCATCGTAGACTTCTTGAACCATATCATGCCAAACAGAGTCTATTTCTGACTCACTTTCAGAGTCTGTTTCTGACTCACTTTCAGAACTCCTGTCATCAGCCTCCTCGGCACACTGCTCCATATGTTTGAGCAAAGCTTCTTCGCTGTTGTATAATGCACCACATTCTGTACAAGCATGTGCATTCTTTTCAGCCATGTTGACGTTTTGACTTTCCATAGAAGACTCATCTAAAGTTTCCGTGAAAGGTAGTTTTACAGGGTTTTCCATATCCGATTCTTCATCCACTTCTGAAGTGTGAGCAATCTTTAAGTGTCTTTTAAGACTTTGTGGCCAATTGTAAGATTTCGAACAAATGTTGCATTTATACATCCTTTCGGTTCAACCTACACTATTCAAATGATGAGAAAGTCTTTAAACATAGCTTTATATACAACTTGTTGAGCAACAACTTGTTGAACATGTTGAACTTGTTGAACATGTTGAACATGTTGAACATGTTGAACATGTTGAACTTGTTGAACATGTTGAACATGTTGAACTTGTTGAACATGTTGAACATGTTGAACATGTTGAACTTGTTGAACATGTTGAACATGTTGAACATGTTGAACTTGTTGAACATGTTGAACATGTTGAACAACATGTTGAACAACAACATGTTGAACTTGTTGAACATGTTGAACATGTTGAACAATTTGTTGAACAATACCACGACGTAATATCTTCCAAAAATTATTCGAACATGTGTTTTGAATGGGCTTGCCATTCGAACACGTCTTTAAAATGGGCTTGCCATTCGAACACGTCTTTAAAATGGGCTTGCCATTCGAACAGACCTTTTGAATGGGCGCAGTTTTCCTACATAACTATCCACATTTTCACTTCCCATTTTCCAAGTGGTAGAATCGTCTGAAACGTGTAAAAACTAAATTTGTTAAAGTTGGTTTAGAACCCTGATTTTTACCCTACTACACCCTGGTAAAATGTTCAAACTTATTTTATACATCATATTTGGTCAAAAAACAAAATTTGTTAAAGTTGGTCTAGAACCACCATTTTTCCACTACTATGACTTTAGAATATTCAAATAAGTAGCATTCTAAAATGTTCAAACTTATTTTATATATCATATGGTGTTAAAAACAAAATTTGTTAAAGTTGGTCTAGAACCCTCATTTTTACTCTACTACACCATTGTATAATGTTTAAACTTATTTTATACATCATATTTTGTCAAAAAACAAAATTTGTTAAAATTGGTCTAGAACCACCATTTTTCCACTACTATGACTTTAGAATATTCAAATAAGTAGCGTGCTAAAATGTTCAAACTTATTTTATATATCATATGGTGTTAAAAACTAAATTTGTTAAAGTTGGTCTAGAACCACCATTTTCCCACTACTATAACTTTAGAACATTCAAATAAGTAGCATGCTAAAATGTTCAAATTTATTTTATATATTATATGGTGTTAAAAACTACATTTGTTAAATGTGTTTTAGAAGTGTCATTTTCCAACTACTATAACTTAAAACATAACATTAGACTTAACGTAGGGAAAATCCCATTCCTTCTCAAATTTATTGATCGTTCCCACACTCTGTACGAGTGCACTCTGAATTTATCGATCGGTTTTTCTCCCACACTCTGTACGAGTGCACTCTGAATTTATCGATCAGTTTTTCTCGTACACTCTGTACGAGTGCACTTATGCTATGTGTAGTTATTGCAATGGGGAAACCATTGAAATATGACTAATTAAATATTATCATAATAATAATAATAATAATAAAAAAAATTTAAAAAAGTCATAGAGTCACATAATGTCACAGAGTCACATGATGTCACAGTCACATGTTGTCACATAATGTCACAGAGTCATAAAAATGAGCAAAAACTAAAAATAACAACAAAAAAAAATTTTTGTCCCAGCCGGGAACCGAACCCGGGGCTCTTAGGTTGCTAGTCGTTCGCTCTAACCAGTGAGCCATTACGACTTCTCTGTTGAACGATCTGATAATGACATACATACGTTTGACTAATTATGTTCATATAGCAATTCAATAGTCATATAGCTATATGATGTTACATAGTCACGTGATGTAACAAAGTGTCACATGATGTAACATAGTGTAACATTGTGTCACATTGTGTTACATAATATAACATAGTGTTACCAAAAAAAAACATTTTACAAAGTTTTGAATTCACTTCAACTCAAAAAAAAAAAAAAAGATGACTTACCACAAGTCATTGGCTAATTTGTCTTCCAATCTTGCACTTCCCTTTTCCAAAGAATAACCAAATCTTTCACTTCTCTTTTCCAATGAATAGCTAATGTTTCACTTCCTTTTTCCAAAGAATAGTCAATGTTTCACTTCGTCTCCTATGTGTATTCCAGTCAATCCTTCACTTGTTCTTCAACAGTACAGGTAAGAGCAACTGTTTTCCCATGTGTATCCAACGGCAGCCAGAGCTTGAATGATGCATATGTGCACAGACAATGTGCTCTTATAGGAGTGTTGAATCACATCCTAGGGGGGGGGGGGGGGGGGGGGGGTCCCATGATATGATATACTTCTTCACCGGGGGGGGGTCCCCATGGTATATGATTCTTCACCAGGGGGGGGGGGGTCCCCATGGTATATGATTCTTCACCAGGGGGGGTCTATGATTCTTCACCAGGGGGGGGGGGTCCCCATGATATGAAAGTGATGCCCGAGGGCGGGTTCGATCCATTGACCTTCAGATCATGGGTCCGCTTACGGGCCCTGCGCTCTACCAACTGAGCCATTCAGGCCAGAAGGTTTATGATCGGGAAAATTTTCCTCATATACATGATTGACAGGTCATGTGACATATGACACGTGACACATGATTGACATGTCACGTGACTAATGATGTCATGATGACCTCATTATGACGTCATTCATACAGGCGCGCGCTCTTTCAATTACCATCTGGTCCAGAACTCTCATGAGAGTTCTGGACCACCCTGTGACGTCATTTTGGCGCCAATTTTTGGTCCAGAACTCTCGTTTCTCAACTACTGTAGCTGCATGGACGTTCCAAACCTTAGGTGGATAGCGGAGTGGTATTCTTCGTACGCGAATACCATTGCCATCGCGCGCATTTGGTCTTGGGCGATACGTACCCTCAACGTAGGTCTGGGCAAAGTAGTTAAGTATGGACTCTGCCCCTTCGGCGACAGTTGCGCGAAGATGTGTAAGCTCATCGTTGACTTCGTCCAATGGCAAGAAAACTAGGTCATCCAACTGCGCACATAATAGTTTGAAATCGTCGCCCGCTTTGTATCGTTCAACTGAACACAGATCCTGGATCTTTTTCCATGTTAATTGATTGTTCGCCATTGTTTTTGGAAGATTTGCATAAACTCAGGTGCGGCAAGTCCCACTACAATCTCTGACTTAGACTGACACAGATTGGTTTCTCTAGAGGGAACTTCATAGTGACCACAATACTTCTACAGGAGACAGGAGAGATGCTTAGAACCAATGAAACTTGGAATTTACAGCTTGCAGAGTAATTGCAATTCAGTTTCCTAGTTGTAAGTTGTGTAGTGTAAGTTACAAGCAAACATTATCAAGAAATTATTGCGGTTGGCAAAAGTCCCATTTTTCAAGAGTTGGGGAAATGTCCAGGTTGGTGATGTCCAGTTGGCGAATGTCCCTGATTCTCCTGTATTCAGGGCTTCGAAAGTGCTTTCATATGGATTTATTTAAAAACCGCAGATGCGATTATATATGTACATAAAAACTGCAGTGAACTTCCTCATTTATTTACCACTTTGGCTTCATCCAGATTTTAGTAAAGGGGAAGGGACATGCGGGTGTGGGAAATCCCAGGGGCAGTCGTTTTCCGTGTATTAATATTCTTTGTGCCAGAACTAACTTGCATCTCAAGTAAATGTGCATTTATTTATTAGCAGAAAGATATTATCCTAATCTTCTCTCTATATATCCCTTTTATGACGTCATCTTATAACATCTGGGGATCACTCACTTTCCGTTGTTTATAAGGATCAATTGAAAATTGGATGTGACAGTTTTTGGCATGTTCTTCCGTCATCCAGTTTATTAGCACATCATCAAACGTATGTCACTGTGGCTAGAAAGAGCCACACCGACAGTATTATGGTGTTTCGGATGGAAACTGAATTGAAAGATCCTTTCATCCCCGGGCCACTGAAGGTGGGTCGAGACACATCCTTTCATTAGCCCTCCCCCCTCCCCCTCCCTCCAATCCCCTGACATTTAATGTGCACTTCACTTGTTTTGTACGTCACTTCACTGGTGATAATGACTCTCGTCGCAGGTCATTATCTTTAATAATGCCCACCGGAAACTGGCACACAGGAATATTGTGAACACTTGGACACTTGGAAAACTTGCAAAGAGTGAATGTAGGGCAGAATTCCCCCCCCCCCCCCACAGAAGCTCCCCCCTCCGCTCCCCACAGAAGCCATCCCTCCGAACAGAAGCCACCCCATGCCCCTCCCGACAGAAGCCCCCCCCCCCCCCCCCCTGGACAGAAGTGTCCCTGACAGAAGTCCTCTCCCCTCCCCTCCAGCCCTCCCCTCACCCCCTAGGAAAGAAACCCGAAGAATTTCTGTCCGTTTACCGCAAAGATTGTATTGACGTTGTACGCGGCTAATGCTTCCAACCTCTTTTCGTTTTATTTACTGGCCCGTCATTTCGTCTTTACTACTCCTCTGAGCATACAGGACCCAGGACTCCCAGGTTTCGCACATATCTAGCATTTGTTCTGAGCATACAGGTCCTAGGACTCCCAGATTCCGCATATATATGTAGCATTTGTTCTGAGCATTCTGGCCCTAGGACTCCCAGGTTTCGCACCTATGTAGCATTTGTTCTGAGCATGCAGGCCCTAGGACTCCCAGGTTTCGCACATATGTAGCATTTGTTCTGAGCATACAGGCCCTAGGACTCCAAGGTTCCGCACATATCTAGCATTTGATCTGAGCATGCTAGCCCTAGGACTAACGAATTTCGTTCATATAGATGCAGTATTCGATCTAAAGTTGTGCACCTCGCTTTCTGTTTTCGCCTTTATTCTCATTTACATGATCGAAACGTGAAGCTAAAAAAACAGTTATTTTATATCAAGAAACGCAACGCGTAAGGTCTTCGGGAGCATTTATGCGCAAGCCTCGCGCATATGCAGACATCCACACATTGCGTCACATGAATGATGCGGTGCTCTATTTGCAAAAGCCAAATAGCTGAGCATAAAGAAATGCGTGTATTGGGTTTTATACGAACGACGCATGGATGTAAAATCTTATCTGGTCATTTTAAATACACCGAATGTTCATATAAATTATCAGCTCCAGCTATGAACTATTCTTGGTGAGGGTTGGGTTACGGGTGCACTTTCAAAGAGTTAGAGAGTACCGTTAAGTAGCAAAGCTGCGTGGCGGTTTTTTTTTCTAGAAAGGCTTCGAACTGGCAAAAAGGTTCCTTAGAACGGTGCCGGAATCTGAAAAAAAAACATTGTCTTGTCTGTAAAGAAAAAGCAAATCAAAATCAGACTGAAAAGTTTTTAAAGTTCTATTCGAAATGAGAAAGTGATTTTTAAAATGTGCTTTTTGCCAAGTGCTTAATATTTCGCCTTCGAGAAACAGGTTCTCGTTTTTAACTGTGATCGATGAAAATCAAGAAACACGACGGTAGAGAAAAGTTGTTTTTTTTTTTTTTTTTTTTTACTTGACCACTATTTCTCTTCACTTCTTTAGAATTACCTGCCGCGAAACAGTCGAACGCAGAACCCCACTGTGGCTGACCCTCCATGTTAGCCCCTAAGCCACATAGCTGACCTGGAAGTAAAACGACAACGATGTTTTGCCACTTTTCTGCTAAACTGTTTGACCCAGGATTTCACAATTTAGTGCACGTCAATTTTTAAGCTTAACTGTGATTCACTTTCCACATATTAATTAACTGGAATTCATCTTCCACAGATTTGTTAGCTGAGATTCATTTTCCATAGAGTCATTTACTAAGAATCATTTTCCACAGGTTCATGTTCTCGTTTGACGCATGCCGAGCTTTATGCAAAGCTTTATTCATGGAAATCTATTTTGGTCAAGGTGTCGAATGTTGAAATAACAGAAGTACATCGTGATACCCCTCCCCCCCCCCCCGCCCTACCCCCGTGCAGCTAAGAAATTGGGGGCAGATTACCAGAGATACCAATTTGATGTGGGGGAGGGGAGTTCTTTATCCAATAGATCTATGTGAAATGGAGGATCTTTACAATGACCGGCTGTTGCAGATGGAGGCAGATCAACTGCGATCATCACTGATGAGTTCTTTTGTGGCGAAAGCGAAGCACAGATTTCGATGAGACACTTTCTGGACGATTAGTGGTGTGGCTGGATATTTTCGGCCGTTTTGTGTGTGTGTGTGTGTCTGTGTGTGTGTGGGTGCGTGTGTGTGTGTCTGTGTGTGTGGGTGCGTGTGTGTGCCTCTGAGTGTGTGTGTGCGTGTGTGTGTGTCTGTGTGTGTGAGTGCGTGTGTGTGCCTCTGAGTGTGTGTGTGCGTGTGTGTGTGTCTGTGTGTGTGAGTGCGTGTTTGTGCCTCTGAGTGTGTGTGTGCCTATGTGTGTGCCTGTTTGTGTGTGTGTGTGTGTGTGTGTGCGTGTGTGTGTACGGCGACAGCTAGTGATGTGCCAATGTATTTCACCAGTGCTTTCACAATATTGACTAACACTAAGCTTGATCCCATGCGACCCCGCCATTTGGAAAAAAAACCGGAATCCGCCAGGAAACAACAACACATTATCACTTTGATCTATTTGTTATTCCTCTTGAAGTGAGGCTGCTGAAAGTAGTCAAGCATTCTACATCTGATTTTAAGATAATTGTTGGATAATTTGGTGCTTCTGAATGAACTAATACTGGGTTTGAAATATCCTGAGCTGTCATCGGAAGGGTTACACTCTACGAAGGGGCAAATCTCCGTCCACCGGATAAACATGAGGATCAACTTCATCAATCTGAACGTTGACCTAGATTTTCAAGGTCAAATTCACGTGATGTCTGTTCAATCACGGAAAACGCAAATCATGTTATAGAACGTATCGAGGTTAAAGTTTATTTACATTACATCAAGTATTTGATTTCATCCGAAAGTTTTATCAGTTTAAATACCTGCTATTTTTTATTTCATTATTTTCCTTCTGTTTTGTAGGGGTTGCGGTTTATATCCAGAAGCCAGTCGCTTCTTTATTTTTTACGGCGTGATCACTGTCATTCACTACATAGGAGAGATCTTGACCGTCATGTTTTTGGCTATATTTAACAAGGCAGCGCTGGCTCAGAGTGTGACCACACTCATCCTGTCCGCCACGGCTCTGTTAGCCACCGGCCTTCTCAGGTAACCCCTACGCTGCTTAAATTTGTTGTGTAATTACCCCCACACCTTTTAAATTGTAAAGAATAGTTACGTAAATACTAGACTTCTTTTTCTTCAAAATATATTTTGATTATGCAGACCCTGTCTTTTATTTAATTTCTTGTTATTGAATGAACATTGTTGTTATAACTGGGCACTGATTTTATTATCGTGATTTATTTTTAGAACAACAAGTCAGCTGATTGTGATCATAGACTGGATACAATACGTGTGCTTCCACAAGTACTGCACAGAGATACTCGTTGTCAATGAGTACCAGGGGCTCACATTTGAGTGCAGTGAGGGAGGTAAGGCCATGTGTAGGGGATCAAAACTCCCAGGATCGGTATTCAGTGGCGTATGCAGGCTTTGGTCAAGGGTAGGGGAGGTGCGATGGGGGGGGGGGGAGATTCAACTTAATAAAATGGCGAGTTTACCAGTCAAATGTTTTTGGTGAAAACCCCAAGTTTAAAAGTCTATTTTTTTCGAATTTAAGAAGGGGTGTAACCTATGAGCCCCCACCCCACCCCCCGCTCGGAATCCGCCACTGAAACGTCCCCGGAAGTAGAATCATCTCACAAAAAGAATCACTTTGGCTCACCCGCATAGTCGTCAAATTTCCAGGCCTTCCCGTCGTTTGTAACATGCAAAGATTTTTAATGGAAGACTAACCAAAATTAATCCACAAATTATCAAGACAAAGTCTCTATAAATGGTAGTTCATTGATTTAATTTTACTTTCTCTGTGTTTCTAGATTGTAGTAATTAGTTCATACTAGATTTTAAAAAAGAATATATCATTTGAAGAAATAAAAACCGTTAACAAAAAAGAATAAAATGTATAGTTTTTATTAATAGAAAGTTCCAAAAGCTTTCGCTTGTTTTCACACTTAAAGACTCAAGCCCGTTTTAAAACCAATCTCATTTTTTTAATGATATGGAGCAAATAAAGGCATATAAGAGATTGTAGGAGGCTGGCATATAGTACGTGTTGTTTGCCACACAGACGACCGCTGTGACCAGCTGGACGGCGATGCCTACCTGGAGGTCTTCTTCCCCGGCGCCGTCGACAACATGACTCTCAACAGCCTCGTTCTCGTCGCCTTCATTCTCTGTTTCTGGGTCATTGATATTTTTGCGTATTCACTCCGAGGTGTTCGCAATCTACATTGATTCCCACGCAAGGCACTGGCGGATTCAAGAAGGGGGGGGGGGGTTAGGGTGCGGCAACTCTCCCCCTCCCCACCCTCCCCCCCCCAAAAAAATAGACTGTCAAACTTGTACTTTCACAAAAAAAGTTTGACTTGTAACCTTGCTACTTCGGGTGATTTTTTTTAGTTGAATCCCGACCCTCACCCTACCCACCTCACCCCCTTTACCAAAAACCTGCATCCACCACTGTCCTTTACTGTATACCCCCACCCCACCCCTAGACCAAAACCTGTATCCGCCGCTGCAAAGATAGGAAGCCTGCATTTGAAATGTAACTGACTACAACTTTTTAAGGTCAATATAAATTTAATGTGAGACTTCTTAAAATGTTTACGGTGGAATGTACCGTAAAATAATAATATTATTGTTAATTAATGTTATGACGTCACTGTCTAGCTACCAAGTCCCTCTTCTGTTTTAACATTCTGTCGTTTGTTTGTCTTTTGTAGCCTGATCTCTCCGGCTTCTAATCAGAGCGAATTTATAGCGAATATTATAGTATTTTATACACAAGTGTTAGTTGCAGGAGTTAAAGGAGGAAACCTCAGCCACCTATTGAAAGTTGTCTAACGTGTTTGAATAGGAATAGATTAGCTTAACTCTTCTTTTAAGTTAAAAAGAAAAACAATGAAAACGCTCTCCATCACATAACTCCTACACTTACGCATGTTGTAGTTTAATTAACTTGGAATTTTATGAAGAGCATACTACAAGAATAATTTACTCAAATAAATAATAGTTTTACCGACTAGACGACTTTTTTTATACACTGATCCATTAATCACAGATACACTAGAAATGTGACGCATGGAAAGGTTGAAGATTTACTATCTGAAATTTCCAAACGGCTTATTAAGAAAATAGATTTCAGATTATTTTATATTTTAAATTAATTTTATTTATTTTTATTTAAATCAAATCATTTTTATATATTTTAAATTATTAATTTACTCTCAAAGGCTTATTTAAGTGTATTCCTGTAGGACGTGACGTAATGTTATTAATTTCGGGAAGGTAAAAGTTTATTTTAGTTTCGCAAACAAAGGAAAATGTATTTAAAAATATAGAAAGTTGAACCACATTAGTGCTTTTTCCAGCACCAATTTCGATGTCCGTTTTGCGCTTCCTTATGTTTCCAAGTCAGCAAGGTTTCCATTCGCCGATTTGAACTTAAAACTAATTACTAAAGGCAGTTCTTAATAAAATGATCTTCCTTTTTAGCTGAACATATCAGCTGGGATGTTATTTAAAAAAAAAACAACAGGTAAATTATAATGTAAAATAAAAAGTAATACAACGTAAGAAAAGATATGAGTAATATTGCAGTGACCTATTTAAAAACAGTTAAAGAAATGTGAAATTTGTCATCACGTGTGCTATTTGTTAAGACGTTGTTTACTCATCTAAATATAACACTTGAAATCTGGCGTTTATTTACTGTGTGCAATTATATAACACAGCATCCGTTATGGAATTACTTCTTTGTATTGAAAACTTGAAATAAGTCCTTTTATAAACATCTTTTTTAAATTCTTAAAATACACATCGAAATCATGTGAAATCGTAAATGCAATTTTAAACACCACATATCAAAATTTGGTCCGTCGTTACCAGCTACAAGTACGTAACAGAAAGTGGTTAGAACGCCATGTTTACTGTTTCATATTAAACCTAAGAACCGATTTTAGTAAAGCAAATTTGACTAAAAGCACAGTGTGAAGGGGGTCGCGACATTCAAGAATAATGTTTGACACAAATTGGTCTACAATTACGGACTCCCGGAATCGGGTAAATTTGTCCTTGCAGAGCTTTTTACTCATTAACTGAAGTTGCTTAAAATGTTGTTGAACTATTGTAAAAAAAATATATGTTCTTTTTTTGTTAGGGTCTTAATGGTAAGGTTCGTTCTGCAATTCAGCATTCGAGCTGTTAGATGTCGGAGCATTCACTTAAAAACCATTAGGAGCCATTAACAAATAGAGGAGATAAAACTATTGTTGCTAAAAAGGGCCGGTCCAGAAACAGTTGGGAAAAAAGACATTTTTCCGTGTCTGAACGTGTGGGAAGAGAATTTTAAAATGAAGAACATATGAAGAATATGTGGCTATTTTACTTGAAAACTAAGACATTATTCACTAAAACATATACGCATTTTTTTTCATATGTTTATGTTGTTTGAAATACCGTCTTCATTGCATATTTGTTAATTTGGAGGAGCAAATAAAAAAAAGACTTTGCCTTATGACTTTTGACCTAAGCAATATGAAAAGACCTTAAGTAAGTAGATCTTGTGAAATATTTAAAGGCAATATTACATTGATGTGTGTCATTTATTAGAATAGAATATGCAATTCCTGTACATTCAATTTTTGTAAAACTAACTTCAGACTGTATCCATACCATCAAAACAAGTTTAGACAGTGTCTTAACTGTACCTTTTCCAAATTACGGTAGAATGTGAATTAAAAATGTAGTACCATTTCAGTGAATATTCGTACAGGAATGTGCAGTATAAAACATGCCTAGTAATCAGTTTCAAATTAAAATAAAACGAGAGCCGATCTTGTAATTATGAAATATTACACACTTAATTTTTTAAAATGAATAGAGTTTGTCCCTTCAGCCAGCTATTTAAGCGGGTATTTTGCTTATGGTGCCTTTACAGGAAAGCCATATCTGAAAGTAACATCCTTGAAACTTAAAAAAAATAACAAGACTTGTTAAATAAATTTGTTAGGGGTCTAGCTAAAGCGTCCCGATGTAAAGAACCATTTCGACTCCCATAATATTCCAAAATATAAAAAAATATTTCGAGCCCTCGGTCAAAGTGTTATTTAATATTTCGACCCCCGCCCCCCTATAACAGTTATACCCCCTCATGCTTTGCGTTCAGATTATTATTGCCAACATAACTTGTTTCGAAAACAAAAATAAATTGCACAGTTCCTACCACCAGGTGTTTATTATGCCCAATAAACATATTTCTTCACAAACATCTACATCTTCATAAACATTTAAGTATCTACAGGTACATCAGCACCGATATCTACATTGACTATGTAACATATCACTCATCAATACTGAAGTTCCGTAGTTTTCACTCTTTAAGCACGAAATGTTTATCGAGTATCGAGTATCGAGTTTCACCCAGTGAACGAGTAAAAGTTCTAAAAAGTTACCACAATGTCTGCTAATGATGGCACTTAAGAGCCTCAAAGTGACCAGTCTTGTTCACAAGATATATATATTCTCCGGCATGTCTCTGTTTTCCCAGTAATTTGCGGTTTGAACAGTAGCCATTTATAGCAGTCTCCGTACTTGCTATAGATATAGAGTAAGGTGGGGCAAGAGGCCCCTCTTAAGCGCGATTTGCTATGAAATTTTATTGAATTGAGATATGTTCCTTATCTTTTGGTTGGTGTTCAACCTCAAATCCCTCTACCTCCACAATAGTGAATCAATTATTAAAACTTTTTACTTTTCATGAAAAACTGAATAAAAAATTTTTGCCCTTAGTGGGCCTTTTGCGCCATACCTGGGGCAAAAGGTCCACGGATACCCCCCGAAGGGTACAATGTAAATGTCATCTCAAAAAATTACTATCGCCTATCATCGGTTACACTCTGTTATGCCTTTAGAAACAGCAAGGCCACTTATTAATTTCATGATATTACCCTAAAATCTGTAACCTATAAAAACTTCTATGGCTTCCCAAAAAATTCTGATTCTTATGAAATTGACCCCCTAAAATTAAATAATGTCTTTACTTGCAGCATTGTGCCACTGTTGTGGTTTTATTTAGATTACATGTGCTTTCGTCATGTGGCGCTTCGATCAGTTTTGATTTTGAGTAAGAAAAGTAACACATTTCAAAATAACGTTGAGTGGGCCTTTAACCCCGCATGGGCGTCTTGCCCCACCTTACTTTACAAAGAAGTTTAGAGAAGCGTTGCTGTGGTGTAATCTCTATTTCGGTTTCCCAAACTCCACCCTTTTCCATAATGCTTGATGTTAGATGGTGCGTGATGTCGTTGCATATGGCACTACGCTCATTGCCATATGTTGCCATATACGATGTTACCAACTGTCGAAACGTCATGTGCTCGTCTTATCGCCACAGATAACACTTGCCATGGCTCGAAAGAAACAATTGCCATCTCCTCGAATTCTAGTCGTCTGTGGACGCAGGATTACTGTCTGTCGTGCTCTAGCAGCGTTGCCTCAATATGACAGTTATTAAAATTTTATTAATGTTGCTTTGTGTTGAATAAACTCAGGAGATTGCGTCTTGTAGATTTTAAAACAACTTTGTAACTAGACTGGCCAGTGTTTTTGTTAAAACAAAAACGGATATGTCTCCCCCGCCCCCAATCAGTCACGTGGAAAAAAATTTCTTGCTTAAAAATACAACATTGGCGAGCCAAAAAATCTTTAAAAATCGACAAAATTACATATTTACAGAAAATGCACTATATGTGGGTTCTTCTTGTCACGTTTCAGCCTAATCCAACAAATTGTTTCGGAGATATCGCAACAACATGGCCAAAAAACTTAAAAATCAAAAATTTAAAAAATCGCCAAAAATACATTTTCAACGGAAATGAACAAAAATTGCAGTATACATTTGCGCTATATGTGTGTTCTTCTTGCGACGTCTGAGCCTTATCCAACGAACAGTTTTGTAGATATAGCCTGCCAAAGTGAAAAATGCACAAAAACCCCCTATGTTCAAAATTGTGCCAAAAATAGAATTTTTGAAGGAACGAAAAAATTAATACGGGCATCATCTAGACATGTACTACACTGTGTATGTATGTTTTGAGAAAAATTGACTCCTTAATTTCATAAGAACTCATTGCGGACAGATGGACGGACGGGCGGGCGGACACACCATATACTATGTATATCTCCCTTAGGGGGAGACATATAGTAAAAGCGACATTCAGCTTTTTCATTTTTATTGGTATGAACTAATTCTCTACAATCTACTCTAATTTGACGAACTCTAAAATAAATAAAATATGCTACTGCAAACAGAAGTCTTTTACAGCAAATTTCTGCTGAAATGATCGAATATTTTGCGTTCTGGCGTTGTAAACAATTCCTCTAGTCAACAAAAATTGCGAATGAGCCGTCAATTGCAATCGGTAGTGAAAGGCATTTTAAAACGCACTTAAGAGAGTAATTGATATCAATTGTTTTCAGAGCTGAAAGGAAATGAATGTGTCTTTGAGGCGTAGCGCTATTAATGATTAAGATGGGACCTACTAATTGCAAGTTAAAATTATAAAAAAAAAAGAAACACCAAAGAGCCTTTAAAGTATACACCATTGTTCTTTCTTTAATTAATCAATTTTTATGAATAACCAATTTCACATTTCCTATAAAACATAATATTTTCAGAAGAAAAACCTGGGGCACAGGTTTTTATTATACATATTTATACATTTTTATTCTCTAAAATATGCCTTGAAATTTTTCATTTGTTCGAAGCATACAGGAATATGTACGTAATCCACAGTTGATTATTTGTGTTGACATATTTATTATCATATTTATTCAACCTTGATTTTGTATCAATGCCTAGTTGCTATCAAAGCATGACAAATGTCTGACAGTACTCAGCCCCAGCTTCCGTATGCATGATAGCGTCGTCACATCCAGTGTAGCTGATGACGTCTGCGAGAGGCTCCTTTGGCAACATTTTAATGACTACTGCTGTATTAACCTACTGTATTTGGTAATAAATTAAAAAAAAACCTTTAAGTGCCGTGCGGAACTGCACCGTAGTATTGTTATTTTCCCCCATCATAGTATTATGACAAATGTCTGACAGTACTCAGCCCCAGCTTCCGTATGCATGATAGCGTCGTCACATCCAGTGTAGCTGATGACGTCTGCGAGAGGCTCCTTTGGCAACATTTTAATGACTACTGCTGTATTAGCCTACTGTATTTGGTAATAAATTAAAAAAAACCTTTAAGTGCCGTGCGGAACTGCACCGTAGTATTGTTATTTTCCCCCATCATAGTAGTATGAAAAGGACAGTTCTGGGTCAATCAATCATCGTGACGTCATCAATCACGTGATCAATTAAGCCAATTACGTCAATTAAGTCAATTAAGTCCCGCCCGCTGTCACCTGTCAATCATTGTGACATGAGGTGTCATAATGACGTCATAATAGGCGTTGCCATGGTAACAAAGTGTTGAAAAAAACTATTTGCACAGGTGGTTGTATGTAACATACCGCCATTTTAACTTTGTAAAAAGTGAAAAATTGAGATAACTTCCGCTATAGTTGACCGATTTGAATGAAAATTTCCCTGTTTGATTCAGTTTTATATCTAGGTTTAACATTAAGTAATCACAGGCTATTTACACCGGTGGCTGTATGCATAAGTGTAACATGCCGCCATTTTAACTTTGTAAAAAGTGAAAAAGTGGGATAATTTTCGTTATAGTTGACCGATTTGAATGAAAATTTCACTGTTTGATTCAGTTTTATGTAAAGTTTTGTTATAAAGTGGTCACAGGTTATTTGCGCAGCTGGCTGTATGCATTGTTGTAACATGTCGCCATTTTAACTTTGTAAAAAGTGAAAAATTGAGATAACTTCCGTTATAGTTGACCGATTTGCCTGAAAATTTCACTGTTTGATTCAGTTTTATGTAAAGCTTTAACATTAAGTGGTTATAGGCTATTTACACCGGTGACTGTATGCATAATGTGACATGCCACCATTTTAACTTTATAAAAAGTGAAAAAGTGAAATAACTTTCGCTATAGTTGGTCGATTTGAATGAAAATTTCACTGTTTGATTCAGTTTTATGTTTTAACATTAAGTGGTCACAGGCTATTTACACATATATAGCTTGTCCAACATGTTCAACAAGTTGAACATGTTCAACATGTTCAACATGTTGTTGAACAAGTTCAACATGTTCAACATGTTCAACATGTTGTTGAACAAGTTCAACATGCTCAACATATTTTTGAACAAGTTGAACGTGTTCAACATGTTCAACATGTTGTTGAACAAGTTGAACATGTTGTTTAACATGTTGTTTAACATGTTGTTTAACAAGTTGTTGTTCAACATGTTGTAGTTCAAGCAAAAAAAAAACAAGACATATGTTGAATAGTTTTATTAATACACTTAAATACACACAGCTTAAATCTATAACAATATTACAGCATTTGTTGATTTACAAAGTCTTTATTATAAAGTTTAGTCAAATAAGTATATTTTTCTTCATGTGCTTCACTCTGTTCACTTTCATCCATATCACTTTCTTCGTCGCTGCTTTCATCTTCCTCCTCATCTAGAAGCTCTTCAAAGAATGCATCGTTTCTTCTTATAGCCGCCTTTAGTGCCTTTGAATACTCGTAATGTTTTTCATCAACAAAGTAATTAAAGTCCTCTAAAATGGTTTGATAATGTTCGTTTTGTTCTAGACGTTGGGCATATTTGAATAGTCTCATAAACAGTTGTTTAAGTCGGCGCTTATAAATGGGTCGAAAGTCATCACTTGCTATTTCACGCGCATCTTCAGCCCTTGTTCTTCATATTCTGAGACCTTTTCTTGTTGAACATGTTGAACAGCAGCTTGTTGAACAATTGTTGTACAATTGTTAAACAACTTGTTGAACAATAGTTTGACGTAATATGTTCATAAAAAATAATTCAAACACATGTATGAATGGTGGGTGCGCGCCATTCCAACAACCACCTATGCAAACTACTGTAAACTAAGACATCAAACTGAATCCAATGGTGAAATTTTCATTCAAATCGGTCAACCATAACAAAAGTTTTCACACTTTTCCACTTTTTACAAAGTTAAAATAGCAGCATGTTACAAAAATGCATACAGCCAGCTGCGCAAATAGCCCATGACTACATTATAACCAAACTAGATATAAAACTGAACCAAACAGTGAAAGTTTCATGCAAATCAACGAACTATAGCGAAAGTTATCACACTTTTTCACTTTTTACAAAGTTAAAATGGCGGCATGTCAAATTATGCATACAGCCACCGGTGCAAATAGCCTATAACAACTTAATGTTAAAACTTTGCATAGAACTGAATCAAATAGTGAAATTTTCACGCAAATCCGTCAATCATAACGGAAGTTATCCCACTTTTCACAAAATTAAAATGGTGGCATGTCACATTATGAATACAGCCACCGGTGTAAATAGCCTATAACCACTTAATGTTAAAACTTTACATAAAACTGAATCAAACAGTGAAATTTTCATTCAAATCGACCAACTATAGTGAAAGTTATTTCACTTTTTCACTTTTTACAAAGTTAAAATGGCGGCATGTCACATTATGCATACAGTCACCGGTGTAAATAGCCTATAACACTTAATGTTAAAACTTTACATAAAACTGAATCAAACAGTGAAATTTTCAGGCAAATCGGTCAACTATAACGGAAGTTATCTCAATTTTTCACTTTTTACAAAGTTAAAATGGCGACATGTTACAACAATGCATACAGCTAGCTGTGCAAATAGCCTGTGACCACTTTATAACAAAACTTTACATAAAACTGAATCAAACAGTGAAATTTTCATTCAAATCGGTCAACTATAGCGGAAGTTATCTCAATTTTTCACTTTTTACAAAGTTAAAATGGCGGTATGTTACATACAACCACCTGTGCAAATAGTTTTTTTCAACACTTTGTTACCATGGCAACGCCTATTATGGCGTCATTAGGACACCTCATGTCACAATGATTGACAGGTGACGGCGGGCGGGACTTCATTGACTTAATTGATCACGTGATTGATGGCGTCACGATGATTGATTGACCCAGAACTGTCCTTTTCATACTACTCATCATGTACGGAAAAAAGCTTGTAAAGTTATTTTGTCTGTATCGTCTTGTATTGTCAACATACTGTAGCGTTTATCTGTTCAGCATATCAACATTTGCTATTCTTTCGACTTCTGATCAACATTTAAAACTGTAGACAAGCAAAGACTTCAAGTTTGCAATTTTCTTGGGTCAGTAAAAGAAGGGCAATATTAACTAAGTAGGTACTCACGTATTTCAGTCAAGGTTAAATGTCTTTTGACCTTATTAAAATAACGGCATTGATGGGCGGTGCAGTAGTGGGACGTGGATCTCGCGGGGATCACCAATTTTGTGCATCGTTCAGACTTGACCAATGTAGGAAAAGGAAAGTGGAAGGCTCGCTGTAACCCGATCGATGTTCGGTTGTCCTCATAATTTCAATGTCCCAGTGTTTCAGAGAATAATATGAAATAGATGTTAGAATATGGCACCACTAATATCACTGGCTGGGGCTGGAGTTGGGACTGGGACAATTGGGACTGAAGTTTAATTTATATGATCTATTTGTGTAATATACCTTTATTATTAAAATGCATTCTGGGCGCGCTTTTTCTATAGCTCGTTAACTGTTTTCATATGAATTTTTTTCACGATGTGCCGATTCTTTCGTGAATGTGAACCAGTATAATGTAAAATTTTGGCATGTCTAGCTTACGTCATATTATAATATCTTATTGTGAGCATTATATGTCATTATTTGCTACATATTATATCCTAAAAGTAGAAGTACTGGTAATTTCCTGAGTTCGCGTGGAGGGGGCGATGAGACGAGGTTAAGCCATCAGATTCGTCATCGGGAGGGTGAAGGGGGGGGTGGCGAGGTTAGAGCATCACAGAGTCGTTATGGGAAGGCGCGGGGAGACACGAAGCTATGCCATCACACAGTTGTTATAGAGAGGGGCGGGGCGACACGAGACTATGCCATCACACAGTTGTTGTTGAGAGGGGCGGGGGGACACGAGGCTATGCCATCACACAGTTGTTATGGAGAGGGGCGGGGGGACACGAAGCTATGCCATCACAGTTATTATGGAGAGGGGCGGGGGGACACGAGGCTACGCCATCACACAGTTATGAAGAGGGGCGGGGGACACGAGGCTATGCCATCACACAGTTGTTATGGAGAGGGGCGGGGGGACACGAAGCTATGCCATCACAGTTATTATGAAGAGGGGCGGGGGACACTAGGCTATGCCATCACACAGTTGTTATGGAGAGGGGCGGGGGGACAAGAGGCTATGCCATCACACAGTTGTTATGAAGAGGG
This sequence comes from Protula sp. h YS-2021, assembly GCA_949752745.1. Lineage (NCBI taxonomy): Eukaryota > Metazoa > Annelida > Polychaeta > Sabellida > Serpulidae > Protula > Protula sp. h YS-2021. The sequence goes on from OX457028.1 coordinate 12,051,825, forward strand.
GCGGGGGACCCGAGACTATGCCATCACACAGTTGTTATAGAGAGGGGCGGGGGACACGAGGCTATGCCATCACACAGTTGTTATGGAGAGGGGCGGGGGGACACGAGGCTATGCCATCACAGAGTTGTTATGGAGAAGGGCGGGGGGACACGAGGCTATGCCATCACACCGATGTTATGGAGAGGGGCGGGGGGACACGAGGCTATGCCATCACACAGTTGTTATGGAGAGGGGCGGGGGACACGAGGCTATGCCATCACACAGTTGTTATGGAGAGGGGCGGGGAGACACGAGGCTATGCCATCACACAGTTGTTATGGAGAGGGTCGGGGGGACACGAGGCTATGCCACCACACAGTTGTTGTGGAGAGGGGCGGGGGACACGAGGCTATGCCATCACACAGTTGTTATGGAGAGGGGCGGGGGGACAAGAGGCTATGCCATCACACAGTTGTTATGGAGAGGGGCGGGGGGACACGAGGCTATGCCATCACACAGTTGTCATGGGAAGGGGCGGGGGACACGAGGTTATGCCATCACACAGCTGCTATTGAGAGCGGCGGGGAGAGATGAGGCTATGCCATCACACAGTTGTTATGAGGAGGGGCGGGGGACACGAGGCTATGCCATCACACAGTTGTTATGGAGAGGGGCGGGGGACACGAGGCTATGCCACCACACAGTTGTTATGGAGAGGGGCGGGGGACCCGAGGCTATGCCATCACACAGTTGTTATGAAGAGGGGCGGGGGACACGAGGCTATGCCACCACACAGTTGTTATGGAGAGGGGCGGGGGACACGAGGCTATGCCATCACACAGTTATGGAGAGGGGCGGGGGACACGAGGCTATGCCATCACACAGTTGTTATGGGGAGGGGCGGGGGACACGAGGCTATGCCATCACACAGTTGTTATGGAGAGGGGCGGGGAGACACGAGGCTATGCCACCACACAGTTGTTATGGAGAGGGGCGGGGGGACACGAGGCTATGCCATCACACAGTTGTTATGGGGAGGGGCGGGGAGACACGAGGCTATGCCATCACACAGTTGTTATGGAGAGGGGCGGGGGGACACGAGGCTATGCCATCACACAGTTGTTATGGGGAGGGGCGGAGAGACACGAGGCTATGCCACCACACAGTTGTTATGGAGAGGGGCGGGGGGACACGAGGCTATGCCATCACACAGTTGTTATGGGGAGGGGCGGGGAGACACGAGGCTATGCCACCACACAGTTGTTATGGGGAGGGGCGGGGGACACGAGGCTATGCCATCACACAGTTGTTATGGAGAGGGGCGGGGAGACACGAGGCTATGCCACCACACAGTTGTTATGGGGAGGGGCGGGGGGACACGAGGCTATGCCATCACACAGTCGGTATGGGGAGGGACGGAGGGACCTGAGGCTAAACCATCACACAGTCGGTATGGGGAGGGGCGGAGGGACCTGAGGCTAAACCATCACACAGTCGGTATGGGGAGGGGCGGGGGACACGAGGCTAAACCATTACACAGTCGGTATGGGGAGGGGCGAGGGTTAGCGCCGAGGTTAAACCATCACGGTCGTCATGGGGGGGGGGGGGAGGGGGTGACACGAGGCTATGCCATCACACAGTCGGTATGGGGAGGGGCGGGGGGGGGAGGACCAGACTAAGCCAGCACGGTTGTCATGGAGGGGGGGGGGGTTGGGAGGGTTGGGGGACAAAGTCATCACCCTGCCAATGTGAGTGCAGGGAGGGAGGATTATCACCGCCATATAACACTGCAGCCACCGAATCCGTAGAGAGCAGTTACACGACACCGAAAACCTCACAACGTTCCAATGCCATCACGAGAATTTCCAGAGCAGCCTTTTCTTTTTTTCTTTTTTTTTTGAGTGAAAACAGACATTGTAATCACAAGTGTTACCACAAAGATGGGGAGAAAAGATAATTATTTCAGACAATTCATTCTGTGTTTGTTCTCTTTTATTACACAAGCAATGAAATGTGGCAACGTAAAACCGACTCTTTACATGACCAACGCATCACCAGACAATATTTTCACTGTACATTAAATAATGGCACAAGCACTTCCTTCTTACAACAAAGCATCCTGTTACCACATGGCATTCAGGATTACCACACAGACATGGCATTACAAGCACCTTAAGGTTTAATCACAAGTGACGTCACAAGTCCTTCGGTCAGAAAATCACAACTGTGGTTGAAGCGTCAAAAAATACCAACGATTGCCTAGCAGAGGTCGATACATCATGACGACAACCCCTGCCCGCCCCCCCCCACCCCCCCCCAAAATAATAATAATAAATAGCGCCCGAGAAATGCTCGGTTGCGAAGCTATTGTGGTGCGTGATGTTGGCGCGGGGGGCATAATTTTAAATAAAATAGGGTTGAAAATCAATACCCAGGTAACAACATGAGCAAATAACGTGAGACTTTCCAAATGTTGCAATACCGAGGCGAATATCACACTGATTTCGGCTTAAATCACCGAGTGTTTCAGCCAAACAATTAGCCCACATGGCCTCTGGGACTTACACGCCTCTCCCAGGGCCAGCGCTAAGCGGATACCGCGACAGTTGGTAGCAATAGTCACATGATGCCACAGTCACAACATCATTATCCTCAGCCCCAGTGGCTTCCTCACTCCGAATTAAAAACGAAATTTTTGTCACTCTTGCATAGAAGCTTAATGTCATTAACTAAAGATGTTAGGGATTTGATCATCAAAGATTTAGTACTTCTTATTTTTGGAAATAACAATAACACTGCGTATCTAACAAGTCCGCAAGAAGGCCTCCCAGTAAGGGCTATTCCATCACTGGCCGTCCAGTAAGAGCTATTCCATCACTGGCCGTCCAGTAAGGGCTATTCCATCACTGGTCGCCCAGCAAGGGCTATTCCGTCACCGCACAGCTGTCGAGTACATAAATAAGTATGCTTCTACGCGAAGATAAACATCACAATCATCCAGTGACGTCATTCTGTCTTGAAGTTCCATGATGACAATCATAGGGCCACGTATACTTTCCTGACGTTCAATGATCACAATCATCCGGTGACGTCATCCTACCTTGAACTTTCACCTGACAATTTACATCCATTTTTAGCGGATTTGCGATAACCCTGCCTTTTCATGTTTTCACACAATTATGCGCAGAGACTCCACAAACACATCATACTTGATACATCAGTGTGGTTACAAATATCAAGAGATGTTCTACGAAAAAACAAAAAATAGCCAATGTTCCAAAATTCTCCTCGCCTTTCAAGATGACCTTCTCACCCATCGCATAAGTCCAAGAGGTTAGCATAAACCATCACCTAAAAATCAACTCATTTGTCAACTGTTAAACTGCTGCTTTTTTCAGCTCAAAGGTTGATACTTTTTTCACCTTTGGCCAATACCCACGTCATGCTTGTTCTCAATATAAATTCTACTGCGTTGACACTTCTCATTGACACTTCTCAATGGCACTTTCATGTTCGTCACCAAAAATACAACTTTTTACCGACATTGACTGGCACACTACACGCTTTTAGGGGCAAACACAAGACTTAAGAATGGCACAAAGGTTTAATTTAATAATTGCTCATCATGACTAGCACAAACCATGCCTTACAATCACGTCTATAGCATGCCATGGTTTTGCTTTCGTAAACAGATCATATTTTTCCATCACAGTGCGTGGAATCCTCTTGTGAATTGCGTATCTCCCTGCATCCCCCCTCCCCCCTCATACCCCCACAAACAGTAAAGGACCGTCTCAGAAAGCAGCTTCTTGGCCTTTCCGCAGGGACTGAGTCACCATCTGGTATCACGCCAAAGATCAACAACTGGTATCACGCACCAAAGACCAAAGGTCAAGAACTGGTGTCGCTCGCCATAGGTCACCATCTGGTATCACGCGCCAAAAGTCACCAACTGGTATCCCGCACCAAAGGCCACCAACTGGTGTCGCGCACGACAGGTCACGTGAGAACACAGGGCCCGGGCGAAGGTGAAGGTCACAAGGTGACACTGCCCGCGGGCAGGCTGCTGTTGACGAGCCGGTAGTAGCGCAGGTCGTTGACGAATCTGTGCAGACACTGCGTGAAGGACGGCAGATCCTGCAAGCACAAACTACACGGTGGCACACGGCTAATTAAGGGTTCTGTTTAGGATTTTAGGAAACACGTTTAGTTGGGGCGTAGCTCATATATATATATGATGTCGGGCGTGATATATATACATGTCTCTAGTCCCCAACAACATGAGATCAAAGTATATTGTTGTCTGATGCTGTCCTGTGCATAGTTCAGGGAATATTGTCGTCTGAGGTTATCTTCTACAGAACTGAGGCAATATTGTCGTCTGAGGTTTTCTTTTGCGAAACTCAGGGAATATTGTCGTCTGAGGTTGTCTTTTGCGAAACTTAGGGAATATTGTCGTCCGAGGTTGTCTTCTGCAGAGTTCAGAGAATATTGTTGTCTCACGTTGTCTTTTGCGAAACTCAGGGAATATTGTCGTCTGAGGTTGTCTTTTGCGAAACTCAGGGAATATTGTCCTCTGAGGTTGTCTTTTGCGAAACTCAGGGAATATTGTCCTCTGAGGTTGTCTTTTGCGAAACTCAGGGAATATTGTCCTCTGAGGTTGTCTTTTGCGAAACTCAGGGAATATTGTCCTCTGAGGTTGTCTTTTGCGAAACTCAGGGAATATTGTCGTCTGAGGTTGTCTTTTGCGAAACTCAGGGAATATTGTCGTCTGAGGTTGTCTTTTGCGAAACTCAGGGAATATTGTCGTCTGAGGTTGTCTTTTGCGAAACTCAGGGAATATTGTCCTCTGAGGTTGTTTTTTGCGAAACTCAGGGAATATTGTCGTCTGAGGTTGTCTTTTGCGAAACTCAGGGAATATTGTCGTCTGAGGTTGTCTTTTGCGAAACTCAGGGAATATTGTCGTCTGAGGTTGTCTTCTGCAGAGTTCAGAGAATATTCTCGTCTAAAGTTTTCCCCTGCAGAACTCAGGGAATATTTTCCTTCCATGCGAAAAAAATTACAGGAGTTGCTCCGAGTCCACAGCATTTCACAGAGATTGAATTCGAGGCGAATTAACGGGCATTTAATTTTATTGCAAAAAAGGAGATTTATTTAGTTTCAAACTATCAACTAAAAGGGAACGCCACAATGAAATAAACACATTTAGCCATAAAATGACCGAAAAAAAGCAAAAGGCTCCCTTCTCTTCCACACCAAGAAAACATGAGTGTTTTGTAAAGCTGGCATTTGGAATTCAAATGTGATTTACACAAATTCTTTAAGCCCCGACGTGTCGTGCCACTTACGTAAGAACGACATTCAAAAGAAGAGGAGAAGGATGGGGGGGGGGTGCGGGAGGGGGAGAAGACATTTTTGTTGGCTTTGATAGCGCGAAATCGCACAGAAATGTGCATAAACTTGTTAGCTGGTGTCAAAAGAAAGGCACTTCAAAAATTGATTTCGCGTGAATCAATACAATAATTGTAGGGTAAAACAATAAGGTCGCAAATCAATGTGAACTCAGCCATTTTTTACACTTTTTTCCTCACACAAATTTCCCTTTGCTTTCAATAAATTGAGTTATTTTATTGGATTTAATGGCGGGGAAACACATCTCGAGTGTGCGAAATTAAATAAACCAGAATCAGACTGGCCATGCGCTCTCCAGCCCAATCGCTTGTCACGTGACTCCCTCTCCGTCATTCCCGACGCCTCCAGACACCACCTCATAACAGCCAGTCCTAGTTACCCGAGGGGGTGGAAATTTAAGATATAGGGGCCGCATTAGCTGTAAAAGGCCGTTTAAAGCCTTTGATTTTTTTCTTTTTGCTGCTGCTGCTGTTCAGTCCCTGTTCAAGCCTGCTTGGTAAACGCTTTGATAATGCAGAATACCTCTACAAAGTAATGCTGTACAATTTCAGGAAAATGGAATCCGTGTGAGTATCTTAACAAGCATGTCCAAGGACATGACCCAGCCGAGTTACCAAGCAAGGAAAGAGAGAAAAACTCTGAAACGGATACTATTAGGCCAAAAAATGAAGAACTTTGTTTCTGAACTTTTTCATAATTTTAATACACAAAAACGAGTTTTCCCGGGTGGAAGCTACCCTTTTGACGATTCACGTATTTACCGACATTTACACAATTTTACAAAATTTTTAAGATTTCACTATTTCGGCATTTTTTGTCATTCGCGTAAAAAAGCAAAGTCCAGGTGGAGAAGCACCTGAGAAACTTTTGATTAAAATTTTATAACTATTTGAAAAAGACTGAGAGAAATGAATGCTTTGACAATTCAGTTATTAACCATTTATTCCAGTTTTTGCCAAACTTCAAAGTTCCGCCATTTGGGCAGGTTTTGCCGAACCGCGAAAAAATAATAGCCAGGTAGGCGAACCCCTGGGGAACATCCCTGCGTAACATCTAAACGATTGGAGTAAAAAGGTAGGAGGAGTAGCATTTTAAAAATGAGTCAAAACGGGCACAAAAAGTGACGCCATTTTGTCAGTTTTTCGTCAATCGTTAAAAAAAGTAAAACCAGGTGGCGGACTACTCAGGGAACATTCCTGCGTAATATCAAAACGATTGGAGCAAAACTGTAGGCGAAATGGCATTTTAAAGAAAAAGTTTAACATACGCACATATATTCAAGCCCCCTATAGTGATACGACTAACCCAGTCCGACAAAGTCGGCTGGCTTAAAAACTGTTCAAAATCTAGTCAACTGGTGGAAGGCACTCGTTACGACTAGTCAAACAGTCCTAGGCACTCGTCTTGACTAGACAACTAGTCGAAGGCACTCGCCGCGACCAGTCAACTGGAGGAAGGCACTCGTCGCAACTAGTCAACTAGCTCTAGGCACTAGTCGCGACTGTACCTTAACGGCCGTTACACTCGATGTCTGACAGCGACCATCACGCTCCCAAATTCTCATCGTATATCAGGCAAAAACTTGTTGTAAGGCACCGACTCCTGTAATATGCGCTTTGGCACAGGGGACGGACACTGCGCATCAGGCTTTTCGTATAATTACAGAAGTCGCAATGAAATGTCAACGGAAATAATCAACGACCTTTTTACCCGTTTCTTTTTTTTTCTTTTTACTTTTCATTTTCAAAGTAATAACGAGCAAATAATAATTGGGAATAATCGAATTTTTGACACAAAATTAATGAATGAGCTGTTTTTTTAATCAACATATATATTTTTGGACATAAAGAGTTCATTAGCTGGGCACCAATGCAATCCGCCCAAAGCCCGTCGCCTGCGGCCGGAGATAGTTCTCCCGGTGTTGAGCACATGGCCGTTCTTCCACCACGCAGTGGTTTCATTTAATTTTCTCAAAAGTAAGCTAGACTTATATCATACAAACAGTTTTATTCGCACGTTTTTTTTTCTTCTAATTATTTTCCCAACATTTTTTTCCTATTCAAGAAACTTTCAAGAAGCATTTTTTAGACTCGGTCAGACCTATTTTTTTCGTCTTTTTTTTTAAATTTCATTTCAACAATCTGTACGGCGGTGACAAAGCCGTAAAACTGCTGCCCTGACGCCGCGGGATAGTGTGGATTCAATTTTCTCGTTCACGATCGAGTGTGAGAGGAAGGGACTCAAGGGATTCTCCGACACCCCGCGTTTGGTCAATTCGGACCTGGTCACTTATCACCCGGTCACTTCAAAGCTAGTCCTGTTATAACGACGCCAATGTTTGACCCCAGCCGTCACAGAGACAGTTCCTGTTATAACGAAGTGATCTGACACCGCCTCCCAAACGACGCCAATGTTTGACCCCAGCCCTCACAGAGACACATTCTGTTATAACGAAGTGACCTGACACCGCCTCCCAAACGACGCCAACGTTTGACCCCAGCCCTCACAGAGACACTCCCTGTTATAACGAAGTGACCTGACACCGCCTCCCAAACGACGCCAATGTTTGACCCCAGCCCTCACAGAGACACTTCCTGTTATAACGAAGTGACCTGATACCGCCTCCCAAACGACGCCAATGTTTGACCCCAGCCCTCACAGAGACACTTCCTGTTATAACGAAGTGACCTGACACCGCCTCCCAAACGACGTCAATGTTTGACCCCAGCACTCACAGAGACACTTCCTGTTATGACCCGGCTGGTTTATTTATTTTCTTTCTGCTTTTTCATACCAAGCTTGGGTTTTTTATTTGCCATTTAAGCGATCCGGAATGCGAAGTAACTTTAACTTTTTCTTGTCCCAAATTGGCAATCTTCCAGTTTCTGCGCTGCTGACATTACAAACGCGCCATTCACTAAAATGCGCCTCGCCTTTTTTCATCATCATCATCATCATCATCATCATCATCATCATCATCATCATCATCATCATCATCATCACCATCAGCAGCAGCAGCAGCAGCATTGTAATAATATTTTATTATATTTTACGACAGTTTGAAAACCAAACTCAAGCAAGTTAGCACGAGTGCTCTCTTACCGTGTCCACTTTGAAATTCTGTGCTAAGGTGGCCTTCTGGTTGTCGTTGATACCTTCACAGTTCCTTAGCAACTGTGGTAAGTAGTTGCTATAGAAACCATCGAAGTCCACCGACGCCATATTGTAAACAACAATGGCAATCTCCTCGCAGAGTAAGTCATATGACTTGACAATCAGTACCTGGATAAGCACATTTAGGAACTGACCCAGCATCATTTCCTTCACAATTTTCTGCAAAAAGAAAACAATAAACAGATCACAGAAATTTTAATACCACGAAAAGACGCGCAGTGACAACGCAGTGACAGTGATATGATTGGACAACCGACGCTCTGTTGTTAAATAAACTCACCCTTCAATAGCAAATTTTACAACGAACGAAGTCCTTTTTTGTGTTGTATTTTAATTCTGTAGCCATGGTGACCATGGGCCACGCTGCCTTGCTGCCACTGCGGATGTGCGTGCGTGGAATCGCGCACGCGCCGTGCACAGCATGGATACACAGCATGCATATACCACGGACTGATGCCTTGTCACACTCGGCCTCTGTATAAAATCACTACATACACGTCAATCACAGCCGAAAAAAGGCGGGGTAAAATTGTATTACAATCACCGATAAAATTGCTGTAACAGAATTCAGTAAAATAGCAGTGAGATTGATCTCCGCATTTCGTTGCCCTGGCCCCCGAGTCAATCCCTCACCCTAATATATCAAAACTGAAAAACAAGACGCAAGTGTCTCTTTTTGCACGTAGTTTTTACCAATTTGAAGTAAGCTGTGTAACATTAGCCAATCATATCGACTGCCGTGGCAGCGCGGGGACATTGCTGAAATAAACCAGACATCTTCTGGACAATGATTTCTCTGCGGGGGCAAAAGTCTTAATAAATATAATAACAGAGAGAACAAAAATAAACAGCTCATATGTAAAAGAAATGAGCCCTTTCTGTCAACAGTCGTAACCGCCGCAAGAAAATGGAAGCAAAGAAGGTCGCTGTATAATAAACCTGGGTAGAAACAGCGTGTTATTGTAACTATGGAATGCCATTTTAACATTTAATGCTTATTTTTGATATCAAAATATAATTAGAGATATCAATAAATCAATTTAGATCTCATTAATTTATATTTTGCTATCAATAATTGAATTTTAGATGGCAAAAATTTATTTTTGAGATCAAAAAATCAATTTTACAAACCTAAAAAATCTTACGGGAGACACACATTCACATCAAATATAACGAATCGTCAATTAAATTTTGGAGATTTGAATTTGAATTATTGAGATCAATAATAACAACATAATTTTTGATCTCAAGAATTGCTTCTTTTTTGTACAGTAAAAAATTAAAATAAAGATTCTGTATACAAGGACAGCCATTATTTATTTACAGATGTGCTTTTCTGAATTTTTTATTTAAAAAAATAGACTGATATTTTGATATCAAGAATCAGATTTTGAGATCAAAAAATCGTTTGCAGATTTTAAAATACAAATTAAAAATGTATCAGTCTGAAATAACGATATCTGAAATAAATTCTTGATATCAATATATAGACAATCAATTAGTGAGCTCAAAATTAATATTTTGCTCTCAAATATTTCATTTTTGCTATCAAGAATTGAATTTTTGATCTCAAAAAATCAATTTTAGATATCATTAAATCATTTTTGATATCAATAAATATTTCTTGATATCTCTAAATATTTATTGATATCAAAAATTATTTTTTGAGATCAAGAATACATTTCGAGATATCAAAAATGCAATTACAGATAGCAAAAATTAATTCTCGATATCAAAATATAGAGTTTTTGAGATCAAAAATTAATTTTTGATATCAAAAAATCAATTTTTGAGATTAAAAATTAATTCTTGATATCAATAATTCCGTAATAAATGTGAAAATGGCATTCCATATGTAACAATATCAACACATAATAGATTCCAATTAAAACGATAAAACAAGAAATACGACAGAAGAGCAAGGCTGTCAGTCACATCTTGTCATGATACTGACTGACCAAGATAGCGGTGGGAATCGATTATAAAGCCGTAATCGATTAATCGAAATAAAAATGAACATAATCCTTTCCGGTGGGTTTCTACGAGAAAATCTTAAGGAAAGCGTGCTGGAAGAAGAGCAAACACAAGATGCCTACAGGGGATGGCATTCATTTTTTGGGTCGGGGTTCCACGGATTCCAAAGCTTCTGAAATCATGGGTCTGGTCAGTATCAAGGGGTCCCCAATTTTTTTGGGCTATTAAAAATTTACTGATATCCTTTGCCAAGCAAACTACAAAATACTACTACTTTGTAATCGAACTTTACAATTATGAGGTCAGGCCCAAATTCTGGGGGAGGGGGCGGGGGGGTCCCCAGCCAGGGCTAAGAGATCCTGGTGAGCTTTACTCCCTTTTATCTATCAGCGAGATAACTTATTTATCCTATCCCCTTTGATGTTGTGGTGAATTTTGACTTCTAATTTGTCAAAAAGGCCTGAGAAAAATTGTAGAAGATTTGACCGCATTGGAACTGAACCCTGGTTTGATATACTGCAAAATATTACAGCATAAAAATCACGTAACTTCACGAGGAACTTAACCCTGGTGCACTGCAAAATAAAATACTTTTCTCAAGGTTATTACGACAGAGTATTCCAGTAACTAATTGCTGACGGCTTGCTACAACTGTTGATATTGCTTGGGCCAATATATAACTAGAGCGGCCAGTGCACCAAAACATGGGTCATTACATAATAATTCGCGAAACAAAAATACAGTACAATTAATGTTGTTATTTGTGCGGACAAACGTGCAGTTTTAAACATCTAGGGATTACAACAATTCTTATCAATTAAAATCTCAAATACTACCCGTTAAATATTTCCTCTACAAACTTGTTAAGAATTTCAAGTAAATCGATCGCGCATGAAAATAATCGGTTATTCCCAAAATGATTAATTAATCAATTAATCGAACGATCGGTGCGACTACCAGACCGGTGTGTTTACAACGACAAGTAAAATGCCGATAAGATTTGATCCTCATAAGACAAGGTCTTTACAGGTGATAAATGCGGATAAATCGACACAGCGTCCGCTTGCACATATACCGTCAAGTATGCATAAATTTAAAACTGGATGCAGAAACATGATAGTATGAAGTGCTTACTTTAGAGTAGAGCTTCTTGCTTTCATTGAGGTTCTCCAGGGCTTCCATGTTGTACCGAAACACGTCGATATCCGGCTGTAGGAAGGACTGCCCGAACGCCTGACAACAACAGCACGGCCGACACATCAGCGTATGGATATGACAAAAAATAGTGCGATATTGTACCGAAACACGTCGATATCCGGCTGTAGGAAGGACTGCCCGAACGCCTGACAACAACAGCACGGCCGACACATCAGCGTATGGATATGACAAAAAATAGTGCGATATTGTACCGAAACACGTCGATATCCGGCTGTAGGAAGGGCTGCCCGAACGCCTGACAACAACAGCACGTCCGACACATCAGCGTATGGATACGACCAAAAAAAATAGTGCGATAGTGAGAGAACGAAGCCGAATAACCACACGCACACACTCCCATAAAGTCGGAGCCTTGAGTCTGATATGTGCAATTCATCCTGCAATATATGGGCTTCCAGACACGCATCAAATGGGGGACAATGTCCGCCAAATTTGGTTCTGGTTCCCCTTTTGTTTTGCTTTCCCTCTCCTAATTTTCGAGAGGGAAAGCAAATCTAGAAATAATTTTTCAACATTACAAAAAGAAAATAAAAACGTCAGGGATTGAGTTAAATCTATTCAACCGTTTTTATAGAACAGCTGACCTCTGATGAACTCTATCTGTTACGTATCAACACAGTGCGAATAAATATTTTACAAAATAGTTCCTCGTTTTATTAGAACTATTCTTCCTGAATCCCCAGTGGGTCTGCGGAGTAAAAAGGCATTACACACAACAGACGTAACTGCCGTAGAATTTTGCTGTTGGACAACAACGTATATATAACAAATACAATTTCTTCGAAAGTTCTTATCCTTTTTTTTAATTGACCCCCAACTGCCCCCCCTCCCCCAACGCCGTGTCGTATCAGTGCCTCAGGACCTGGAGACAACGCGTAGATAAGAAACAACCGCTAAATACTCACAAAAAATTAACTAAATTCTAAAACTAGAAGATGTTCCTATGATAGTGGACCCTATGACCCCGGCCCTTTGCCCTGCCCCCACCTCCCCGGCTCTACGCCACCGGCCCTTTGCTCCCCCCACCCCGCCTCTGGTCCACGTTTTTTAAGATTTTTGGAAAACAAATACCACTTGGCGCTTGAAAGAATTGCAATTTTTATATACGTAACTTGTTTATTAATCCATCAGAAGGCACAGGTGACTGATGAGGTTATCTTCTTCTGAATTAATTGCAATTCATTAATCTGAAGGTGTATGGTTATAAATTTTTTGTGAACGCACAACCTTAGTATTTAAATCATTCCTTTTCGTTCAAAACAGCTAAAACAACACCTGTGGCGGTGGGGAGGGGATGGGGGGAGGTGAAGGGTCGGGGGACATGCGGGTAAGACCGACGGCAAAGGGCCGGGCGGAGGGGGGCCAAGGGCCCTATACCAGGCCATGTTCCTATGCAAGATCATGTTCCTCTACTAAGCCATGTTCCTGTGCCAAATCATGTTCCTGTGCCACATCATGTTCCTCTACTAAACCATGTTCCTGTTCTGGATAATGTTCTTATACTAGGCCATATTAATGTTCTACAGCATGTTCCTATTCCGAGAATTTTTGAGATGGAGATGAAGATGAGATGGGGTGAAGGGGCGCAAGGATCATTGTTCAGCCACCACCCCGAGCCCAACTTCCGGCCAACACAGAAAGCCCTCCTTTACCGCCGCAGTGGCCTCAACAGGGCTTCTCTTCCTAGTTACAGTCTTCAAGCCGCTGTTCGCCCAACGAGCTTCCGTTTGCGCACTTAAATCTCCTATTTAAGTGCACTTACGGCACATTTGACGTTTAAGTTTCATTTCATTTTGCAGAACAAGCTCCTTCTTTTGTCTTTACCAATACCACTCACTGAAATAAAAGCCGAAATAAATGCCGTAAGCCTGAAAAAACAATGGCCTAGAGTTGACGCTAAACAGCCCCAAAGCAGCCATTAGGCTGATAACATGCGACTGTATGGGAAGAAATGAGAACCCGGTTCCTTACGTGTCTTTTACCAGTCAATTTCCGTGATTTTTTCTCCTAATGCCGTCTTTATGCAATGCTCGTGACGTCAGCACGTCAAATGCGATTAAATCTGCATCTGATACGATAAGGATTCTTTCGCGTTAAATTGTGTTTTGAAGGGGAAAAAATCGACACTTTTAGCTTTCAAGGCTGATTGATGGATCGGCCACTGTGGCTGCTCTTGTGTTTTTATTCCTTGAAAAAAAAGCAACTCTATTTAGCATATTGGTAATGCAAGGTCGACAGGAAACGTCTAAGGACATTGTCGTTTGCGAACATCCCCGTGACAGCCCTGAAATGCATTTTCTTTAATGTCACTGAAGAATCAGTTCTTTCCTTTTATCCTGGCAAAAACAGTGGCATACCATGTGGCACCTTTAAAGTTGTTTTTTACTTAAATATCTTGCTGTCCAAAGGAAAAATGTGTTTAAAGAAAATGTAAACAAAAACCACACCGTAAAGGGAAAAGAGCTTTGACATATAAGACAAGCATTAGCCAGGCGCATTAGTGAGCAGAGAGCGAGAGCAAAACGTGCCGCAATGGAACAGCCTTTTCTGCTAAAAACAATCTGCATCCGAAGTTGTTTTTGAATTCCTATAATACTCACTTGACACAGGCTTTTAGCCTAATTCATATCTCGCCATCATTCCAATTGAAGAGGGTGTTGGGGGTGGGGGTGGGGTATGTTATAGCACTGTGTGTTCGTGGGAGAAGATACACGCGGACCGTTTGAGAATGGGAGTGTAGGGATGGCAGGGGTGTAGGGATGGCAGGGGTGTAGACTTGGGAGGGGGTCAGGGTTTGGGAGGGGCGTAGGGTTGGGAGGGGTGTAGGGTTGGGGCGGGTGTAGGGTTTGCAAGGGGCTTAAGGGTTGGGACGACTGTAGGCTTGGGATGGTGTAGGCTTGGCAGGGATGTCGGAGTGGCGCCAAGTGACAGCCAGGGGTTTGGATTACCTGCATAATGCTAATGAACTGTTCCTCATGTTCCATCTGTTCCTCGTTGCTCTTCGAGTTGAAGCTTGTGAGTACGGATGCCTTGAAGAAATAACGCCAGTTGTGGTTCAGCAGCTGGTGCAGAAGTTGATACAAACCCGGCTTGATATCAGGCGACGCCCTCTGTCCAATCAACACGACATCTACAGACAACTTGACTTTTTTTTATTGCAGTAGAATTCTCATTGAATTTACGCTTAAAATTCTGTAATTGAATTACGCCTCTCTTTCATACATTTAAAGGTTACATTAATTGGTGAAAATGATATAATCAATTAAATGGCGAAATGAAGCCCAAATTGCCATGGAAACGTGTTTGACTACAAACCGGTGATGTAAGCAGGGTGGGCTGATTTTTACAAAGGTCACGGAAAAGTTTGCCCAGCAATCTGATAACCTAACGCCAATTCCCACGCTATTTCCGTTAAATTAAATATTTCAGTCTGCGAGATATTAAGCAAAAGTACCACTCTGTCTATTGATGTCTCCAGATAAAAAGGTAAGGAGAACGACGGTGGAAAAAGGTGAGGAGAACTACGGTGAAACGATTTTTTTCCCACACAAGACTTGTACCACTGTTCCTTAGCCTTTCCAGTCACTATTTTAGACCCGGTGTTGTGCAGCAGTGTGGCAAAAGTGACGTGGGAATTCCTCACAAAACGGTACGCATCGAGATCTAAATGTAGCTCAATTAA
The DNA here is from genome assembly GCA_949752745.1 of Protula sp. h YS-2021. Classification (NCBI taxonomy): domain Eukaryota; kingdom Metazoa; phylum Annelida; class Polychaeta; order Sabellida; family Serpulidae; genus Protula; species Protula sp. h YS-2021. The sequence continues at coordinate 12,067,264 of OX457028.1, forward strand.
TGCCGCATTACTTAGAATCAAAGCACTCTAATTTGGCCGAAATAATTGCAATGATATTCATACTCACGGCGGCCACATAATCCACCCACATACAGCATAATTAAATAAACCAGGGATGGAGGGAGACCCGGGGGGGAGGGGGCACGATAAGGCTCCACTAATTCCTTGTTCTGATAATCCACCCACATCTAGCGTAACTAAATAAACCAGGCAGGGAGAGCGGCGAGGGTAGGGAGTGGGGGGGAGGTTAGGCTTCATTAATGCTTTGTTCTCTTTTTCCATCTTCATTTTCCATTACAAAATCGATGTATCAATAGAAAGCTCTTCGCTCGTAGGGTGGGGGAGGGGGGAGAGGGGACAGCTCAAAATCAAACCTCTCCCATAACTGACACCACCGCCACACAGTTGACAGTGTAAGATTTACAGACCCCATGATTCAATGTGGCGCTTGTTTGTGGCCAGCATAACCTGCCAATAGGCAATGCTTTTAGAGTTATCTGGTTACGGGAAATGACAGTATCAGCACCAGGCCAACATGGCTGAAATGCAGCGTTATCTTGTCACCTCGTTTTATTCCACCCTCCCCCCCTCACCCCCCCTCACCCCCACACACCGCTTTTACAGAGTCTTACAGTTAAGACAAAAGTGACTTTTATTTGACACGTAATGGATAGGGACGTGTCTTGTTTGGTTCTATTATTCAATTAGCGAGATTTCTCTTCGAATCTGCCGCGGGTTTTTTATTAATCTTTGTCAAGTGATTCGAAAGAAGAGAAAAAAACACTGTGGAAAGCAAACAATCTGACTGGACAAATCACGAACTCTGGCTCAAATACACGTCACTCGGCGTCCTGAAATAAGTCCAATAACCACAAGCCTGTGGTTTTTAACATTTGTGTCCCTCTGAATTACTTATCCCAAACTCGAGGCTGAGGAATTCCTAATAAATGTATAAGGAATCCCCATGATTTTGGAATGACTTCATCGACGATACTTGTGAAATTCAGGCCAGGTCGGAAGTTTACATTTCGCCGTGTTTCAAACCAAGTTCAATGAATAAACTCATGAACCACAGCCTTAAAGAAATAAACGCGGCTCCTGAATCAACGTAAAACTTGCCTTGTCTTATTCTCTGTCCTTTTTAAGATTTTAAATTACGCAAGTTCCTGTTTCGTTATTCCTCTTTATTTAATGATAAGAATAACATGTGGACACTTTACACGGGTATACACAAACTCCCCCTCCCCAACCCCCCCCCCCCCCACACACACACACACACGTACACACTTTATACAGGTATACACGCCCTCCACACCCCCGTCCCTCCAAAGACACGTACACACATACACCCTTTACACGGGTACAGACGCCCTCCCTCCCACACACGCATATACATACACTTTATACGGGCATGAGGTTCCTTAACAACTTCATGGAATTCCATCACTGCAACCAGTCAAGATAAAATGTACCCCACCCAACGTAATAGTTCATATACAAACACTCGGGGTTTCTTAATTCATTAACGGGTAAAATATAGGCATGTCCAGGGACGATGTGAAAGCTCAAGAAATATCACCCAAAATAGTGAACTACACGTGATTTTAACTGCAGCGGCCAGTGCACACAAAACATCAGTGTGCAGTGATATTACACGCAATTGACACCAATGCCGTTTCCGATTTTCATGCCTCTAAGTGCGCAACTCGAATCACCCGCATCCGATTTCCGCCGCACGTGGGGGGAAGACATCCACACGCACTTCCTCTCAGTTTCCTGACCACTCCAGGTACATTACGGTAACTAAATCACGCAAAAAAACCACATGCAGGCTGCAGACGCGAATGCTCGCTTCATACTTGTGCCATTATAAGGTGTGAAAGCAGATATCAGACGCACACCGGTAATTGCAAAATGCGTCCTCAAACAGCTGGTAACGTGTTTTTTCTTACGGCGGACCTGGGTCACGTCTCAGCAACAGTGGAGTGAGCGCTGTGGTGAGTGATAGCTGTGGTGAGTGACAGCTCAATAAGTAGATTAATATCTGCTTTACATTAACGAGTGGTCAAGGCGAAGCCATGGAGATGCTGTCACCTGCAGGCGCCAACGACATGTAGGTAAGTGGAGCAGCAGCTACTCACATCAAGCAGTGAGCCCTGGGTGGGAAGGGAAGAGAGGGGGTTGCTCACCCATCCCTCCCTTCCTTTTACCTAGTCCTGGTCTTAAAATATACGGCGTCCCCATCCGTACACGACAGACGTAACGTAACAAAGCTGACAATCACTTAAGTGTGTCAGTTGGTTCAGTCTCCATGCAAAGGCCATAAAATGAACCTCTAGTGATGTGACTTACCTCCCCCCTCCCTCCCCCCGTCCCTTTTCCTCACAGACGGAAACGAAATGGGGAGTTTTAAGCCCTTGGAACTGCCCACAAGGAATCGCCACCAAATCAGTGAATAAAATGATTTTGTGAGTGAAACGAGTCGGTAATTAAAATGAGTCGATGAGCAAAACGAGTTGATGAGTAAAATGAGTCGGTGAGTAAAACGAGTCAATGAGTAAAGAGTCAGTGAGTAAAATGAGTCGATGAGTAAAACGAGCCGATGAGTATAACGAGTCGATGAGTACCTCAGCGATGATGGGATAAACCTCTTGCATACATATATTCACAATACTGGGCAGAAGGGCTTTGAAAGACTGGCCCGGCTCCATCACGATCACCTCCAAGATCTTCAAGAATTTCTCAACCACCTACAACAACAATACAACACCTGTTCATTTTACTATTACACATATGATTTCAGCAAGCAAAAAAAAAACACATGTATGGAGAGTCTGATCAACGGATACAACTTCAAATTCATTTCTCAGAATGATATTACTTGATGTTCTGAGAGAAATCAAATGTAGATCTAATTAAAAATAAACAGACAAATTACTACTCGAATAATGAGTGGCGGAGAAATTAATTGCAAAAAAAGTAGAAGAACATGTAAATAAATTACATTAAAAATACAAATAAAAAAATGTGATAAAAACAAAATTGGAACCAAGATACTTTCATTTTAAAGTTTACTTAAACAGCGAGTCTTAATAAGTATCCTGCCAAAAATCGGTATTTAAATATCCGAAGGAGATTGTGAGAGCGATATTGTGACAGCAGGCAGCGGAAAAAGCACGACCCTCCCCCGCCCCCCCCCCCCCGATCCCCCGAAAACCCCGCAGGACTAATCGCCTCCTGGTTGATCGTTTCTTTGAGCTGTTCCCTGCTAAATATGCTCATGAACCTCCCTCCCTCCCTCCCCCCCCCACCACCACTCCCGGTGGCCTGGTCACCTTGTATCCGGTAGTGCTCTCTTGGTTGATCGTCTCTTTGAGCTGTTCCCTGCTGAACATGCTCATGAACGTACGAATCGTCTGCTCTGTGAACGGCACACCCATCTGCACCCGAAGACCTACGAGAAAAAAAAATACAACAACGCGTCATCAGGTGTCCTCGCGTGCATAAAAAAATCGCACGAGTTTTAGCGGAAATATAAGCACAACGCGGCACCACAAGGTACTCGTTTATGACCAGTCTTGTAAGTGGGCACAATGTCATTCTTGATGCCTCCGTCTATGCCTTGCGTGAGAGCACAGACCGAAGGCCAAGGACAGGGAGTAGAGGGGGGGGGAGTTCAACCCAACAGCGCTGGGGAAGATCTGTTCATGCTTATAAAACCAGACTGACAACGTTGTACTTGACAGATGACTAAGGCAGTTCGGGAAATGTTGCTTCGGATGGACTTTTTTTGGTTGTTTTTTTTTTTTTAGAGTTCGACTATATCATCTTATCATAAAAATATCCGAATATCTTCCATAACCTTTTTTCTAATTGACCAATATTTTCTACCAATTTCGTCTCAATTATAAGCACGTTTCCACTTTTTTAATCATATAACAGCATTTCATTAAATTATTAACGCAGTTCAAGTGTTGCAAGCACTGGCACGATTGCCAAAAAGTTTGGTCAACTGCAAACAAAAGCTTTTCTAAAAACGGTTACACTGTATGCAAGCACCAGAAGGGGGGGTGTTTGGGAGAAGTGGGTGTTGTTTTCCGACCAGGAAAACTGTTAAAAAGGGGAAAACCCAGTTATAATTTACTTAATTTTTTTCCTCGACATGTTGTCATACAAAACACTTGAGTCGTCATTTCCAAAACAGATCCCCCCTCCGCCTTTCCACTCCCACCTCGACATCATACCTTGGAAGAGCGCGAGGAAGAACTGTAAGATGCCGTCGATGACGTCAGGCTGGTGTATGTAGACGGGGAAGATGGCGAGCGTGGCCTGTACGTGACCCTGGATGGACTGGTAGCAGATCTTCTTGCTGATGCTCACGCCCTCCACCGCGATGCTCTCCACCAGGTCGGTCAGCAGTGCCAGCGTCCTCTTCACGCACGGCTTCACTGTGCCCAAACACACGGGTTCATTCACTTTCTTCACGCACGCCTTAACTGTTCTCAAACACACGGGTTCACTCATTTTCTTCACACATGGCTTCACTGTGACCAAACACACGGGTTCATTCACTTTCTTCACGCACGGCTTCACTGTGGCCAACCACAAAGATTCATTCACTTTCTTCACGCACGGCTTTACTGTGACCAAACACACGGGTTCATTCACTTTCTTCACGCACGCCTTCACTGTGACCAAACGCATAGGTTCATTCATTTTCTTCACGCACGGCTTCACTGTGCCCAAACACAAAGGTTCATTCACTTTCTTCACGCACGCCTTCACTGTGACCAAACACAAAGGTTCATTCATTTTCTTCACGCACGCCTTGAATGTGGCCAAACACACGCATTCATTCACTTTCAAGGACAGCTCAGGGCATAACGACCCAGCGTTCATGTATGCCAGTCCCAATAGTCCACTCGTGGCACAAATGACCGCTTCAGATGCAGCTTGTCTCGCGTATTATCTTATTATTTTTTTCATAACGCGTGGCTAACAAAGGCCGTTCGTAGTTATCTCACTTTTCGCTTAATAACGTCTAAAGAGCTCAAAAGAGCAACTTTGCATCGTTGCGTTTCCCGCTTCAACAGTGTGGCTCACAACAAAGCACCGGTATGAGGCCGGGACCGGAGAGGGGTGGGGGGAGGTTCTGGCTTGACATGGAACGCATGAACACATTTCCTGGAACAGAACTACACATATGCCGTTCATATATATATATATATATATATATATATATATATATATATATATATATATATATATATATATATATATATATATATATATATATATATATATATATATATACCACAGTACATACACCTATCGTACATACATAAACCATACATACATCTGCCGTACATACACCTACCGTACCTATATTTACCGTCCATACATATACCGTGCATACATTTATCGTACATACATGTGCCGTACATACATATACCATACATACACATACGGCACATATATATATACCATACATTTACATACCCTGCATTTACATACAGCACATATATATATACCGTACATACACATACCGTACATACATCTGCCGTGCACACACATACCGTACACACATGAGTAGCTTATGAAGCGCACACTAGTAAGTGCTACAAACACTACAATATATAAAATATAACAGCTTAAAACCTTAACACTGAGTTAATACAGTTTAAAACTATATTCCGAGCAGGTCATTTTGAAGACGTGTGCCTTAAGACGTGAACTTAAAATACCCTCCAACCCCCACCCCCTTCCCTTACTTTGCTCCTGGAGCTCTTTGTTCTGTGCGAAATCGGTGACGGTCTTGAGGCTGAGGTACTGTCCCGTGAGCTTGGCCAGGAAGGCGGCGTGGTGCGTGGCCCGCGCGGCCCACTGCTGGTCACCGTCCGGCAGGCCGGGCCACGGCAGCAGCTGGTGCACCTGCCAACGTCAACAAACACCTGTAAAACGACACAGCTGCACCGCCTGCGGGTGCTGGCCCACGGCAGCTGCTGGTAGTGTGACAGGCAGCGGTACACCAGCAGCTGCACCTGCAAATGTCAACAAACACCTGTAAAACGACACACCAACAGCTGCAACTGCCAACGTCAATAAACACCTGTAAAACCACACCGCTGCCCACCGTCTGGCAGGCCGGGTCAAGGCAGCAGCTGATAGTGGGACAGGCAGCGATACACCAACAGCTGCACCTGCCAACGTCAACAAACACCTGTAAAACCAGCTGCCAGTGAAACTTCTAGTCGAATGTGCTCCAAAACAGCAAGGCGCCTGTGGTATCTACATACCGACGGGCAACCAGAGTGAACTAGCTTGTCTGAAAGCTTAATTAACTTTGTAAACCTAAATTAACATTGAAAGGATAAAGCGATAAGCGTGTTCTTTGTTTCTTCCTCCAAAAGTGATCAAGGAATGTAAGCTTGATCGTGTCAACAAACTCATTCAAGTGCTCAAGGATGGCGTCATATGGTCCCACTGGTCTACTGTCTTTGGGCTGACTTGGCTCATTAACAGTAACAACCCTTATTGGTTCCCCACACTTCCTACCTTGAAAATATTTAAATAAACGAACAAGAAACGTGGGTTTGCGCTTGACTACTTAACAGACGTTTGGCTACTTGACTACTTTACAGGCGCTTGGCTACTTGACTACTTGCCCTTGACTACTTTAGAGACACTCGGCTATTTGACTACTTGTTCTTTACTACTTTATAGATGCTTGAATACTTGCCCTTGACTACTTTATAGACACATGGCTACTTGACTATTTGTGCTTGACTACTTAACAGACGTTTGGATACTTGACTACTTTACAGGCGCTTGGCTACTTGACTACTTGTCATTGACTATTTTACAGACGTTTGGCTACATTACTACTTGCTCTCGACTACTTTACAGACACTTGGCTACTTGACTACTTTACAGACGCGTGGATACTTGACTACTTGCACTTGACTACTTTATAGACGCTTGGCTACTTGACTACTTTACAGACGCTTGGCTACTTGTTTACTTGTTCTTAATTACTTTATAGACATTTGAGACTTAACCTGACTACTTGCGCTTATGCTTGACTACTTTATAGATGTGGTCTTGTTCTAGTCGCTTCCATAAAAATGTGACCACATAAACGGCACAGCAGATGAGGCCGAACAATCTCGACAAACTTTATGTAAACTCGATTCCATTTTCCAAAGTCACTGGCATTGACATTTGTATGTAGATTCAATTTTATATCTCAAAGTACCCGTCAATGAACTTTTTGCGCTGAGCCAACACTTAGAAGACTTCCACAAGACGAAAGTACAGGGAGAGGGAGGGGGAGGGGGGGGGGGAGGTCGGCTCAGCATATAGTGAGCACCACGATGCAAATCACATCGAAGTGTTCATCCCGTGAGAATTTCGACAGAGACGGAAAAAAACGTGACTAAATTCATACCCATCATTGGGTCACTTTGCTGATCTAAATATAACAACAGGATCCGTAACCTAATCTGAGGAAAAAGTAAACTGTGCTACTTTGAACCCAGAAAGTTTTACATAGCCCCCACCCTTGTCCTTCCTCTCCCCCCCCCCTCTCCATGCAAGTGCGAGCCACAAACTACGTAAGCGCAAGTGTTCAGCCTAAACTTATACCTGTGACTTTGGGTATCCGCTAATCATCATAACCTTAACTAATCAGAGTTTTAAACAAGCGTCACGTACTAAAGTACCAGAAGCGTAAAGTACCAAAAATACCAGAAGCGTAAAGTACTGGAAATATCACAAACGTTAGGTACCAAAAATACCACAAGCGTGACGTACTAGAAATACCATAAGCGTTACATACCAAAAAATACAACAAGCGTTACGTAGCAAAAATACCAGAAAAATACCAAAAGACCAGAAGGGTAAGGTACCGTGCTGTAAAATATGCATTAATGCAGATTTATTAATTTCCCCAAGTGAAAGAAGTGCGGAACTGAAGCCCGGGCCTTGGGGAAACAGTATTCCATCTAAGTATCCCCACCCCACCCTCCTGCCACCCTCCTCCTACGAAAATACTGGATGTCCGCCGGTATTGTTTTAAGGGAGGTGGGGAACTGTTCGCCGAAAAGTGGGTAAATTCGTCGTGTCATTTTAAATAAATTTCGGCACAAAGGATGTTCTAAAAATCCAAATTTCCCAAAACAGTTCCTTCTCTACTCTAGCTCTCGGCAGAAGCGACAACATACGACAGACGACATAAAACATACGACAGGTGACATGCGCCATGAGACATACGAGAGGACAGGGGACATACGACAGAGGACATAAGACGGGCGACAGACGTCATAAGACATACGACAGACGACATAAAACATACGACAGGCGACATAAGACATACGAGAGGACAGAGGACATACGACAGAGGACATAAAACGGGCGACAGACGTCATAAGACATACGACAGACGACATAGAACATACGACAGGCGACATGCGCCATGAGACATACGACTGACCACAAAGATATACGACAGAGGACAGAGGACATACGACAGACGACATAGCTACAATGAAGCGACAGAGCACGGGACCCTGTACTGAGCTACTTGGAATTCCATTTTACCCGTATAACACACAGTCCATAGGAGGAAGAGGAGGGAAGGTGGATTGTAGATGGTGCAATTTCAACATTCAATGAGTTGGAAACTGCACTGTCGCGTTCTATAAACCCAGAATGCTTCTTGAAAATAACTTCCCTGTCAATATTTGCGTAGAGATTTCCCTAACGGTGAGCTTAGTAAACTAAGCTGTCATTACACACAGACACATGCATATATATATTGTCTCATATTATCAACATAAAACAAGGCATGCTCATCTACACTTGACTACGGATGACTCCGCAGATTTCAAGCTCCACTACGCCCTTTTTTTAGTTAAGATTTAGCTTATCGAGCTTCTAGTCTATTTGCGTAACTGTTTCTACGGGGTATACGCCAGCCATTTTAAGCATATAAATCGAAATTCTTCTTACTTTCTTAAGCGTTATGGTAAAGTGGTTTTGATTGGAGTCATGATTGCAGGGGGGGCGGTGGGGGGGGGGGGGTGTGGGGGGAGGGGGATCGGTCACATTACGTTCAAGGATCCCCGACGACGATCCTGTGACCCTCCTTGATGATCACGCGATCCTCGTTACTAATCACGGGATCCCCGTCGAAGATAACGTGATCCTCCTTGATGATCACATATTCCTCACCGACATCCTCTCTTCGAGGATCCCGTGACCCCCCCCCCCCAACCCCACCCCGAGGATAGGCGCAGCAGCGAGTGACGTACATACCTCGGACGAATGGCAGTCGAGCGCCCCCTGGGTGACGCTGTTGTAGAAGGAATGTAGTAGCGGCAGCTGCCAAAACAATGACGCCTTCACCGTTGTCATTAGCGACAGCGTCAGGTGGGCTGCTGATTGGGTGATTTTCTCGGGCACCTGCAATAAGTAGAGAAGGACAAGAGTTGTATTGCTTTGGTAAATTGGAACATAACGTAATGGATCGAGGAGCGTGTGCACAAATAAACACTTAAGAGCGTGTGCAAGATGAAAAACCGAGGGGCGTGTGCACAAATACACACCGAGGAGCGTGTGCAAAAATAAACACTTGAGAGCGTGTGCACAAATACACCGTCATTATTGTCCATTATTTCGCACACAGTTGCTAATCAGAGCGTGTCTCAGCTATATTTCACTTGTGCGCTCTTGAAATTCTCCCCAGGTGACGCCCCCCTCCCCCCAATAACCCCACACCCCACCTCACATTAAGAAATATTCTTATCAAGAAAAAACACTTCCTCATTTTTCTTCTTTTTTTTTTTTTGTTTGTTAAATCGTTCATGGACTTGCATATAATCAATTGGAAATTCTCCAAAAAATCCCTTAAGCCTTGACATATGAAAGATACAAGTAAATATTTTCTCACGACACGGAAAAAAATTAGACGAGTGACAAGAAGGAACCCAAGTGACGATACTCGCAGTGTGTGTGGACGATACACACAATGCCCCTTCTGTCTGCGTTATCGTTTCGTGATTAACTGTTCGTCGTTTCTGATATCTTACCTTAAGATTAGTACTTTATTCCACCTTTTATATTTTGTTTTAATTCTTTCATAATTCGACAAGCATTAAGAACAATGAACAGGTAAGATCATACTTTTTGGACATCAACAAGAAATGCATGGGGCGAGGTGTTAGCGTTGAGCAAGAGAGCCGACATCTGCAATGGCAATTGGCAATGCACTGAAAATCGCAGGCCGAAAACGCACAGTGTGAACCCGTCCTATTTCTGATAGAAAGGCTAACTCCATGAAGGCAAGTCATACGTGTAAATAACAGGACGAGACATTAGCTTCTTGCTTGTCGGAGGAAAGACTGGTAGAGGGGGTGGAGGGGGGAGGGGGGAAGGGACGGGTAGGGCAGGGCAGAGAAAGGGCAGGGGAAGGGTACTGGAAGGGGAAGGGGAGGGGAATTGAGGGGAGGGACGGGAGCGCAATGCAGGGCCGGGCAGGAGGCAGGGAAGGACAGCAGGAGGGCAAGGAAAGTGGAGGGGGAAGGGGCCATCCATATAGACACGAAGCAGTTCCAAGGCATTAAGTGCGGTTAAGCAATACCAAATGGGGAGTCGTCACAAGTTTCGAACACACAAACTCGAGCGCAAAAAAAAAATGCTTAAAAAAACACATCCTCTGGCCGCTTAAAAGAGAAATTTGGTAAAAGCAAAAAAAAAAAAAAAAACAAAAAAAAAAACAAAAAAAAAAAAACAAAAAAACTCAGATTATTGAATTCTACACACTGTTATACATTTATCCCATTTATCTCGTGGCGGTAATTATCAGTAACACCGTATTACTTATAATAAGAATTCTGAAGCAAATAAGAAACCAAATATTTCATGGTAAGTTTTTCCGGAAGAGACTAACGATAAATCGATTGTTACAGAAATCGAATTACTCATATCATGCCATCATTTTATGGTGCAGAATATATAAACAAGTTATTTTTTTTTTGGCCTTAGAAACAGAAAATATGAAAAAAAATTTAAAATATAAAATTTTTAAAAGATTTAAATTTCAATAGGTTGTTCAATACTGGACCACCGACATTTTAATTAACAGCCAAATATAACTTCAGTTTTTCAATATTTTTACTTTCCTTTCGCCAAAGAATTTATATTGTTCAACTTATTTTCACCCTTTGGTAAGAAAACTGAAGCATTATTGATTTCTGTGACATTTGAATTATCGGTAGTCTATTCCGAAATAGCCTACCAAAAATATCTGGTTTCTTATTTGCTTCAGAATTCTTATTTTAAATAACAGTGTGTTCAGTGATCACACTGCAGACCGTGCATTATGCGCCACTGGCGCACGGTAAAGGCGCAGCTTTCCATCTATGATGCGCCGTAAGAAGGCCAGTCTACTGAAGGGCGTATGGTGCGCAATACAGACACACGTAAACTACTGAATAACGCGCCAGCTTACTCTGTGAGAGGGATCATGATATAAGAAGGTACACGAAACATTTGTCTCACGTTAAGTTCACTCCTGACCAGTGACGTCTAAACGGTTAATATTAAATAGAAGTCACAGTACCGATGCCTCACACATGACTGAACGGACCAACGGACTGCTCTGTACAGGGTCAGTACCGACGCCTCTCACACGACTTAACGGACCAACGGACTGTTCTGTACAGGGTCAGTACCGACGCCTCCCACGCGGCTAACGGACCAACGGACTGTTCTGTACAGAGTCAGTACCGACGCCTCCCACACGACTTAACGGACCAACGGACTGTTCTGTACAGGGTCAGTACCGACGCCTCCCACGCGGCTAACGGACCAACGGACTGTTCTGTACAGGGACAAAGAACCAATAACCATATAATGAACAAGCGCATTTTTTACTTTAGAAAATCTCGTGCGTCATTAAGATACACGACCAAAATTTCTGTGCGCCAAACAGAAAAGCGCACAACGAGCGCGCCAGAAAATTGCTGTTTTATTAGTCATTCTTTAATCAATCTTTATTCTTATTTATTAATTATATTTGCCTTAGCTCCTCTGCTTATTTCTGACAATCGACTTGTGTATTGCTCATTGCTTGCTATTGGCTAGAAAACAACAACAACAAAAACACACACACAAAAAGCATCGAAATTTCAGATAAGGGTATCGCACTTCAGGAGAATTACCGAAACAAGTAAACGCCAAAAAGGTTAAAAACAAACCTTTACTGCCGCCCTACATGAGGGTTATCCCAGCCCCTTTAGGCTCCGGTCTAACGGACCACCGCTATTGTTGCACACTGAGAAACAATTCGCCGAGTCACTTCTGTGTGACCTCTGCCTGTTTACTCATGACCGGTTTTTTCCTTCCTCTATCTTACTCACCAAAGACAAATATGTGGTTCTCATGTGTCTGTCTTACTGGGAGGTTCACTTGATTTTTGACCGCATTAATTTTTTGTGTCAGAGATCTTTGTGCGATATATTTGATTAGAACTTTCATGCATAATGCTTTTATGCAAAAACTGAGACATCGAAACCCGAACGATTTTCAGCCTGGATAAAACAACACGTCATAAGATATCGTCACTGTAAACGCGGCATGCAACGCTAAAACTGTGCCAGGTATTACTTTTTACAAAAATCTCTGCGCGTTATCCCCGAGCCATCCGCGTGCAGCACGTCGTGGTTTCCACTGAATGAGAATTAGGGTTGTCGTTTTATCCACATTTTATCTCACATTTCATTCGAAAATAAGTAAAAAAAAAAATAAAAGATACGTCATCCCAAATCATATTTAAGGCCCCCTAGCCCAGGGATTTTTGCCATCCCCGGAGTTTATCTCCCCTACACTAGGTATCTGCCACATTTCTATTTTTGCAAAGATCTGGCCCCTTCTACATTGAAAATTGCATACAATGAACAAAACACGTTTTTACTATTTATGCATTTTTTTATTTTTAATCGTTGAAATTTCTATCAGATTATCAACATTTAGGAGATTATGATTCTTAGTTGTGTGCTGGGATTAAGCAGAGGAATTTTGTGTAGCACATGATCAGGATTAATCGCACTCATTATATCACTCATTTGGGAAGCGATTCCTGCTTAAAGTTTGCTCAGGTTTTAACTTTTAAAATATCGTGCAGCACATTATTAAATTGGAGTTGTAATAGTAACGGTAATTCAAAGCAGTAAGTCATGCCTGGCCTACCCAGATAGGAGCAGCCGACCATCCCCCCCCCCCCGACCTGTCAGCTCATATTTGACCTCCCCTGCAACCAGCAGCCACCCCCTCCCCCGCCCTGCCACTTCATATCTGGCCTCCCTTACAAGGAGCAGCCACCTCCCTCTGCTCTACTCACCCCTCCCCCCGTCCCTCTCACCTCATATCTTCACAGCAAGGACACCCCCTCCCCTCCCCGCCCTGTCACGTCCACTGTCAGCGATGCAAGAAGAGAAGGGCTCTCAGGCCCAAAATTCTGCGTCGGGCCTGCATATTTCAGGAGTTACGAAGCCGACTAACCCGTCAAAATTTTGACCACTTAATTTTCTGTATTTATATTGTTTTAGAATTCGGAAAGTAATAAACATTTATTTTAGACCAAAAAATTATTAAATTTGTACTTCGCATCAAAACACGTTTATATTTAAATTTTTTTTATTTTGTGCATTTTTTATATTTATTTATTTATTTATTTTTGAGGGAAGAGGGGGGAGGGGCGGGGATGCACACCATAATTATAATTGGCTAGTTGTCATTTAAAAGATATTCCATGTAAGTGGAATATCTTTTACGAAATGCCTAACGTTCACCGCTCAGAATCACATGCGGTCACATACGGCATTAATGCTTCTAACGCCGGTAAAACAGGGACGAGTTTAGAGACTGTACTTTATTGGATAAACCTTAACTAACAGACCTCGGTGAGTCAGTGCTTAGCACGAGTGTACACAGTTGCCGCGTGCTCAGCGTACAACAATCGTGACTCGGTACACTGCACAAGTCATTCAAGGTCTCTGGCTGCCACATACAAACGGCGGGCACGAATAAGGTCTGTTTACAAAGTTTGCAGACCCCATACTACCTACAAAACACAAGGCTCGATAAAAAAACAACTTCATGAAAAGTCCATAATTTGTTAAACAAGCATCACCTGGCTGCAGTGTTTTGTTTTTCGCATTGTAAGGAAATTGAATTTATTTGAGATAAGTGGTGGATATTCTCTGCTCGCATTGAGCTTACTGTTTCCATTTTTCTCTTTTTGCAGCGCGAAAGAAGACGGAATAACTGAGAATGGTCGGACTTCAGGCTAGAATGACGATGACATCCCAGCCATAGCGCATACTCTGCTGCAAACAACTGTCAATCAAATATAAAAAGACGTATTAATACAACATTTGTAGGACTATTTGCGTGCTTCTAGGAAACCATGGAAATAAAACAATACTTGATTTTTAATTTATTGACATTACTTTGGATATCTATCAGCAAACTGATAATGTCTTCACAAGCTGCATGGTATCACAGGAGCCCCAGTAGGTACTATTTCTCTGATGACGACAAGAAACTGAATAAGGCACAAGAGGACTGTGAGAGTAAAGGCGCCAACCTCGTAACTATAAACGGTGGCGGTGAAAACCAGTTCCTGTATGACTCACACAGCGATGGCGGGCAGCACTGGATAGGACTTTACTGCACTGTTCCCTGCACTGATGGCAACTTCCAGTGGTTCAGTGGATCATCAGACTACAGGGACTGGGCCAGTGGTGAAGACACAGACTATGGCGGTTACGCCGTCATTGCCTTAGGTGAGAGAAAGTGGAAAGTAATCACTGTCAGTAACAATAACAATAAGAAGCGCTACATCTGTGAGAAAGCAGATGGTTGTCAGGATCCTAATCCCGCCTGCCAGAACGGAGCCACGTGTGTAGCTGATGACAGCGGCGGATATACCTGTGACTGTAAGGCTGGCATTACAGGACGCTACTGCCAGACTAACATCAACGAGTGTAACTCTGATCCCTGCGACCACGGAAGCTGTGACGACAGGGATAACCGATACAGGTGTGACTGTGACAGTGGATACACGGGGCAGCACTGTGAGACTGACATTGATGAATGTGCTGAAGGTGGTCATAATTGTAGGGCTAACCAGGGCGAGTGTGTGAATCACGAGGGCGGCTTCACATGTGACTGTTACGCTGGCTACACAGGCGACAAATGCCAGACTGACATTGATGAATGCGAGCCAAGGCCTTGTCAACACGGCGGCTCGTGTACTGACGGAATTAACGCCTACACGTGCGCCTGCACCGCGCTCTACACCGGAACACACTGTGACGCGGACATCGACGAATGTGACAGGCCAAACTTCTGTAACAACGGTGTATGCGAGAATCGTCAAGGTGGCTATCACTGTACGTGTAACAGCGGGTTTAAAGGTGACAGGTGTAACACAAACATCAATGAATGCAACCGTTATGAAGGAATCTGTCAAAATGGCGGCTCCTGTACGGACACGCACGGAAGCTACGGCTGTACCTGCACAGCGCGTTACAGGGGACAGAACTGTACCAACGACGTCAATGAATGCCATACACCAAACTTCTGTAATCATGGCGCCTGTAACAACATTCACGGCGGATTCCTCTGTACATGTGAGAGAGGGTATGAAGGCGGCAGGTGCGATCAAAACATCGACGAATGCACCATCCACGAAGAAATATGCCAAAATGGCGGCACTTGCACGGACACCGAGGGCAGCTATGAATGCACCTGTGAGCCCGGCTACACGGGCCACAACTGTAGCGTAGATATCAACGAGTGCTCCTCTTCTCCCTGCGACAACGGGGCAACATGCCACGACGGTATCAACCACTACACATGTGAATGCGCTCCCCAGTTCAACGGGACACGCTGTGAAGAGGACGTGAACGAATGTACCGAATACGACTACTGCGGGGAGTGGAACTGCACCAACACGTACGGCGACTTCCGCTGTGACTGCCCACAAGACTACCAAGGAATGTACTGCAGCACTAATACCGACGAGTGTCTGGATCAAGACGCTTGTCACTCACACGAAAATTGCTCCTATATTTCCTGGACGTTCAACTGCACGTGTGAAGACGGCGGTGGCAACCATACCGTCAAGTGCGTACCGACTACGTCACATGAAAAAGACGATCTCGGAGAACCGAAAGAAGACCTGACACCGCTGAAAAACGTGCTGATCGCGGGCTGCGTGATTTCCTCCGTCGTTGTGGCTGTAATGGTGTACCTCCTTATTGACGACAGATTATACGCGCGGCGTGTCAACGCACACCAAAGCCTGTCCGCCTCACGCGGAAACGACTCCGCATCCGACACGGTATGATTCTCAAATATATGCGTGGAAAACGAAGGCTAAAGCAGCGAAGACATTTAGCGATTAAAATCTGGCAAACTAACGCAGTTACAGTACCACCGCCTATCATACATCTTTACTGGTAACATGACACATCCTGCAGCTGTGACAGCAACACTGTATACCTCAAGTTGTTACGGCAACACTGCACATCCCCGAGTAGTCACGGCAACACTTTACACCCTCACGCAGTCGTTGCAACATCTCCCATACCGGCCAGGGCAACATT
The DNA here is from genome assembly GCA_949752745.1 of Protula sp. h YS-2021. Lineage (NCBI taxonomy): Eukaryota > Metazoa > Annelida > Polychaeta > Sabellida > Serpulidae > Protula > Protula sp. h YS-2021. The sequence goes on from OX457028.1 coordinate 12,083,937, forward strand.
GCGCGCTTTATAGCAAATCCTACAGCAGTCACACCCACATACCCTATAGCAACTACGGCATTACTGACATTAAACCCCCCCCCTACTCCCCTACCACCCCTTGAAACCGCAATCAAATCTGATATACTTTAAAATTAAAAATAAAGTGGGAAAACAATGATAGCCAACCTCAAAACTTGACTACGTCTCGGGGAGTACGTCTATCCCCCTTGGGGGATATAGTTTGTGTAAGGCTGTTGCGTGTTGACTACGCAAAATTTAAAAGCGGAAGGATAGGTAGACGTAGTGTCTAACATTTAGACGAATCAATCCATTAACCAGTAGGCGCGTGAGACTGTCGTAGGTACGCTAAGTACAGCGCCGATTTTGAAAAATCCGCCATTTTGTCAAGTCCCATCCGGAAAATTCTTAATCACTGCACTGTGGAAGGACCCAGGGAACCCGTGTGCAGAATTTAAAATGAATCCATTTTTGTGGCCTGTAGGCGTGTGAGACTGTCGTATATACGCTAAGTCCAGTGCCAATTTTCAAAAGTCCGCCATTTTGTCAAATTTTGTCCGATCCGGAAAAATCCTAAACAGTGCACTGCGGAAGGATCCAGAAAAGCCGTGTAAAAAATATGAAACGAATTCATTTATTAATGTGGCCTGTACGCGCGTGAGACTGCCGTATAAACGCCAGTGCCGATTTTCCAAAGATTTTCAAAAGTCCTCCATTTTGTCAATTTTTGCCCAATCCGGAAAATTCTTAATCACTACACTGTGGAAGGCTCCAGAGAAGCCGTGTACAAAATGTGAAACGAATCTGTCTATTAATGTGGCCTGTAGACGCGTGAGACTGCCGTATATACGCTAAGTCCAGTGCCAATTTTCCGCCATTTTGTCAATTTTTGACGGATCCAGAAAATTCTTGGCCACTGCACTGCGGAAGGGTCCAGAGAAGCCGTGTACAAAATTTGAAACGAATCCATGTACTAATGTGGCCTGTAGGCTCGTGAGACTGCCGTATATACGCTAAGTCCAGTGCCGATTTTCAAAAGTCCGCCATTTTGTCAATTTTTTTCCGATCCGAAAAATTCTTGATCACTGCACTGCGGAAGGATCCAAAGAAGCCGTGTACAAAATATGAAACGAATTCATTTATTAATGTGGCCTGTAGGCGAGTGAGACTGAAGCGTGACAGACGGACAGACAGACGGACGGACAGACCAACGAGAGGTATCTTATGTGGTGGCTGCATTATGTGGTAGCATTTGATATGCCTGAAATGCATTTAAGTTGTAGGTCACGGACAAGATTATTTGGGAATAAAAAATACTTACGTGGTGGTATATATTTGCCCGTGCCCTTATGTGGTACCCAGCAGGCGTCATTTCAGTGTCAATAATATTTTATGCTTTGCGTGTGTCATTTGTAAATCAACGAAATTCTATATGTGGTACTTTAATGTATAAAGATATTTTTGTTTTTTTTTCTTCCGTTTCCAGAAAACTCCTCCTACAGAAGGAGATGAAATTCGGTACACGTGTAGAGGGCGACGAGGTCTCCGTGAACCCGCAATTTTTTGGACCTCAGCGGTCAATGTCAAATTAAGGTCACTGACTATTATCTCGAAAACCGAGATAGAGCGATTTCCAGCTGACTGTCAACCCCTTAGGCCTTAACAACGTTACATAAGAGGTACCTTGGTGGCCTTGGCAGTCTCGGTCACGGTCAAAAACCGGAAGCTGACTATTATCACGAAAACGGTTACAGACAGAGCCATTCTGAGCTCATTTTCGACGTTTCGGGCCCAAATAACGTTGCACAAGAACTATCTCGGTGACCTTGAAGTTGTCGGTCGCGGTCAAGGTCAAAAACCGGAAGTCGACTATTATCTTGAAAACGATTAGAGATACAGCGATTCTGAGGTCATTTTCGACCCTTTCAGCCTAAACGACGCTACATAAGAGGTACCTCGGTTACCTTGACCTCGGATGCGGTCAAGGTCAAAAAGCGGAAGTTTACTATTATCTCGAAAACGATAAGAGATATACCGATTTCGAGCCGATTGTCGACCCCTTGGAACTAAACAACGTTATATAAAAGGTACCTCGGTGACCTTGACCTTCTCGGTCACGGTTAAGGTCAAAAACCGGAAGTAGACTAATCTCTCGAAAAAGGTTTGAGCTCGTTTTCGACCCTTTGAGCGCAAATATGTTGCTTTAGAAATGCTTCGGTGACCTGTTCTCGGTCACGGTCAAAAATCGGAAGCTGACAATTATCTCGAGAACGATTAGAGATGGTCTGAGCGAGGTCATTTTCGATCCTTTGTGCGCAAATAACGTTTCTTTAGAAATGCCTCGGTGACCTTGATGTTCTAGGTCACGGTCAAGGTCTAAAACTGGAAGTTGACTATTATCTCGAAAACGATTAGAGATACAGCAATTTTGAGGGCATTTTCGACCCTTTGGCCCTAAATAACGCTACATAAGAGGTATCTTGCTGACCTTGACCTTCTCGGTCACGGTCAAGGTCAAAAACTGGAAGTTGACTGTTAGTTCGAAAACGGTTAGAGATAAAGCGATTTTGAGCTGATTGTCGACCACCTGGGCCTAAACAACGTTACATAAGAACTACCTCGGTGACCTTGACCTTCTCGGTCACGATCAAGGTCAAAGACTGGGAGTTGACTATTATCTCAAAAACAGGTAGAGATAAGAGCGATTCTGAGCTCATTTTCGACCCTTTGTGCGTAAATAATGTTACTTTAGAAATGGCTCGGTGACTTTGATGTTCTTGGTCACGGTCAAAGTCAAAAAGCGGAAGTTGACTATTATCTCGAAAACGATTAGAGACATACCGATTTCGAGCTGATTGTCGACTCCTTGTGGCTAAACAACGCTACATAAGAGTTACCCCGGTGACCTTGACCTCGGTCACGGTCAACGTCAAAAACCGGAAGTAGATTATCTCGAAAACGGTTAGAGATACAGAAATGTTGAGGCCATTTTCGACCCTTTCAGCCTAAACAACGCCACATAAGAGGCACCTCGGTGAGCTTGACCTTCTCGGTCACGGTCACGGTCAAAGACCGGAAGTTGACTATTATCTCGAAAACGATTAGAGACAGAGTGATTTTTAGTTCATTTTCAACCCTTTCCGCCCAAATATCGTTACATAAGAAATTCCTCGGTGACCTTAATGTTCCCGGACACGGTCCAGGTCAAAAAGCGGAAGTTGACTATTTTCTCAAAACGATTAGAGATATACCGATCTCGAGCTGGTTGTCGACCCCTTGGGGCTAAACAACATTATATAAGAGGTACCTCGGTGACCTTGACCTTCTCGTTCACGGTCAAGGTCAAAAACCGGAAGTCGACTCTTATCTCGAAAACGGTTAGAGATAGAGTTATTTTGAGCTCATTTTCGACCCTTTGAGCGCAAATAACGTTACTTTAGAAATGCATCGGTGACCTTGATGTTCTCGGTCACGGTCAAGGTAAAAAACTATAATCTCGAAAACGATTAGAGATACAGCGATTCTGAGCGAGGTCATTTTCGACACTTTGGTTAGAGATAGAGCGATTTTTAGTTCATTTTCGACCCTTTCCGCCCAAATAACGTCACATAAAAAATTCCTCGGTGACCTTAATGTTCTCGGTCACGGTCAAGGTCAAAAACCGGAAATTGACTTTTATCTCGAACAGGGTTATAGACAAAGGTATTTGGGGTTCATTTTGAGCCCGTTGGACGAAAGCGATGATAAAGAAGGGGGTACTGCTTGACTTTTAGGTTTTTGGTCATAATGTAATACAAATATTTTCTTTGATGGTTTTTGCAAGTGGGCCAATTCCGCTATGTAGCGGATTCTTTCTAGTTTTAAACAAATTGTTTGTCACTTTGGTGTTTAATGTTTGTTTGGTGTTGGATGGGTATATCAGGATGCACTTGCTAAAGAAGCAAGTGGGGAAAAAAGAAGGAACAATGAAGAAATGCACGGAACAGAACGCAGTGGGTGTATTCTTAAGATTCTCCCCACCCCACAGCGGGATTTAAACAAATGCTGCTCTTCTTATTTGCTTTAGAAATTAGCTTTATAGTTGCATTATTTACCAACAGATGGTGTTACAGGACAGTTGATCTACGGACTTTGACGGACTCCCTTATGTGGTATGTTTTGTGCTCAATGGGTACTTATGTGGCTACCTCATTAGAACCACCACATAAGGAGCAAAAACCACATAAGTGACGGATGTACCGAAAATCCACCACATAACATAATCATTGTGGGCACGGACGGACGGACAGACGGACGGACAGACCGAAAAGTTCAAAACTGTATCCCATCAAACATACGGTATGCTGGGGTGACAAACAGGAAATGTTATCTTTGCCTTTACCCCTCCCTCCTCCCTCCCCCCCCCATCTGGTATTTTTTGCCCCCCATTGTTATCACTTTCTAAATGGACGATAAAATCGAACATACAAGAAAGCGCTTCTTGGATGATGTGCATGTTATTTATGATAATCATAGCGATCAGGAGTATCAAGTTCGGCTCTCTAAAGATACAAGGATGTTAAGAGAAAAACAGAACTTTCTGATTAAGGATGTCTTTTTATATTTTTGTTTCAATTATGTTTAATTTAGTCAATAAAGTAGTTCAAGATAGTTTTATACAGTTTAACTGAGTCCATTTATTTACACGAACAAATATTATTACAATATATTTACACGCAAAAAAGTTCGGGGGGAGGGGGGTGGTGGCAAAATATACTGGAAGGGGAAAGATAGCCTAGTATACCCTCCCACGGGGGGCGGGAGCTGTACAGGGCGTAAGATAGCCTGATACACCGGAGCACATTTTTTCTTGTCGCCGGAGCAGGGAGGGGGTTGAGGACAAGTTTCTGTAGGCCTTTAATATTAAATGGCATATATCAGAAAGCATGTTTTACAAAGTGTGCATATCGGAGAGTTCACGTACCGGATAGTGCACATAATGGGGAAGGTGCATATCGGAGTGCACGCACAGGAGAGTACACGCATCGGAGGGTACAAACCGTGGGGGTGGGGGGAGACCTGCACACCTCCCTTTTCAACAAAATTAGCACTCCGAACGGACTGCCCTTTCTCCGCGTTTTTTTATACACTCATGGTAACATGCTCGTATATTCAGCCGAATGCACACAATGGTTGTTCAGGCGCAGTTTTTTAGGAGAGAATAACAGGGCTGTCACACCAATTTCAATACGAATGTTCCTGACTTTTTCCAGACCACCCCCCCCCCCGCCCTCTCACCTCATATCTGGCCTTCACAGCAAGGACACCCCCTCCCCTCCCCGCCCTCTCACGTCCACTATCAGCGATGTAAGAAGAGCAGGGTGCAAACAGTAGGGCCCTCAGACCCAAGACCCGCACATTCTGCGTCGGGCCTGTATATTTCAGGAGTTACAAACCTGACTAACCCGTCAAAATTTTGACCATTTAATTTCCTGTATTTATATCCTTCAGAATTCGTAAAGTAATGAACATATATTTTAGACACAACAATTACCACATTTGTACATCTAAATACATTTATATTTACATTGTTTTCTTTTTGTATTATTTATTTATTTATTTATTTTTTTAGGGGGACGCAGGGGTGTGAATCATACACACCATAATTATAATCAGCCAGTTATCATTTTAAAGACACCCCATGTAAGAAGCGGTACTAATACCCAGTTAAACAGGGAGGTCCAGCAAAAAAAAAAGGTGTTAGTTCTACAAATGCCGCCAAATTTTCTCCACACAGCCAATATTTGAGGGATATCTAGCGAAAACTCGCATCAAATTAAGCTGCCAAAAGTTAAAATTAAGCCCCTGAAATTCCGGCCATGTTCTGGTAAAAATTATTTAAAAATGCCCAACGTCCACCGTACACAATCACATACGGTCACATACGGCGTTAATACTCCCAACGCCGGTAAAACAGGGAGGGACGAGTTTAGAGGGTTGAGACTGTACTTTATTAAATAAACCTTAACTAAGTGACCTTGGGGAGTGACTACTTAGCACGAGTCTACACAGCTCCCACGTGCTCAGCGTACACAATCGTGACTCGGTACACTGCACAAGTCATTCAAGGTCTCTGACTGCCACCTATAAACGGCGGGCACGAATAAGGTATGTTTACAAAGTTTGCAGACCCCATACTGCCTACAGAACACAAGACTCGATTTAAAAACAATTTCATGAGAAGTCCATAATTTGTTAAAACAAGCATCATCTGGCTGCAGTGTTTTGTTTTTCGCATGGTAAAGAATGTATTTGAGATAAGTGGTGGATATTCTCTCCTCGCATTGAGCTTACTGTTTCCATTTTTCTATTTTGCAGCGCGAAAGAAGACGGATAACTGAGAATGGAAGGACATAAGCGACTCCACGCTGGAATGACGAGGACATCCGAGCCATAGCGCATACCTTGCTGCAGACAACTGTCAATGAATTATACAAAAAACATATTAATATAGCATTTCTAGGACTATTTACGTGCTTCGAGGAGACCATGGAAATAAAACAATACTTGATTTTTAATTTATTGACATTACTTTGGATATCGATCAGCAAACTGATAATGTCTTCACAAGCTGCATGGTTTCAAAGGAGCCCCAGTAGGTACTATTTCTCTGATGACGACAAGAAATTTTTCAACGCACAAGAGTACTGTGAGAGTAAAGGCGCCAACCTCGTCACTGTAAACGGTGACGGTGAGAACCAGTTCCTGTATGACTCATACAGCGGTGGCGGGCAGCACTGGATAGGACTTCACTGCACTGTTCCCTGCATTGGTGACAACTTCCGATGGTTCAGTGGATCATCAGACTATAGGAACTGGACCAGCGACGTAAACACAATCTCTGGCGTCTACGCCGTCATTGCCTTTGGAGACAAAAAGTGGAAATTAATTACTGTCAGTGACAATGACAATAAGAAGCGCTACATCTGTGAGAAGGCAGACGGTTGTCAGGATCCTGATCGTCCCTGTGAGAACGAAGCCACGTGTGTAGCTGATAACAGCGGCGGGTATACCTGTGACTGTAAGGCTGGCTTTAGAGGAGATTACTGTGGTACTAACATCAACGAGTGTAGCTCAGATCCCTGCGTCCACGGAAGCTGTATCGACAGGGATAACCGATACAGGTGTGACTGTGAGAGTAGGTACACGGGGCAGCACTGTGAGACTGACATTAATGAATGTGCTGAGGGCAGTCATAATTGTGTGCGTGACCAGGGCGAGTGTGTGAACCACGGGGGCGGCTTCACGTGTGACTGTTACGCTGGTTACACAGGCAACAAATGCTAGACTGACATTGATGAATGCCAGTCAGGGCCTTGTCAACACGGCGGCTCGTGTACTGACGGAATTAACACCTACACGTGCACCTGCACCGCGTCATACACAGGAACACACTGTGACGCGGACATCGACGAATGTGACACGCCAAACTTCTGTAACAACGGTGTATGCCAGAATCGTCAAGGTGCCTACAACTGTACGTGTAACAGCGGGTTTAAAGGTGACAGGTGTGACACAAACATCAATGAATGCAACCGTTACGAAGGAATCTGTCAAAATGGCGGCTCCTGCAGGGACACGCACGGTAGCTACAATTGTACTTGCATAGTGCGCTACAAGGGACACAACTGTAGCGATGACGTCAATGAATGCCATACACCAAACTTCTGTAACCATGGCGACTGTGACAACAGTCACGGTGGATTCCTCTGTACATGTGAGAGAGGATATGAAGGCAACAGGTGTAATCAAAACATCGACGAATGCACGCGCCATGAATCAATCTGTCGAAATGGCGGCACCTGTACGGACACACCAGGCAGCTACGAATGTACCTGTGAGCCTGGCTACACAGGACACAACTGCAGCACCGACATTAACGAGTGCTCCTCTTCTCCCTGCGACAACGGGGCAACATGCCTCGATGGCATCAACCACTACACATGCCAATGCACTGACCAGTACACCGGGACACACTGTGAGGTGGACGTGGATGAGTGTACTGACTATGATTACTGCGGTGAGTGGAACTGCACCAACACGTACGGCAACTTCCGCTGTGACTGCCCACAAGACTACCGAGAAATGTACTGCAGCACTGATACCGGCGAGTGTGTGGATCAAGACGCTTGTCACTCACACGAAAATTGCTCCTACGTTTCCTGGACGTTCAACTGCACATGTGAAGACGACGGTGACAACCATACCGACGAGTGCGCATCGACACCGCCACGCCAGAACAACGATCCCAGAGAACCGAAGGAAGACTTGACGCCACTGAAAAACGCGCTAATCGCGGGCTGCGTGATTTCCTCCGTCGTCGTGGCTGTAATGGTGTACCTTCTTATTGACGACAGGTTATACGCGCGGCGTGTCAAAGCGCGCCAAAGCCTGCCCACCTCGCGCGGAAACGACTCCGCATCGGACACCCCAGAGTTCTCAAATATATGCGTGGAAAACGAAGGCTACGAAGCATCCGGCCAGGCAGCGAAGTCATTTAGCGATTAAAATCTGGCAAACTAACGCAATTACAGTACCACCGCCTATCCTACATCTTTATTGGTAACATGACACATCCTGCAGCTGTGACGGCAACACTGCACACCCCAAGTAGTCACGGTAACACTTTACACCCTCAAGCAGTCGTTGCAACATCTCACAGCCTACAGCGGCCAGGGCAACATTGTGCAGTTTATAGCAAATCTTACAGCAGTCATAGCTACATACCCTGTAGCAACTACGGCATTATTGACATTAACCCCCAGCCCTACCCACCCCCCCCCAACCACCCCTTGAAACCACAATCAGATATCATATACTTAGAAATTAAAAATAAGTGGGAAAACAATGAGAATGAACCTCAAAATGTGTCAGTTTAACGTTGACGTCAGAAGAACCGATAAGCGGCTTAAGAATTTACCGCAGAGAATATGCATACTGCGACAGATACCGGTGTGTGGAAAGCCTCGGATATCTATTGCGGGTCTTTGGAAATTCACGTTAAGTCCCACTTGTTTAATAAACAATATACAATTTGATAGTGTGAACGGGGAGCGGCTACATGGCAGTTCCTGTGATTGGTTATTCAGAAACTATATTTCAGTTCACGAGTTTCATGAGGTTAACGAGAAACCTAAGATTGCCCTCAACGTTAGTGTGAACACTAAATCAAACGCTTTGTGAGCGCATAACCTTTAGGCCACATGACAGCATTACTCACTACTCAACATCATCATCTACGTCATTTAACTCCATGTGATGGCATTACATAGTACACATCGTCATCATTTACGCCACATAACGTCATGTGAAAGCGTCACCCAGACATCAACGTCATCATTTACGTCATCATCATGTGACATCATTCACACATCGACGTCATCACTTGTGTCATCATGATGTGACAGCATAACCAGGACATCGACGTCATCATTTACGTCATCTTCGTGTTACACCATCACTCAGACACTGACGTCATTATTTACGTCATCATCATGTGATAGCATTACCACGAAGATATCGACATGTCTGATGAATACATATAAATCTATATATATTTCTCAAGAGAAATTGGGTTCTATACTTAGCCCTCAAAAAGTGAATACCACAAAATATTAACAGTGCTCAAAGAAAGCGCAAAGTATTCTGACATACTGCGAACAAAAATTGAAACATTTATTCAAAAATCCCCTCTGATGATGCATTTTTAGTTTTGCTTATAATTAAACTTATGTATTTTCTGTTATATGTGAATATTTATCATGATTTTACTTATTGTTAGAATTGTTTTGAATCAAACAACCATTTTATGGCTTTTTATGTACGCGATATGTGCAGCGTTTATTATTCATTTTGCTATGCTTTTAGCTTAAAATCAATAAATATATTATCTTTCTACTATCTATTTATTTCATCGTTTTATTTCAAACGCTGAAGCAAGAGAGAAAATAAAGGAAAAATACTTGGTCTTTCGGTTTTTTTTAATCTTTTTTTTTTTAATTTAATTTCTTTTCAACAGTTATACTGCAATTTTCAAAGGAATGAAAACTGTCAAAAGATTGATATCCACCCAGAACAATGCCATCCCAAATCCGACAATCCAAGACACTTGTGCAAATTTAACCATTAATTCGTAGATTTAAATGTGATCAAGCGTCATGAAGAATACAATTAAACGTCATAAAGCATACAATATGCTGGGGTGACAAACAGGAAGCCAGTGACCTTCACCCCTTTTTTTTCTTGTTGTTGGAGCAGGGAAGGTGTTTGAGGACAAGTTTCTGACGTCTTTAATATTAAATGGTATATATATATATATATATATATATATATATATATATATATATATATATATATATATATATATATATATATATATATATATATATATATATCAGAAAGCGCGCTTTATGAAGTGTGCATATCGGAGAGTTCGCGTACTTGAAAATGCGCATCGGAGTGCACGCACAGGAGAGTACACGTACTGGAGTGCAGAAACCGGGGGGAGGGGGGGAGGGGGGTACAACTCCCCCCCTTCTCAACGAAATTGGCACCCGGCGCGGGCCACCCTTTCTCCACGTTTTTTTTACACACCCATGGAAACATGCTCGTACATTCAGCAGAATGCACACAATGGTTCTTCATGCGCAGTTTTTTAGGAATGATGAACAGGGCTGTCAGGCCAATTTCAAAATGCATATTCCTGACTTTTTCCTGACCATCGCATTAACATATGTGTCCAGAATGAAAGAAAAGGCACTTCAAGTGCTCTAGAGTTTGACAAGGACATCACTGGCATTGCAAATCAAGTGAAACAAACCAGACTAGACGGCATAAAACACAAGGACATTTGATATCAAATCTGGAAAAATTGACAAATTTCGATGTTTCGAATTTCCTGACTTTTTAAGAAATATTTTCCCTGATCTTTCCCGACTCAATTTTTTTTCCTGACTTTTTCCTGACCGTGGCAATCCTTGATGAAGTAACAGAGACAGTTCCACTGGAGGGAAGTGGGTCATGTACTGGTTTTGACACCACAAGTGAGAGGCTTGGCTTGAAGCAAGGCAGATGTCTGATAGACGACACACAACAAAGCCTTTCTGATTGCAAATACACTTACGTTTTTTGTGCATAAATAACACGGACGCACTGGTGGGGCACTGATTCAGTCTTACCGAGCTATCGCCGATAGGTGGAGCACTGGGTCAGTATTACTTAGCTGTCGCCCACAGGTGGCGTTCTTGGTCTGTCTTATCGCGCTGTCGCCACAAGGTGGCACCCTATGTTAGCCTTGTGATTCTCAACGACAGGTGACGCATTGGGTCAGTATTACCTAGTTGTCGCCGACAGGTGGCGTACTGGGTCAGTCTTATCACGCTCTCTGAGACAGGTGGTGGACTGGCTTTCTCGCCATTCTCCATACATTACCGTGTGGCGTTGGCTATTCTCCCCTTAATACATCCGGTGCACCCATGTCACCGTCTATTTTATCCCACGCAAGCTCCGCTCAACAGCGGGCAATCCTGTTTACACGAAGTGCGTATTGTTCATTCGACGAGATCGTTTGCGCTTTTACAGAGACACTAGCACGACCCTAGGCTCTTTAATCTATGCACAATATGGCCGCTGATGTGAAGGCGCACCGGCACTTCTAGCTCCTCAGTACATATATATATATATATATTAAAGGCTAAGCATTCCCGGGTATTTTAGTATAAAGGATTCCTAACGATCAGCTCCTAAGCTTATCCAAGTTCACCTTTTTTCGCAATAGTTTTTTACCTTTCTTTTTTTTCGAACAAAGACACATATTTGTACGCAGTAGTCAAATGTCTCTTGTATTCAAACCTATTGGCAGAAATAAAAAATGCTATGGAAAAAAGTTTATCTTGCGCTTAAGGTTATATTTGAAATAAAAAAAATGATAAAAATTACGTCTGGTTGAAAGTCGGCAAATAAGGTAATATCTCTAGAAGTAACTACAATTTCTACAACGACAGAGTCACACTGCGAACACAGTTCTATCGTTATTAGGCTAGATGTCCATACCAAATTTGTTAAAGCTTGATGGCGTCTGTAAATGAGCAAAGGTGGGGTTCAGGGGATCCAGCTAACTTTGTGGTGATAGTGTCCACTCTGGAAACTGGCCCTAATCCCAGGCCTCACCCGAAAGCTTATTCCAATCTCAGACCTGACGCGAAAGCTTATCCCAATCTCAGACCTGACCCGAAAGCTTATTGCAATCTCAGACCTGACCCGAAAGCTTATTGCAATCTCAGACCTGACCCGAAAGCTTATCCCAATCTCAGACCTGACCCGAAAGCTTATTGCAATCTCAGACCTGACCCGAAAGCTTATTGCAATCTCAGACCTGACCCGAAAGCTTATCCCAATCTCAGACCTGATCCGAAAGCTTATCCCAATCTCAGACCTGATCCGAAAGCTTATTGCAATCTCAGACCTGACCCGAAAGCTTATTGCAATCTCAGACCTGACCCGAAAGCTTATTGCAATCTCAGACCTGATCCGAAAGCTTATCCCAATCTCAGACCTGACCCGAAAGCTTATCCCAACTCAGTCCTTATCCGAAAGCTTATCCCAATCTCAGACCTGACCCGAAAGCTTATTGCAATCTCAGACCTGACCCGAAAGCTTATTGCAATCTCAGACCTGACCCGAAAGCTTATCCCAATCTCAGACCTGATCCGAAAGCTTATTGCAATCTCAGACCTGACCCGAAAGCTTATTGCAATCTCAGACCTGACCCGAAAGCTTATTGCAATCTCAGACCTGACCCGAAAGCTTATCTTAACCTCAGATCTAATCCGAAAGCGTATCGTAACCCACTACATCAGCACTGATGGCTGATACGTAAAACTGAAGCATGTGCGGTTTTTAACGGGCACGCAAAAAGGGGGGGGGGCTGTTGACAGGGGAGAGGGAGGCTTTTTATCGGTTACCAGCGATAACTGACCTAGGGACAACGGGCAATTAATCAATTTTCTCAAAGCTTTATTTTTTTCAATTTTTTTTACCGATTTGATAAAAATCTCACCGTAGTGTGATTTTTAAAGATCTTGTATTTTTTAAATTTTCGAAGCAGTAAACTGAGATTTCAACGCTCTTTTTTAAGGAGATTTAAATTATAACATCTCGGAAGTTTATTCCCTGTCCACCCACATAGGACACGTTCACATTATCTGTCAATCCGCACAAAGGATAAACGACTACATACTGCTGGAGTTACAGTGTTCCCCGTTCTGATCTCAATCTACCCGACGTTCACAGCATTGTGAAGTTTCCAAGAGTTCTCTAATAAGTATGAGTAGGTGATCTACAGGGCGTACAAGGGATAACCCAAGACAGCTCGTAGTGTCATCACAAGGAAAGGGTAAAGTGAATGTGTTTATTCACTACAACGATATCGATCAAGATAAGACTAGAAAATAACGTTAAATAAAAACATTTTTTTTTTAATTTTGAGAATTTAAATAAGTTGTCGTAACTTGCACATTTAGATCAACTGTCGCTTGATCAATTGTTGCTCCAAACTTAAACCTTAACTTGTAAATGTTAATGTACACTTTCTGCATCGCACTCCTGCTTTCACAACAACTGATTTTTCCCTACAAATATTTTCTCTCAGCTACATACGCATATGTATATACATAAAACACGAGTCAAAATTTGTGTAGACCATACATGGTGAAAGATGTTCCTGTGTAACAGTTCAAATACAAAAGCTGCTGGTTTTATAAAAGATATAACAGCAGCAAAATATACGAGTTTACTGAAATGTATGGCACAGAATCCTTTAGAATCTCATATCATATTCTTCCGTTGAGCTTTATTTAAAATATCATGGGAAACACATCCCTGGTGATTTCCAACAGAACATCTAAATCGTACAATCTGAGAATAAGTTGGATCTCCTAATAGATTTGTTGCTGGGTATGTGATTAGATGAAGAATATTTCTATCGTTGACAGATATTTTCAATGCTGGCTTCTTTCGTATAGCATATAAAATGTGAAGAATGGGTTTAACATTTTTTTTTCAACAAAAATGATACTCTTACAACCCCTGGTCTCGTCAATGTGCTTAAAAAATTAAAATGAGGACTATCCAGAGCGGTCATCAACACCCCCGACATCACTGTGCCACCGGAAAACTAGGGACAGCTCTGCCACATTCTCAGTACTATATCCACACACCGGTCATCCGAACCCCTGACGTCGCTGTGCCACCGGAAAACTAGGGACAGCTCTGCTAAATTCTCAGTATCATAGATAATTTTTTTACTGAAACAACTTTTCTTCGTTCAAAATCGACAACTTCCATTACACGATTGTATCAGGTACATCAGTGAGAGCATGCCTAATACATTTTCACAATACAGAGTTCCTAATAAGTACAGCCTGGCATAAAGGCAGAGAACATAATAATTCCAGGGAATAGGGAACGGATGATCCCAAACATTACCCATCATTTTTTTTTGTGCTGTTTTTGCTTTTGTTTGTTTCTTTGTTTTTCTTGTATGTGTGTGTTGTGTGTGTGTGTGTGTGTGTGTGTGTGTGTGTGTGTGTGTGTGTGTGTGTGTGTGTGTGTGTGTTTGTGTGTGTGTTTTGTTTTGTTTTTGTTCGTTTATTTGTTTTTTGCACTTGCCTGTGTATGATGTGTTTGTTTTCTAAAGCACAAACAAATTGCATTCGTTCATACTGCCAATAAATCTCGTTGAAATAATTTGCAAAATGCCTCCCACTTCCTCTATGAACTGATCGTTACTTCTATCTTTTTTTCATAAAATCGTGCAACAATGTGAAAATAACTCCCCGAACAGAGTGTTTTCTATGTTTTTATTTAGTTCAGTTTCCCCCGAGTATAACAGGAGCGTAACACAACAGGGCGGGACACGAATAGCTGTTCTGGAAACGTTGCTCGAATCTGGCACATTTTAACTCAACAGATTGTTAATTTTATTTTAGATATGTATTTTTCAAAATAAATACAGAAATGAAATCGTGTTAAAAGCACGGGATGCACAATATACATAATGAGTAATGCCATGCTGGCATTTCTAGGATAAAGAATATAACCTGAATAAACGGATACTGTGTATTAATCCGTTACATTTCTACAACTTATTGTTGACAAAACGGCTGATATTTGATAGCTCCGGCCATTGCCTCCAGCCAGTAACAACACAGTGATACGGCTGCCCACAAACTCGGGTCATATACACGCCCGCTCTTTTCCCGCGGTGATCCACCGTAACAGAGGAGCATGGCAGGCAGGGTGCCATGCTGCTTAGCTCTCGTGCTGGTGTTGTGGATGCACGGCGCGTCCATTCAGTGTGAGGGCGCGTGGGTCCACAACGACGATAACAACCACGTGTATTACTTCTCTGGTAATGAACAGCGCACGTGGCCTGAGTCACGTGACAAGTGTGAGGACATGGACGCTTATCTGGTGACTGTAAACAACCGCGCTGAGAACGAATTCCTGTACGACTCTTACTACGGTGACCTGCACTATTGGATAGGTCTACGCTGTGGCAGCGGTACTTGTAACGGTGACAACGGCTTAACGTGGGAGAACGGTAACTCTGACTACAGGGGCTTTGAAACAACAGCCCAATTTGCAGACATCCGTTACGTGTACATGGACTTTGGTGATGAAGACTGGTATGGAAGCAATTCCAGAGATGACGAAAAGCGCTACATCTGCGAGAAACCAGACGGCTGTCACAACCCTAGCAATCCATGTCAAAATGGAGGAACGTGTTCACCAGACAACAGCGACGGTTATACGTGTGCCTGTGACGCGGGGTTCACCGGACGGAGGTGCCAAACAAGTCTGCACTGTGCGTCAGATCCCTGTACTCACGGGTCTTGTAGTGAGGGGGCAGACTCATACATATGTGACTGTGAGGGCACTGGGTACACGGGGAATGAGTGTACTGATGACATCGATGAGTGCAGTGTCGATTCCCACAACTGTATCACAAACAATGGCCGGTGTAATAACACAGTCGGCAGCTACACATGTGTCTGTAACGCCGGGTGGACAGGTCGCAGATGCCAGACGAACATCGATGAATGTGATTCGGACCCCTGTCAACACGGTGGCTCGTGTGATGACGATGTTAACCGGTATAGCTGCTCATGTACTGGCGCCTACACGGGAATCCACTGTGAATCTGACGTCAACGAATGTAGAGAAAATACGGGCATCTGCAACAACGGTACCTGTAACAACACTGAGGGTGCGTTCACATGTACGTGTTACCATGGATACACAGGTGACCTATGTGATCGTGATGTTGATGAGTGCTCGGGTAACGGAAACATTTGCCACCATCACGGGACGTGTGTCAATACCATAGGAAGTTATCAGTGCAGGTGTGTGCCGGGTTACGCGGGACAAAACTGCGAGGACGAAATCGACGAGTGTGACTCCGACCCTTGCATGAACGGAGGAACCTGTTCCGACATGGTTAACGGCTTCAACTGTAGCTGTCCATAAAATTACCAAGGCCCAAACTGTGCAACAGACGTAAACGAATGTCTACAAGATGACGTATGTGGCCCAGGCAACTGCAGCAACACCCACGGCGCATTCACGTGTGACTGTCCTCCGGGATACGGCGGACTGAACTGCACCGACATCGACGAGTGCCTGGAGCCGAATCCGTGCAATTCCCATGGCAACTGCACCAACCACAATGGTGGCTACAGCTGCGTATGCGAGCCGGGCTACAACGACGAAAATGACTGTCTACCACACGATAGTACTGGCAAAAACAACACCGAAAATGACGTCAGCGGCGAGGACGAGGAGGTGGTGGCGCTGAGGAAAGCGCTCATTGCCGGCGGTACCATTCTATTCGTCACGCTAATTCTCATGATCTATCTGCTTGTGGACGACATCAGATACCAGCGCGACGTCAAGGCATGCAAGCGCATGCGCCGATGCGAGGAGATGTCGCAGTCGAATGACGTCATCGAGACGGAAAGCTCGGTGGATTGTCGTGATTCCCCGGGCGACAACACGCACAGCGCGGCAGCACTCTCCCGCCCGCATGGAGGGAGCGAGCAAGCACCCATAACAGCGGCAACCTCCAGCGCAGACAAGGAGAGTGGGAATCAGCCCAGTGCAGTGGCTACTCTCCAATCACAGCATGGATAGCAAGCAGGAACCTACACAGTGGTTTAACTGTCAAAAATAACAGAAATCAAACCAACGACATGCGTTCACCAGAGGCCGCGCGGCAGACCATTCTGTGCTCTCATCAACAATCGAAACCGTTCCGCCTTTTTAAATACGGCAGGAAATGCTGACTTTAAAAAATGATTGATATTCCCTTTTCTGTTGCAAGTGGACCTTTATCAGTTACATCTTTTTTCTGTGAGTAAGTACAGATATGACATACACTCGCTTACCCTTAACAGAAATATATTACGCTCGCTTGTCCTTCACAGATATAAAAAAATTAGGGATATTAAATAGGAATACTTCCAATTTTATCTTGATCTTACGATTACCCGCTTTTGTGAATACATAACAGCAAGAGTCATTTTATTAAGTGTGGCTTTTTCCGTATGGAATTTGGTCCGATGTCGAATGAAACATGGCGTATAATTCGTATTCGTACCAGCCCCCCTTCTGCGTTCTATTACTCAAATGTACATTTTTTATAACATTTCGACTCATCTGCCTGAAAAAGGTCAAGGCCATTTTCTCCAGCTTTGTGCCTTCTGATCCGTTTTGTCCTTAATAATTTTTCAAACCCAAACAACTGGTCAACTACTTAAATCCCCAAATGTTAGACACAATAGGAACAGTGCTCACGATTCAAGGCGTGGTATTTCAACTTGATATTTGATGCATTAAAAGCTACTCAGCCTTACTTAAGACTCCCTGAACCACACCCTGGACCCCAGCAGATGTCAAGGGAACCTTTCTTTCCAGGCGAGCATCTCATCACGCCCCCCTCGCACCACATCCCTGTCACATCATGCCCCCCTCACACCACATCCCTGTCACAGCATGCCCCCGTCACACCACATCCCTGTCACACCATGCCCCCGTCACACCACATCCCTGTCACACCATGCCCCCGTCACACCGCATCCCTGTCACACCATGCCCCCCTCACAGCACATCCCTGTCACACCACGCCCCTGTCACACCACATCCCTTTCTTTCCCAGCGTGCATCTCATCCTGCCTCTCTCACACTACGCGTTTATCCGGGTTTTTGCGATTATCCGGTACATTTCAAATGAAAAAGAACAGGCAGGGATTTTAACAGAGAAAGCAATTAACAGGTTTATGCGATTCATGGGTACGGAATTAACCGATTTCAGCTGTATTATTACAGTCGTTTTTTTTATCTTTCTTGCAAGTAGTAAAACAGCACTGGGACGGGTGGGCTTGATATCTACAACTAAATATGAAGATGTTTATGACTTTGCTGCCTATATTAAGCCTTGCCAGACGGCAGCTCACAGCAGCAGTGTAAAGTCGGGAGTAGGGGTTCAGAGACACACTAATGCTAACCACTTACTGTTTTAAACCTGTGATTCACTTTTTTCTAAATTAGATTTTTACCGATTTTCAACCTTACAGCTTTTTGTTACCCCCCCCCCACCCCATTTTTAAATTTTCCTCTCTTGCTAAAATTTCTAGCTGATATTTGCCAGTGAAAAAAAATCATTTGAAATATTTGTATAATATAATGGAAATGTTTGCTTAATTCTAAAGTCATGAGATCTAAATAAACTTCCTGAATCTAGGCAATTCTTTCTCTATCGCTCTTGACTTGGGCTATGACTTTGCCAATGAGTATTTGTTTTAGTGGCAAAAAATATTCATAGTGGAGCAATGGAACAGAAAGTTAAGAGGCTCTACACGGAAAAAACGAACGAACTGTTTCGAGTGGGTGACAGGCAAACTGGAAGAGGGAACAGGCATGTCCGGGGACATGGCGTCGAGCCGAAACGCCAGTAATACCACAGCCTAAAGTAAAGGGCCTGGTGGCGTACAGCATGAAGACAAGCATGTCTGGAAACAATCAAACAGTCCCATCAAATGAAAACAATCCATTCTAAAGTTTGCTAGAAAGAAGGATTTTGTTAACATTAAAAAAAATAAATAAATAAAACCTGTGGCATTTGATACTGCTGGCGGATCACCCAGGAAGTAATTTTATTAAGAGCAGACCGCACACGTATGTTTGTATACAGGGACGACTGAATGCACTGACTGATGCGAGCAGACCAGCCCTAAAAAAAGTCTCTGGTCTAAAAATAGCATTTCTACAACATGATGTGATATTCCAAAACCAGGACTGAAAGTTATACACCCCACCCCACCCCCTCCTCCACCTAAGTCACCTTTTCACTGTATGTTTTCATGACGTATAACACTTGAGCAAAACCACTTTTAATCAGTTGGGCTTCACAAAATAAATCTCAATTCAGTGGCATATGTCTTTTCTTATACTTTTAGTTCTATTTTTTAATTTATAACTGGTCATATATTAATGCTCTTGTTTGATAATTTAATTCGCGAATTGATTTTCAAATTCGATTATTCGTCGGAAAAGAACAGTGCGGTATTTTGAAATGATTTATAATTATTTTTTTCTTTATGTATTTCGATGCGGTTGAGAGAGACATTTTCAGTTACAGTTACATGGTTTTGGTATGAAGGAAAATCCCACCAATGAAATCGATGTGGAACTGATTAATCCCAGAGGACGGGGCGGGGATTTCGCTGACAGTTCCATCGACGCTTTTCTGAGTGTCGGTAATGTTCACACTAATTTACAGCATGCAAATGCAGCTTTTCACATGTTTTTTTTTTTAAACTGCAATTACAGTTAAGCATGTTGCGCTACTAGAGGGTATTCTTTCACAAGAGGTGTCGAATCACGGCGATTGTCCACCAGAAAAATGTCACTTCAATGACACCCCCAAACAACACACATCCCCTCCTCCTCTGTATCAGGTGATTCTTTTTAATCTAAAATTAAACCTCTTTCCGATGGAGTTAAAGTTTGACCGGTGTCAAGCACGAGTGAGTTTTAAATCTGCCGATCCCCGTTATATGCAATTTTAAGAGCTAAGGCACTGAAAAAAAAAAACAACGACATTAAAGCGAATTCTCCATCAAAAGTCAGGTCCACCGTATTCTCTAAGACCTACCCTCGCTTATCATGCGATAAACTTTGCGCAAGGGGAGTTGAATCGTCGTGAATAGTAACTAGACAGGTCAGTGCACACCAGCATCAGTGCGCCCGGACATCCGTCTGAATGACGTGAACAGAAACTAGAGCGGCTAGCACACACCAAAATCAGAGCATCCTAACAAGGGTCTCATCGACGTAAACAGTAACTAGAGCGGCCAGTACACACCAGCATCAGAGTACCCGGACATACGTCTGAATGACGTGAACAGTAACTAGAGCGGCCATTACACACTAGCATCAATGCACCCGAACATGTGTCTGAATGACACGAAAAGAAACTGGGCCGGCTAGCACACACCAAATTCAGAGTATCCGAACATGGGTCTGATCGATGCGAACAGTAATAACAGCGAAACAGCGAGTCCGTTTCGTTGCAGCAGAACCGTGATGAGGAACTTAGCCAATTGCCACCGTGAAACTAGATTAGGAAGAGACAGAGTGATCACACCACCTCCCCACCCCCCCCCCCCCCCAACAAAATCGCTGCATTAGAGCGTCGCATTTGCGAGACCGTTTTCGATCTCTCAGTCGAAAACATGCAAAACCCGACCAAGGCATAACCCTCGGATTAGCGCACTAGCTAGGCGGCCACTGCCGCGAGTATATTTAAGGGCTCGAAGGCCCATCCTATGTGTCATTGTGACGCCACTATTCATTCGCGACCGGGGTCTCTTATCAAGGACGCATCAGTATTGATTCTGGACTCAACGGCAATGGAATTTTCGTTTCGACAGACCCCAGCGCTGATGGAGAAGTCTCGGCGAACGGCACGCAAATTGTTGCGACTGAGAGGCTGATTGAGAGGCTTGCTGATGGCGTGGGACAGATTTAACCGCATGGGCTGGCATCTCCTTAAACAGCAGAACGCTGTTAGTCATTACTGACGCCAAGTTAACAGCCGATCATTGCATAGACGTTTTAATGACCCATGCCGTGCCATCAACAGCTGAACATCTTCCAACAGGGTAACGAGCATCCACATTCAGACTTCGAGCTACAGATTATCTTCATGCTGAGGGCATCACAGCTCTACCGTGGCCGTCCTTTTCGGCCGATCTTAATCCCAACGAGTACCTGTGGAGCCAACTGGGTCCTAGGGGCGCGCGCACCAGGCCATAGTTAATTACTACCCTCCTAGAAAATTGAATACGCACATTCCAGGAGAATATTTGAAGGCTAATACTTATTCCAGTATGCGGCGAGTATGCAAGGCAACAGTAAACGCCCGAGGTGGACATATGCCCCATTAAGGACTTAACATCAGAACTTCTACTTCCAAGTATTGATGCGATTTTTCTCACTGACATTTTGTACAAAAGGTTGCTATTTGTAACCAACAGACGTAACAGAAGAGATGTCGTTTTTTTTCTTTATTTTCCACGGACCATCCCCCAAGCCAAACACTTGGTGAAGGTTTGGCAAGCAGACAAACAGCACACGTCTGCCATGGCCGATCGCCTTATGGCGGGCACCCCGTCTCTTTTTTTTTCCTTCTTTTTTCTATGGACGCTTATATGTTCATCAAAGACTGGCTTGCCAACGTAACATCAACTGACTCCATTAGGCGAGAGTTGATTTGACTCGTTCTCTCGAACCCTAACACCATTTTAGCCATTATTTCGCACGTCACACCTCTTGAGACCTCCAACCGATTGGTGTTTGTTCAGATTTTTTCTCCTCGCCTGAGGATCAAGACATTGCTTTAGGCATCTGAAAGTGATGTTATTGCCCATATTTAAATCATTTTCCACTTTCCCACACGCAGCCCCCCCCCCGCCCCCCACCAACCACCCTGAAACATGGATATCCCTGGGAAAAATCACTTGTCCTGAACACATCGAGATTGTCAGTTTTCCCTATAATTTAATAAAAATTAGATATTTTATTTACACTGTCATTGTTAAATAAAGGCATAAAAATGTCAGATTAATAGCATAGTTTATTTTATTTTATTTAATATTCAAAAGAGCAAGTCCTTAAAAAAATAACGTGAATGGAATACGGAAGTGAAAACTGGCTTAATACTGGGGGGGGGGAAGAGGGGTTTTAAAGTCATAAGCAAAACAACGTGAATGGTACACGGAAGTGATAATTGCCTCACTGCTTCTGAAGGGGTGGGGGTTGGGGAAGGGGGTTGGGGCGAGGAGGGGCGAGGAGAGGGGGGTGTTAAAGTCAACGTGAATCGTACACGGAAGTGATAATTGGCTCACTGCTTCTGGAGGGGGTGGGGTAGTGAGGGAGGGAGGGGTGTTATCACGAGTGCATTTGTTTGTCATAACTATAAGAGAAAAGTTTGAAGTTTGTGTAAATATGCATAAAATATTAGAATACTTCGCGCTATGCAAGAAAAACGACTTGATGATCACTTTATTAAAACGACCGATTACTTGAGCTGTATATGCTTGCCAAAGGCGAGGTTCTCTTTCAGCCCCTGTGCATTATTTCTCTTTTAAAGTATTGTTCGAATGAAGAAAAGAAGCAGCGAAAACGCAGTTTACTGAAAACGTACCTACTTGATATTCGACTTCACTTGACCGTATTTTGCCTGACTCTGTGTCAGAGACGCCATTAACTTTGTTCGTGGCGTTATGAAAGTAGTTACCAAGTTCTAATTCTATTTCCGGACGTTTTAATGCCGAACTTGAGTCCATTAATTATGAAAGGTTTGAAGTACATGAAATGAGAGTTACTGCCACATGACAAATGTTACTTTTCATTTAAACTAGACCAAATCCGATATAGCATTTTATAACGATTTTTAGATTCTCAAAGTTTAAAAGAAAGCTGGCGGTTTTCCTATTGTCTTTAACGTGTTTTCTCAGTTACGAATCCACGCTAATTTCAATTCATTACGGGAATGGTGTCTCAGAAATGCGTCGGCCCGAGCGTGTGATTTCTGATTCAAAGACAGGACAATGCCTTGCGTGAAGCGAAGTGATACTTAAATCTGCAGGATCATATAACATGTGGCAGGCTAGTTTCGAGATCAGGACCTTTTGCTTAACCACCACACCACGCAGGTGAACTGGCAGAATGAAACACTTCATAAATCTTATTCAACATTTTTCCAATAACCAACAGCAATTTTTATGATTTCTGTTTAGCCTGAAGATTTAAATGCTAAACACCAATGTTCATCAATGTTTTCTGAGACACTGACATATTCTGAGAGGTGATTGAGAAAATTACTGACTAACAACACTCGGTTATCAACTGAATAACGACATAACATCAGCAGTTTGTTGTGACACATACTAAGCATCTTGTCAAGGTAACGGCATAATTATGAGCAGTCTATGGTTATATTTAGCGTGGATTCGTAAAATATTTAGTGTGGATTCTTTGCTCAGAAAATACGCTAATTCCCAATATAACCTTGTTTTAAGTCAGTTAAAATATTCAAAACAGTGTATTCTGTTTTCAGAAAATCCCCCTTGCTACGCAACTCGGGATTTTCTGACAACAGACAGGTGTTTCAAAGCATCTTTTAAAGAAGTTGAAAGGGTGGTAATCTCGCGAATTTACTATTTATTTACGATCCCTCTACAGAGGAATTAACAGGTTTTACTGTTTTACACAAATATAATTCCCGTTAATTTCGTTCAATGCCAAGGAATGGCTGTCTTATACCGCAGTCGATGCACACATATAAGGGTTCCAGAACTGAGGCAAGCTCTCATACCGCGGCTCTTTGGATCAACTGTCGCCAGATCAATTGCCGTTGGTTCATAGTTGGTTCATCCACGACAACATCTAGCGACAACTGGTCTAACAACAATTGATCCAACGACGACTATGATTTTGTTTTTGGAAAACAAAAGGATTTAAAAGCCTGCAATTTGGTCAATTTTTGGCGAATCGTCAAAAAAGAAATTCTTCAAGAGAGAACCGCCTAGCAGATATTCATACAATGGAAGGTAATCAGATCAGCACTGTGGGAGAAGAAGTATTTTCAAAATTTGCTTCCAATTGTTTTTTTTTTTTATTTTTCAGTATTTATCCAGTATATAAACAGTTACTTTTAAAGTGAATATTTATGCAAAATTTGAAGGCAACACGATTAAATTGTGGGAGAAGACATATTTTCAAAAAGGGCAACCAAGAAATCAAAAATGCCCTCCATTTGGTCATTTTTGTGGATTACGAAAAGTTTTGAACAGAGGACAGCCTTGTGTATATTTATGCAAAGCTTGAAGGCAATCCGATTAATACTGTGGGAGAAAAAGCCTTGGTAAAATTGGCTACCAAACAATTATAAAATGCGCTCCATTTGGCCAATTTCTGGCGAGTCGCAAACAATTCTACCTGGGAAACATTTGAGGGAGAAGAAGCATTTTGAGTAAAAGTTTACATACGTACATACGTACCTACCTAAATGCAGGAGACAGCTGCCCTACCCCCTACCGAGCCTACAAATACAATTAGCAAAACCCGACAAAGTTGGCTGGTCTAATAATTGGTTCCCGTTGGATCAATTTTTCATGGATCGCCAAAAAATTCCAGACAGTAAATAAAAAAAAAAATAAATAAATAAATTGGAAAGGAGTCCGATCACATTTATGGGAGTAGAAGCATTTTCAAAAAAATAAAACAAACAAAAAATTAACATCTACCATGGGTAAATTCCTCCGCCGGTCATCTGCCCACCAACAACCATCATCAGCCACCCTCAATTGCCCCCTTTTTTGCAATCCAGTCGGCTGCGACAACCCCCTCCCCTGTCTCCAATGTAGTAGCGTATCATCTGCACCCTCCACCCCCCCCCTTCCCCACCTCTCATAAAACGGCAAGAATCCATTATTGCATTATTCAATTTCTTTGTTCACTGCTGACTGATGTGCAATTAATGACTGTTCAAATGGATTTGTTGGATTAGACTGGATTGGACACAAACCACAACGGGGCGGGGAGAGGGGATGACCGCCCCACGGCAATGGAGAGGGGGGGGCAGCAAGTCGCGGAAACTTGTGCACCAGTTAACGAAGGTACCCCTCCCCCGGCCACCGCTTATCGAACCCCATTCGCTCACCCGCCCAATTCGGAACGGCTGTGCATTGCAAACACTACTCCCCCCCCTCCCCCGACTCCACCCGCTCATCAATCTGGGTACTACCGAAAAACCCTTTCCCTGAAATACATAGGAGAAGCGGCTGAGGCGCAAGTCTGCAATCACGTTATGACCTTATACGGCGTCACGCCTCTTCATATATGCGTAAATTACAACAACAACCGACAGTTCCACCCAGGGCATAACTCCACCAACTTCAGTTTGGATTTGTCATTCTCGAGTTACCGTACCAGCAAAGTCAAGGGTCCACAGCAGGTTATGACGTCATCCGTTGCACTGAAAACGCCAAATACAACAGGAACCAAGGCATTACCCTAACAAGTTTGGAGCAGATCCGATGTTTTATTCTGCACTTACAGTAATGACCCAATTGTCGCGTTTTGAGGTCTTATGACGTCACGCGGTGTTCAATACACGGCAATTACAATGTCAACCGGTGGACCAACCCAAGGAATAATCCCACAAAGTTTGAGGCTGATCCGACGTTTGTTCTCGAGTTTTCGTGTCAACAAATTCAAGTGTCTACAACAGACACACACACTACATACACTCATACACACATAACGAACGACGGATACCCACAGTGGTCAGCATAGCCCACCGATAACAGACGGCTGGCCCAAAAGTAAACCCTATGAGCTATCGCACATTAAAGAAAAATAAAACAAACCTAAATCTGTCCTATTCAAATTCATTTCAGTGAATCAATCAAATTTTGAAGGCATAAAATCAATCACTTTATAAACTCAGTAACATTTTCAGTGACCTTGCAATATCACCAATGAACCAGTGACTTTACAAAGTCATTGGAATTTTCAGGGACTTTGTAAAATTACTGATTTCACAGTAAACAGCAACCACATGGAAAAGTTTCTGGAAGCTTTCAAGAAGGAATATCTCACATTTTGGAGACAAATTAAAAATTAATTCTCAGCCAATTTTGTATCAATTTAAATAAATAATACAAGATTACATACTTACATTATACACCTATATATAATCAGGGATAAAAACGGGACATTTGAGCATGAACAGGCAGAGGATGGACAACCCCATATTGCTGCTGAATTTCGCCAAGACTGGAATTTCTCGACGCCAAATAACGACACAGCAATAAGGTTCATCCTAAGCGAGGTCTTCTGTATTTTGTTTTGTTTAGTTGTTTTTTTGTTTTTTTTTTTTTGTCTTTTTTTTTGTTTTTTTTTTTTTTTGTTTTTTTTATACACTGGAACAATAATAATTAGATTTTTACTTTAAGGCTTTTGACAAGCAAAAGGTATTAAACACCGGTAAATACAGCCCTCAATAAACTTCCTCATCTAGCTAACAGAAAATGCATACAGAACAGACCACACTAAATCAATTCTTTACTATTATAAATTGCTATCGAATTTAAAACAGTAATAATCACACAACTGTGCTTTCTGCCTCCTTCGAAAGTAAAAATGAGGAATGAGAACACTTTGTTTACGATATTAGTGATACTAACATTCACACTCACACTAACACAACCACAGCCACACGAATATAACAATCACTATTACGTGCTGTCCGGCGAAAGGGACTACTGGCAAAATGCTCAGTCAGCGTGTGAGAGGCAGGGCGGATATCTCGTGTCGATAAACGACGACGGGGAAAGGGATTTCCTGTACGATTTCTATGACCAACTCAACACATCGACAAACATATGGATAGGACTTCGCGGTACATGTTACAGGACAAAGCCCTGTGACAGGTTTGTGTGGGAAGATGGCAATCCGTGGAATTCCTTCAACTGGTATCCTGACTATCCGACAACCGGGATTTATTCTTTTTTTGTTCAAATTGACAAGGCAACAAAGCAATGGAAGAACGTAAGAAGCAGAATAGCACGTGACGACACACGCGACAAGCGAGTCTACATTTGTGAGTTTGTTGACTCGTGTTTTAACCAAACAAACCCCTGTCAAAACGGAGGGCTGTGCTCAGCGATTGAACGATGGCGTGGTTATGAGTGCAACTGTGCGAATACCGGATACAACGGTACAAACTGTGAGGTTGAGATGGATGAATGCGAGTCTAATCCGTGTCTTCATGGAAAATGTGTTGATGCTGTAAACCAATACATGTGTAACTGTAGCAACAGCGGATACGCAGGAACTCTATGTGAAACTGAAATAGACGAGTGCGGATCCAGTCCTTGTGTGTATGGTTCCTGTAGTAATGAACTAAACCGTTATACATGTGAGTGCGAAGGCAGCGGTTATTCTGGAGTGCACTGTGAAATTGATATTAATGAATGTGCATCTGACCCCTGCGTCAACGGACACTGTAGCAATGAAGCGAAAACGTACAGCTGTAACTGTGACCTTTCAGGTTTCACGGGGGATCTCTGCGAGATCGACATCAATGAATGCGCGTCTGACCCATGCGCGAACGGGCAATGTAACAATGAGATCAACAAGTACACTTGTAACTGTGACAATTCAGGTTTCACGGGGGATCTCTGCGAGACGGACATCAATGAATGCCAGTCTGACCCGTGTATGCATGGCTCCTGCATCAACGGAGTGAACCAATACACCTGTGACTGTGATCATACGGGCTTCACAGGAACACACTGTGAAAGTGAACTTGATGAGTGTTTGTCAGAACCGTGTGTCCATGGAAGTTGTACAGATGATATAAATGCATACACTTGTAATTGTACTGATCCTGGCTACACCGGAGCACAGTGTGACCAGGATGTGGATGAATGCCTGAGAGACAATCTTGACTGTCACAACGGCAGCTGTGTCAACACCGAAGGAAGTTTCGAATGCCGCTGTCTGCCGGGATTTTCCGGGCGTCTTTGCTCTGACGATGTTGATGAATGTGTTCATGTCAACATCTGCAGTTTGCGAGGGTTTTGCATCAACACGATTGGCAGTTTCAATTGCATCTGCTTGGAAGGCTTCCTTGACAAAACTTGCCAACACAAGGAACAATCAAAAGATCGCGAAACAACCGGAAAGAGCGAAAGCACTGTCGGCGATAATGGATTGGCAATAGCTTTAATAATCACTGCTTTATTATTCATCACGTTTATCATAACATCAGTGACAGTATTTTTATGCAGAAGAAAAGCGGTTAATAGGAAACAGGAACTGGCGGATCACAGCAACAGCCCTGCAGTGGACCAGGAGAAAATCAAGTGTGGCTCGGACTGTAACCCTGCAGATATTAGCATGGAATTGAACGATAACGTTTACCAGAACGACGACCAGCATTACCTAGCTTGTGGTGACGTGCCGTGCGATGACACTACAGAAAGGCAATATGAGCAGCTCGAGACTTCTGTTGTAGATATGTATGAAATAAACGAGGGCGAGCCTTACGCTGAACTCAGTTCCGCTGACATCCGCAGGGGAACTACACCAACACCCGATATTTAAACCTACGACAGTCATACCGTTACGAATATATCTGAACATTTAGCTTAGCGGTTATAACCCGTTTTAAGGCACAGAGAAAACTCACATTTCGACATCTCGCATCTAAATTCCTTTTTAGCATATTAATTTTTTTACGATAAACAACCGCTACTGCCACACTATAACACGCATCTAATTCAGAACATTATCCAAAACACATACTACAAATCAAATGAAAGAATAATCAACACCCAATCACAAATAGCGTCCTGGTCTCTGGAAACACTAGAATGGTGAATTGACTTGACGCATTGCTGTTTGCCGCACGCGAGCGTTATGTAACACGGCGTGCCCACGAGAATGCAGAACTGAATTGATGCACTGCACTGTATACTACACGCATGCCCTTTTAGCGGGAAGTGACAACCGAAACGGAGAATCGTACTGATGCACGTTTGCCGCGCGCCTGTGTCTTCTTTCTTTTTTTCTTCTTCTTTTTTTTTTTTTTTTTTTTTGCAGGAAGTACGCACATGCGTCATCGAGAAGAGTGAATTGAACTGCCATATAGCACACTGTCGCACTCATACGCGTTCCAGGAG
Source organism: Protula sp. h YS-2021 (assembly GCA_949752745.1). Taxonomy (NCBI): domain Eukaryota; kingdom Metazoa; phylum Annelida; class Polychaeta; order Sabellida; family Serpulidae; genus Protula; species Protula sp. h YS-2021. The sequence goes on from OX457028.1 coordinate 12,113,291, forward strand.
GTGCCCACAACGAGAACAGAAGGAATTTTGAACTTGCCACAGAATGAGTGAAGCAATATCGACAAAGTTACTCAATTCTCGGAATGGACTCATAAAACTTGGTCTGAAATACTGAAATAAACATAATATCAGTGAAGATTAATTGTTCTTAATCTACCCGTTTGTTTTAAATAATGCAGTTAAAACTACTAACATTGGCTGTATTTAGTGGCGTCAGGTAATTTTATAAAAATCTTCATTTCTGACTTTTTTTTCTCTCTCCTTTTTTTATGTATTTATTTATTTATTTATTTTGTAGACAAAATTCAGTTTTGTACAAGCAGCTTGGTTTTAATGTATTAGTTTTGCAGCCCTTTAATTGGCATGAATGTTTCCATCGACAAGTTTGAACAGTGAACATCAAAACCCCATGACCCTTGTAGGCTTCAGACATCTAGGGTTTTCATGGACAACACAGGATGCAATATTTTGTGAATTTCTACGCTATCACTGCTTTGAGGAGGTTTATGCGCCCAATACTAGTTAGTAAAACACAGCTGGGAAAAGAGCGTAGTTTTCATTATAGACTTATTCAAACCACCACCTGTAAGTACAATGGAAGACACAAAGAGATCAATGTTAGTTGTTTAACCTTAAACTTGATGGCAGTTTCACATAGATACAGTAAAACTACACGCGGACACTTACAGATTTTATAACGTTTCGCTTCTGTCTCACTGGACAATTGTTATTTTTCAATTAGTCAAGTCAAACAATACAACAAAAATATTGTTTAATATAATTTCACAAAAGGGTGGAGTTAATATGCGTCATGCGAAAACAATGGAACATCACTGACAATTTTCGAATTGATGCAGTTAATCCGCACAGCGCTGAATGGGCTGAAATTTTCATGTAAATACGATGCTTTATCGCTCAAACTAGGAATTACTATATTTATCTAGGTAATCTATTTCAATTATAATCTATTGCATCGATTGCCACCGGACAAGTGGCTACCGGACAGCCGGTTATCACATAAATGAGAAACCTGGACAAGTGGACAATACATATTTTTTTAAAGAAAATATATTATCATCTTTCAATTACATGTATTATGTTATTACAACTCTAAATTTATATAACTTTGTTGAAACAACAGTGTCACTGAGGATTAAAATTATATGCACGGGACAACAGTTAGTGCGTGGTATTTTTCGATCCTGTCGGCAGCCTTATCCCTGCTATCAAAATCACGACAGTAAAGTCGGATTAGGGATACAGTATTACCGTGGACGCCAAATAGCACTTTCCAGAAGTTCCCTCCAAAAGGCTACATTTTCCAGCATTTCAATTGAACTAAAATGTTTAAACATTCACAGATGCGCATAACATGTGATGATCAAGCTGGCCCAGTTGAAAAAATAAGCATACACTCGCCTAAAGAGGGACTCTCATAGCCAAAAATAGGTAGATTTCTATTTTTTAATTGTCAAATAGAAGTGGCAGTTTGTTTTCATTTTTTTCGGGAGGGGAGGGGGCGGCGGGGGTGAGAGGGTGGAGAAGGTAGGCCACAGAATAACATTGCAGAACATGGCTACTTGGTGACCATCGAAAGAATCTGCTCCCCGATGATATTCTGCCAGTTCTGTCAGTTTGTGATGATGGCAGTCCTCTGTTACAAAAGGACAAGTAATTTGAACGAGCGCAATTTAAATCATTTAACAAGACTTGAGGGTAAGTCTGGTGCCAGCAGCCGCGGTAGCTCCAACAGCGTGTATTAAACTTGCTGCAATTAAAGGCAAACCCCTTCCACTTCCTCCTGCGGTAAAAAGCTACCTCCCCCTAATTTTGCATATCTGATTTGTTTGTTTGTTTGGTGTGTACATTCCGTTCACCAGCTATGATGGGTATATCGGTACGCACTTGCTAAAGGAACAAGTAGGAAAAAATATGGAAGAATGAAGAAATAGTAAAGCTAGAGTTAGAAAGAAAGAAATTCCGATTATTCCACGCCAGGCACAGAATAGTGGGCGTATTCTTAAGAGACGCCACCCTCAACCCAGAGCGGGATGCATAACTGGTAAAAAACGCTTAACATTCCTAGTTGCAAATAACCTGTGGGGATCGAGCTGATCCAGTTTAAAAAATAAGCATACACGAGTCTTAAAAATGCGACTCTTATAGCAAAAAATTAACAAGACCTAACATACAGTGGAACAACCTATAAAAATCTGTCATTCATAATTTTAAAAATGCCAAAAAATGGACAATTGCGAAAGTACCGTTGTGATTTCTGTGCTGGACAATCACTCTCAAAAACTGAGGATGCAGACCAGAGAACTACATTACTGGTTACTGGTTACAGTTTATGCATTGAAACCCCCCTCCACAACAAAAACTGCCAGTTTTATCAAAACTTCCTTTCACCCTCCATCACCAATCCCTATCCCACAAAAACTGTTATCAATTTCTTTTCTCACTTTTAAAGGATATTCTTGTTGTAAAAGGATAGGGCTGGACATGGAAACAGGCGGGTGGCCGCGGTGTTTAAACTTGCAGTTTTTTTAAGTGAGAGGGGGGGAGGTAGCCATCGGAGCGGGACCTCAGCCATGAGCAGTTTGATCCTTAAACGTGTCATTCGATATCTGCAAAATGGAGCACAACTTCAACCCACAAAAGTAAAAGAGCAAACCTAAAAAACAATAGTGCATCATTTTAGAGTGAGGATATTTTAAAAAGGGAGTGCAACACAGAAATAAGACTTTCGGAAATTAACTTAAGGCATATTGGGGTGTTTTTCAATTAACTGAGATTCCACAGAATGAGATTCTACAAAAACACCGAAGAAGATATTTCTAAACAGTACGTATTATTGCTGAATAAAACACTTCTTGTCTACAATGTGGAATGCTTACACACACCGGTGTTGTTTCTTACAGAATTTACAGAACTTATGTTATTTTGGCCGATTTTTTTTTGTAAAATTTCCCGAGCAAATACATATTCTACCTCAGTCTAGACCTAATCACGGAAAGGGATATTTGCAACACAGGCAGTTACACGTTTCAGGCAAATTGAAATGCTGAAAATGTAGCTGTTTCAGCGAAACAGTTACATGACATGGTTATATGGTGACTGTGAATCTCCGACAAATAGGCCAGCGACACTTAGGCCAGTTACATTTAACACAGTGATATTATAGCCACGTTGTCAACTGCGGCATTTAAGGCCAAGTTCTAGGTACCGGCAAGTACAGGTTGACCACCTTCCCGTGACAGGATCAGACGGAACAATTGTCATTCATTTAATTGCATTTACTTTTTGATGCAATTCATTGATAAAATACTTAATAAGTACTCGCGTCCGTGGGGTATTACTTATGGGAAACCACGCTCCTAAATGCTACTAATATAACTGCAGATTAACTATCAAACTACTCCCGCGATTGCTGAAGACAACTGTTGTTGCCATATGCCATAGCTTAATTGCAATAAAAATTACTTTTAAAACCTGGCGTTAAAACCTAGCCTAAATGCCGCATTTGACAACGTGTAAATACATTAAGAAATGTTCATTTCATTCTACTCCTGGCCTGTTTGACTGATGGCTACTTGTCCGGTGGCCACTTCTCTGTTGGTTAATTATCCTGCACCTAAGTGCACTACCTTATATCACCATTTACACTAAAAATCATATCATTACCAAGACGATAATCATTACACTCTTTTATACTAGGGTTTATGGGATAGACCCGAAATCTTAACGGATTACCCTCATCTCGAATTCAGTACAAATACCCAGAGAACAAAATTTTCAGGACCTAAAAGAATATTTTTCCTTTTCTGATATCCCTACTTCTAATACATATGTATGACGTGTAAGATTTCCAAACCCATACATGGTACAGTTTCTGGGAGTTTTCAAGAAGGAATATTTTACACTATGGGGCACTTAAACAAATATCTCATTCAAACAGCTAATTCTGAATCCATTTAAAAAATGACACGACACTACACATCCACAATATATACAGTATTTGCCATACTGGACGTCGAAGAATTCAATACCCCAGGTGGAAGTGTTGGCAGACAGGCTACACCCCTCTCACCCCACCCCCTCCCCGCCATTCCAACGCAGACACAAACGCAGTGTTCGGAAGAACACAACTATCTGGGCTAAAAAAACTTTCATACAACCATAAGTTTTTTTCCCATATCACAGCTGAATGTCGCTAGAACTGGAATTTCACGGTTCAAATAACGGCTAACTCTAGCTTCGAGCAATAAGGTTTCTTGGGGTGCTACTGTACCTTTTTTCGCAATACAGATTATTTAGACGAAAGATCATACGCTGCTACAGCATTAAAAACTTTGATTTAAAAATCCATTCTCACGTCTTTCAGCAAAGCTTATGAAAAGCGAAAAGGGGGAAGTAAAGAAGTGTACTCATACAATTCGCACAGGCAATAACAACCCTAATAGAATAACTTCCTGAACCAGGTTCACGGAAAAATACATCAGAAAACAGCTTTTGAAGTTATAAGAAGAATAGTGACACATGTGTGGGCGCTTTCTATCATTTGACAGCAAAAATGAGGACTGAGCATACACGCTTTTTAACATGGTGTTTATGATATTGGTGACTCTAACACTCACACAAGCGCAACCACATGAATATAACAATCACTATTATGTGCTATCCGGCGAAAGGGACTACTGGCAAAATGCTAAGCCGGCGTGTGAGAGCCAGGGCGGATATCTCGTGTCAATAAACGACGACGGGGAAAGGGATTTCCTGTACGATCTCTATGACCAACTCAACCCATCGACCAACATCTGGATAGGGCTTCGCGGTAAATGTTACAGCAGCAAAAGGCGCTGTGACACGTTTGTGTGGGAAGATGACAATCCGTGGAATTCTTTTAACTGGCTTTCTGGCTATCCCGCCACGGGGAGGTATTCTCATTACGTTCAAATAGACAAGGGAACAAAGCAATGGAAGAACGTAAGAAGTAGAATAGTAAACAGAGTCACAAGTGATAAGCGAGTCTACATTTGTGAGTTTGTTAGGTGTTTTAATACATCAAACCCCTGCTACAACGGAGGGGTGTGTTCGGCTATTGGACTCTCGTACCTCTATACGTGCGACTGCGCTAACACCGGGTACAGCGGCACCCGCTGTGAAGAGGAAGTGGATGAATGCGAGTCCAACCCATGCATAAACGGAATATGTACCGACCTATTTAATAACTTTACCTGTGAGTGTGACGGTTCGGGGTTTGAAGGGGTATACTGCGAGAACGAGTTAGACGAATGCGAGCCTAATCCGTGTCTTCATGGGGAATGTGTTGATGCTGTAAATCAATATATGTGTAACTGTAGCAACAGTGGATACACAGGAACTCTATGTGAAACTGAAATAGATGAGTGCGGGTCAAGTCCTTGTGTGCATGGTTCCTGTACTGACGGACTAAACTGGTTTACGTGCAACTGCGAAGGCAGTGGGTATTCTGGAGTGCAATGTGAACTTGATATTAATGAATGCGCGTCTGACCCCTGCGTCAACGGACACTGCAGCAATGAAGTGAACACGTACAGCTGTAACTGTGACGGTTCAGGTTTCACGGGGGATCTCTGCGAGATCGACATCAATGAATGCGCGTCTGACCCATGCGCGAATGGGCAATGTAACAATGAAATCAACAAGTACACGTGTAACTGTGACGATTCAGGTTTCACGGGGGACCTTTGTGAGATCGACATCAACGAATGTGCGTCTGTTCCATGCGTGAACGGGCAATGTAACAATGAGATCAACAAGTACCAGTGTAACTGTGACGATTCAGGCTTCAGGGGGGACCTCTGCGAAATCGATGTCAATGAATGTGCATCTAACCCATGTCTCCATGGCTACTGCATCAACGGATTGAACCAATACACTTGTCACTGCGACAATACGGGCTTTACAGGAGCGAAGTGTGAAAATGATATTGATGAGTGTTTGTCAAATCCCTGTGCCCACGGAAGTTGTGTAAACGGGATTAATGGGTACACTTGTAACTGCTCTGATACGGGTTACAATGGCACACACTGCGAGCATGATGTGGACGAGTGTGTGGAGGATACCCACGGATGTCGGAACGGGGCGTGCGTGAACAGCGCCGGGGCATACAACTGCACCTGCAATGATGGGTACGATGGCCAGCTGTGCCAAAACGACATCGACGAATGCTTGAATGGCTCCGTATGTGGGCGCGTCAATTGCAAAAATTTCATTGGTGGTTATAGTTGTGACTGTGCGGCTGGTCTCTATGGATCTGACTGCGCTTTTGACATTGACGAGTGTCAGAACGACGACGCGTGTCACTTCCACGGCACCTGCACCAACACCAGGGGGAATTTTACGTGCGATTGCCATGAGAACTACGTCGGTAATCAGTGCCAGATATATCTGCTACCAGAAAAAGTACAGGAAAAACGTCCAGAAGAAAAAGATCTGACGTCACTCAGACACGCGCTCATTGGTGCTGCAGTCCTCGCTGCCGTCACCACGACAGCGCTCGTGGCATTCATTATCAACGACAGACTCTACCATTACCGAAAGCGAACATGCCAACAGAAGGCATCACCTAGAGGTCACGAGAAACCGGAAGTAAACAGTAACGACTACCAATCAGGGAGCTCCATTGCTCAGGCTGAAGATATTGAACTAGAACTCAAATAACCAGTCACAGACAACTGTTCATTGCCGTGCCTGATTTGTTTAGCATGCACTTTCAAAGGATTAAAAGTAACTGGCTTAATTAAACATTTTGATAGGAATAGTAAAATGGTGAGAAAACTGCCAACTATTTTGAGGAAGTGACATTTTTTAAGAATTAATTGAAGAATGAATACTGAATAGCCATCGAGTACACCTAGCTAATGCTGTATTATTATCGCTTGAGAATCGATATTCAGTTGAGAAATGGTCTAAGAAGTGACCTTTTTGCGCTATTATTATTACGGCTGAAGTTTGCCCCCGCCCCTGTCCTCCTTCCCCCCTCCTCCTCCTCTTCAACCTTCGTACCTATTGTTCATTTTTTATAACACTAAACTAAATGTTGATGACACCAAAAACACTTCAATATCATAGTATAAAGAAAAAAAACACTTTCTACACAAACAAATCTCAGTCTAGATATTTTTTTAAAAGCCAAAATCCCGAAATTGTAGCTCTGTTTTATCTGCAGTACCCACCTTTTTTTGTTTTTTTTTTTTTTTTGTTTTTTTTTTTGTTTTTTTGTTTTTTTGTTTGTTTTTTGGTTTTTTTTTTTTTGGTTTTTTTTTCAAGACCCAATTCAGTCCTCACCCATCAATACAATGAAAGACACAAACAGATCAACGTTATCCAATTGGCTACCGGACAGCCGGTTACCACGTAAAGGAGAAACCCGGACAAGTTACCACCACACATTTTTTTTTTTTGAGAAAATACGTTGTCATCTATCAATTATATAGATTTTGGTTATTGCATTTCCGAGGTTGTACAACTGTGTTGAAAAGAACGTGTCACTGGTGATTAGGGATTGAAATTATATGCACAGAATTTTGGGACTCTGCCGGAAATATTATCCCTTTTACCTAGAACCTCACTTCGCTAGCGAAATGTTACACACTTGACAAAATTAAAACGCAAAAATACTTCCTTCAATGGGTTATTTCTTGAATAACATATTGCAAACAACACAGCTTGAATACGTCTTAAAAGCCGAGTAGTGTTTGGTTTCTGTTGACTTAAGGTTTTATTGACTGATCAAGCATACGCCATGTTAGTTATTTACGCAGTGAGAGCTCGCGACAAGCTCACTGTGCAACTGTGTGTAATGTGGGTTAAATGCTACGCATTTACTTGCAAAAAATACACTCTTTTCACATGGCGTTTTAACAAAGAAAACGAAATCAAAGACGAAAATAAAAAGTGACATGCACATGTTCAGATCAAGCTCTTCATAAGTCCCAAGTTTCATGGTCGTAGGGCCCCTAGGGTCAGAGAAGAAGAAGACACAAAAAATCGGAAAAACTGTCAAGTAGAAAAAAAAAAGGTCGAATTTTGCTCGGACAAATTCATATAACCCTTGCAGGCCAAAGGCTTGTCAAGTGTTAATTACATTTTCCAGCATTTCAAATACACCAAACGTTTAACATTTATAGCTGCAAATAACCTGTAGGCATCCAGTTGATCAAGAGGGGGCTCTCATAGCCGAACACTGGCAGGACTTGCAGTTTTCTATTTGTAAGATAGAAGTTGCAGTTTTTTTTTGTTTTTTTTTTTTGTTTGTTTGTTTCTTTTTCGCGCCGGGGGTGGGGGAGGGGAGCGAGTGGGCAGGCCACAGAACGACGTTGTAGAACATGGTTACTTGGTGTCATCGTAAGAATCTCCCACCCGGTGGTATTCTAAGTGTCCACATCATCCCCTTCGGCCACCCCCCCCCCCCGCGACCCAGAAAGAAAAACAAGAAAAACAGTTGGTGTGGTGTGGTAAAAAACCAGTTCTGTCAGTTGGTGATGGTAATCCCCCTTTCTAACAAAACAGGATTATTTCGAAGCCCAGTACTTTGAATGAGCACAATTCAAATCCTTTACCGATGATCTATTGGAGGGCAAGTCTGGTGACAGTAGCCGCGGTAATTCCGGCTCCAATAGTTAGAGTTGATGTGCTTAAAAAGCCCCCCCCCCGCGTCCTGCAGTATAAAGCCGCTCCCTAATTTTGCATACGTTTAACATACCTTAAAAATGGGACTCTCAGACCCAAAAATTGCTGAGACCTAAAATACAGTGCAATGACCTACAAAAGCCTGTCATTCATATTTTGATTATGGCACAAATGGACAATGGGAAGGTACTACTGTGATCTCTTTGCTGGACAATCCTGCCTCATGCATTGAGAATGTAGGCCAAAAAACTATATTATAGAACATGGTTATTGTGTCTGCGTCGAAACTATCTATATTCTACCCGTTGGTATTGCACTGGCGTAGATATCCACCCCCTCCCCACCCCCACCAAAAAAAAAAACAAAAAAACTGCCAGTCTTACCAAAACCTTCTTTGACCAGCCAACACCACCCCCCCCCCTCAAAAAAAACTGTCATCCATTTCTTTCCTCACTTTTAAAGGATATTCTCATTATGGGACAGGCCTTGACTTGGGAAGAGGGGATGGCCCAGTTTAAACTTAGCGTGCAGTTTTTAGGTGCGAACAGGAAAGGTAGCCAAAGGAGTGAGGTGTAACATAATTCGGTCACGATCTTCGGTTGGTTGGATAAAACTGAATAATAAGTCCTTCTGTCTTAAGCTAATAATTTTTATTGCGCTACTTTTGACGTATGAATTAAAGTTACATTATTTTATTATTTTTGCGGTCAACTATCCCAAACGTAATATGTCTTTATGATAAATTTATAAGATCGTATAGTGGTTTTTTAGTACTTCGCTTTTATATCGTTTTCCTTTCTTCAGTGGTTCGACTTCAGGTTTCCCAGAAGATTTGTTATAGTTTTACTAAGTCCGCGATTGTGTAATTTCTAAGTTCCGATCACGAGCGAGCTGTCAGCGAAAGTGAGTTGGCGGTTTCCAAATTTTGGTAGCGCGAAACTGAGATCCAACTGTCCAACTGAGGTGCGGCGGCGGAGAGCAGCCTTATATTGGGGAGGGGCGGAAGTGCCAAAACGTCACAATTTCCAGGGGCATCCGGGCCGAAATTCCTCACGTCTAGGGGCGGAAATTTATAGTTTTGTTTTCGACATCTTCCTTGGATTTAGGATGACGTTTAATGGTTGTTATAAATGAGTTTCCTGATCTATGCTTGACAGAACCAATTCAATCGATACTATTTTTGGATGTTCTGTCTCATAACATCAGAATTTAGATGGTTGTTTACCGACCTTTTGCCAGCTCATATCATTGCCTCTCATAATGCTGTCAACGCTCGTGAAGGAAGGTCCATTAAAAATGTTAATAACGCACACAGCTGTCAGCTATACATCAGTGTGCCTTGATGCGTCCAAAAATAATGTAAAGCTAAACTAGACCGACTTTTAGCTATTAATACATACGATTTGAAGCACCCTTTTTACATTCGTCCCCCATCAAAAGATTTAAATTACATACAATTTAAATCAATACAAGTCATGTTTGACTCAAGGGTCTTCAAATTGTAAACTATCATATGCAAATACATTTATCAAATTACTATCAGTTACACCTTCATACAATCATCCTCATAGAGTGATCAGTTCTATTGGTGATAGTACAGTGTAGCCATTACACATCAATACAGGTGTGAACATATACATCAAGATTCAAAATACATTTCAAATTCATCATGTAACTTAATCAAAGTTATTATCGATACTAACTAACAATAATGCAATTTCAACGAGATTACCATTAATATGTACAGACTATTGCGGTACCCAAAACAATGTTCACTTCACGTGTCACCCAAGACTTAAGCGACACTATCGACTTTCATTGCTTAATTCTGCTATTCACAAGCTTCCGGTTCACTACCCGTTAGCGTTATGTGACCCAGACTGTTAACACCTGACTCACATTCAGGTTCCGGGGCATCTCGAGGGATCATTGGGACATTGACCTTTTCAAATCTTACCATAGCGGAGGAATTGGGGTGTTTGGTACACATTATTCTGACATCACGATGCTTAGATTTACGTCGCGAGCATTTCTTAACCACGAAACGTCGTACACAGAAAAGAGTGCAAATAATGACAAGAGTAGAAATAACCATGGTGGCGGCTATCGTACGTTCTTTCCAGGCGGGGTAGGACATCATCGAACGAAGTTCATTAAGTTCAGTGGCTTTCGGACGGGATGCATCCAAGATTTTATGTAGGTGTTCGACAGGAATGTCCTGAATGGTTGGTAGTTCATTATGAAGTTTGTCCAAAGTTTCCGAAATATTTTTATTTAGGCCCGAAAGTGCAGGGAACTGGGTCCAGATATTTGGTGACAATTTCGATATTTCTATTTGGGCATCGAATTTCAACTGTTTTGTCGCAGTAGTTTGTCCGGCGATTTGTGGGGGTATGTTGAAATATAGACTTTGTAACGAACAACCGGGCTCAAGAGTTATGAGGTGAATATTCGAGATCGTCATAGTTTTCTCGGAACCATCACATTTGATGGTGGCATCAAATGGTTTCGCGGTAGAAATAAACCAATTGCGTCCGTATACATGTTTTACTATTGGGGCATTTGCCATTGCTATCAGATTCTTTTTACAGAATTTCTGAATACGCTGTTCATCACGTAAAAATAATGAGGTTACACAGACCGGATAATCAATCATATTGAACAAGGGAGATGTAAATTCACAAATTGGGGTATGGGAACATTGTGGGAGTTCACTTTCCTGTAAATAAGCAAAATGAGTTTTGTCGCTAGAAATGGCGATATATTCAGTTTCAATAGCATAACTTGCTCCTAATTCAGCATCTTGATTAGGTACAGGCACTTGTATGGCATGGTAAATTTCATATTCGGAATTTTTATGCATAAGAGGGATTGTCATAACCACATGGAATCCGTCTCTAGCTGGTAGGACAAAAGGAGCTAGAAATTTATAGTATTTCAGTAAGCCTTCGTTATTGAGGGGGTAAGGTAGCGAAATGTCCTGGGGTAATTTTTGTCGTATTTTCCTTAGAACCGGAGCAAATTCCGAAGGTGTTATCAACGAGGGTGATAGATGACCTTGTACTGAAGATTGTAATTGCACCGAAAGGTCATCAAAGTTTTGATGTACTTGCCGAATGGTGGAAGATACGAGATTGAAAATTGCATGTAACCGAGAAATCAATTGTGTATACGCTATTTCTGGTATAATAACGAGGGATACATGGTCGTAGAGTCGTGCGAGCTCATCCTGTAGTTGTCGTGCCGCAGTAGTGATTTTCTGAAGAGCTTTTCTATTTGTCTGAATTTCCTCATTGGTCTTATTGATCAATGTAATGCTTTCCTGCAAAACATGCGTAACTTGTTCATTTGAACGTCCAAAACTAACTAGAGTATCACGTAAGCGTTTAACGTTTCGTTCCGTTGCAACACCGAACAACGTCGACAGACGATTACCCATGAATGGTAAAACAGAGCGTTTTTGCCGATTTTCTGGCATAATAGCTAAAGCGAGGACGTCATCGAACAGATGTGTAATTACGTCATATTCGTCACGGAATTGTTCAATTTCCTGTTCGATAAGTTGTACAATATTATTCCGAATTGCGCGTGTCGCAAGCAATCGACTGTCGTTAACATTTCCACGAGGGGGGTCTTGTTGCATCAAATTATCAATTGCATCACTAAACTGATCAATTTGATTTACAATTTGCCGAAGGTGGGATCGGTAAGATCCAATATCCACTGAGTAGGTAAGTATCCAAGAACTGAAGGATGCGTAGGCGTTGTTTTCATACATAAAGAACGTTCCAGATTGTGAGTTGATCCCTGGGAGAAGCAGAATGACAATGAAGAGACACGATACAGCAGCCATGACTTCTATATTTTCTGAAAATATAGAACCATACAATTGATGACCCAATGTGTATGGGTGTAGATGCGTAGACATTCAAACATCATGGCAGGAGGGGAACCATCAACAAATACTCGCCTGAGTAACCCAAATACTCGCCTAAGTATATCCACTGGTTTCCCTTACCCAAACAGATTCTATTAGCTGTTTTACAGGTCATCATCAGATTCCTCTTCCATCTGATGCGGTTCCTCTATTTCACCTTGAGAGGAGTGGTCAAGTTTCACACGCTTGGCCCTGTCGACTACGTCCCAAAAGAGCGGAGATTCCGCTCGTCTCCGGAGCACAAGTGGACGCAGTTGTGAGTTCTGGGATCTGTCCGTCAGATCATCTGGTTTCGCCTCTGGGGCTTGACTGTCGGCGGAATTACGCTGAGGGTCGGCTGGGAATGCCAATTTTGCTGTTCTCATAGGCTGAATTCGTGGAGCTATAGCAGGTTCATCCTCTTCTTGTATGCGATTGCGGGGATGAAGATCTCCGTAATTGTCCCATTTCTTGTCCCAAACAGTTTCGGGGTTTGCAGGTTTAAGGTAGTCTACGTGAACAACCTTGACAATACCCGTACGCTGATTTTTAATGGCATAGTTCACTGGAGATTTCTGTTCGATAACTCTGAAAAAGGGTTGCCATTTCAGCGTCAACTTTGTGGAGTCACCTGGTACCGATGCCTTGTTATAATATAAAACAGCATCGCCTGGCAAAAACTTCTTCGTGACTGCCGTTTTATCAAGACGCCTTTTATTTCGCTCTCTGGCCTCCTTCAGGTTATCCTTCGCTGACACGTGGACTTGGTGTAGTCGTTGCAGCATTGTGGGAACGTATTCATCACCTAGGTAGCGTAGTTTGGGTTGCAGCAGGGTATCAATGGGGAGTACAGGGTCTCGGCCATGGAGCATGAGGAAAGGGGTGAAACCGGTTGACTCATGTATCGAGGTTCTGTATGCCATCAACATAGCTGGGATATAGGTGTCCCAACGAGTATGATCGTTGCATACGTACTTTGCTAAGACATCGTTCATGTATCGGTGGAATCTTTCGATACGGCCGTTAGTCTGTGGTCGATACGGTGAGGTTTTTAAGTGGGTTATCTTTAATTTTTCCGTGAGGCACTCAATAATTCCGTTGACAAACTCAGTACCCCTATCTGATAGGATAATTCGAGGGCAGGTGTGTCGTGGAATTATTTCGTTCAGCAGTAAGGCAGCAACTGTTTCGGCTGTTTTATTTTGGACTGGAAAAGCTTCAGGCCAAGAGGTCAAATGGTCGATAATGGTTATGATATACCTGTTATCGTTGTCTGACCTAGGGTAAGGTCCAGAAGTATCTATTGAGATCATTTCGAAGGGGTAACTTGGGATTGGCATTTCTTGCATAGGTGCATGGTCGTGTCGAAAACGTCTTGCTTGACAGAGATCGCACCGGCCGACGAATATCACGACATCGCGGTACATATTTGGCCAATAATACCGCTGTCTCATTTTCTCATATGTCTTCGCAGCACTGACATGCTGGGAATCATGCAGCTGCTGCATAACGCAATTCCTGATCTGAGAGGGGATAACTAGCTGCATACGCCAATTATCGTCTCTCCTCGTAGGCGTTGCTATATGATATAGCAAGTCGCCTTCGATAACATAATCTGTCAACTTCTCACCTGCCTCTAAAGCGTCAAAAATTTGAACCAGAGCCATATCTTCACGCTGAGCTTTAGCTAAGTCAGCTTCTGTAAGGTTCGGAAGGTCCAAGGGCGCATATTCTAAGGAGTTACTCGTATCCTCTTTCGACATTTCGCTCATGTCGTCCGGATTGAGATCCCTTTCTGCACCATCTATGACCCATACGTCAGGATCAGGATCGTTAGTGACTCTAGACAACAGATCTGCTGGGACATTACTTTTCCCACTTTTGAATTGGATGTCACACCCATACTCGCTTAGCATGATTGCCCAATGCTGTATGCGGGCATTCTTCATCTCGGATGTGAATAGTGACCGGAGGGGCTTGTGGTCAGTGTAAACTGTAAATTGAGTACCTAGCAAGTAATGACGCAGCTTGTTTACTGTGTATACAATTGCGTAGGCCTCCCTCTCGATTGTTGCCCATTTCTTCTGACCAGGCGAAAGTTGTTTGGAAAGGTATTGGATAACTCTTTCACCTTCCGGAAACTCCTGGGTCAGAACAGCACCAACGGCGTATAGACTGGCGTCCGTGTACAACTTGTACGGCATTGTCAGATCTGGATGCGCAAGAACTGGCGCATGACAGAGTGCGTTCTTCAATGCCTGAAAAGAGCTCTCGCACTCTGCAGTCCATTCAAATCGGGCGTTTTTCTTCGTGAGGTGCGTAAGAGGGCGCGCAAGGTCACTGAATCCGTTAATGAAACGGCGATAGTATGATACCATTCCAACGAATGATCGCACACCTCGCACTGTAGTGGGTTGTCTCAAGTGTTTGATCACTTCGATCTTCTCCGGATCTGGCTCTAGACCATTTTCCGAGACAATATGGCCGAGGAAACTAATTTTCTTGACCATAAAGTGACATTTGGACGGCTTTAAGCGGAGATTTGCCTCTCGGAGCCGCTTAAAGATGACATTAAGGTGTTTCAGGTGTTCTTCCACACTTGAAGAGTATACAGTGATGTCGTCCAAATATGCGAAAGCAAAGTTGTTCAAAGCATCGCCGAGAACTTTATTCATGAGTTCCTGGAAGACTGGAGGGGCTGCGCAAAGTCCAAAGGGTAACACATTGAATTCGAATAAGCCATGATGACAAACAAATGCAGTTTTTTCCTTGTCAGGTTCAGACATTTCTATTTGCCAGTAGCCGCTCTTGAGGTCTAAACACGAAAACACTTTTGCACTATTGAGAGATGAAAGTATGCCTGTGATATCTGGAAGTGGATATGAGTTTTTGTGGGTGATGTTGTTTAGTTTTCGATAATCAACACACATGCGTCTACCGCCGTCTTTCTTTGGGACTATAACGATTGGGCTTGCCCAGGGGCTTGTACTTGGCCGAATAATTTTTGCTTCCAGCATTTCATCGAGTTGTTTTTCTACTTGGGGCCTTTGAGCAAAAGGGGTTCTGTAAGGTTTTTGCCTAATGGGGGGATGATTTCCAGTATCTATTGTCATTTTGACAAGATTTGTTTTTCCTAATTCGAAGTCGGTTTCAGCAACAATATCTGAATTTCTTTGGAGGAAATGGTAAAAGTTTGCTCTTTCCGGTTCCGGAATGTGGCCTAAGTCAATTTTGGGCTCTGATTTTACAACATTTTCCGCTTCATTGACTTTTATTTCCTGTATTTCTGCCAAAGATTCTTGGAAAGGCTCGGCCAAAGCTATGACAGTGTTTTTTCGTGTTTTAAACATTCGTTGGGTGTCATTTCGCACCACGAGAACTACATGGGGGCCTTTTGGATTGACTAGAGCATTTGGGGACAACAACCCTGGTTGATCTAAGAAAAGAGGGCTATTATCCAATGGGGTGAGTATCTTTTCTCCCTTTGATCTTTTAGGTAGATAACAAGGTACCATAACAGTAGACGCAGGCGGTATGAGAATTGTTGAGTTACAACGAACAAGATCGATGTGGTGATCAGATGTGTTTCGTCTATCTGTCAACAAAATAACCTCTGACCCTATATTAATCGTTCGTTCTTGGAAGTCCCACCTAATATTGTGGTCTGTTAGGAAATCACTTCCAAGAATCATTAGTCTTCCTATATGTGCAACAATAAATGAATGAGTCAGAGTTTTTCTGCCAATTTTTAAGCATAGATTTATTTTGCCTAGGATTTTAAGTTCCTGTCCTGTGACACTATTTAAACGTATATTTGTGTGTTTTTCTAGTAATGATTTCATAGTTTTTGGTAGTTTTTGAAAAAGTTGTGCCGAAATAAGGGATACGTCTGCACCCGTATCGAGTAAAGCATGTATATTCATTTTTCCAATTTTGAGGGGACACATTTTAGCATTTTGTTGATCAGTATTTGCAGAACTGTGGTTTATGTCCAGTGTCGAGTTCTGCTGGGCGATACTGGACGTTTTTAGTTTCCCTGCTTTGATCTCTGGGCGGTGGTTTGATAATGGGATTTGCGTTTTCTACATTCTTTCAACACATGTCCGGGGATGTCACAATACAAACAGATCGGCTTGCCATCAGATGTCCATTTTCGTTCTTTTCCGGGGTGATTTTGCGTGGAGGGCGGTCTATCTCTTCTTTTATTTGGATCTACTTTATGCTCCACTTTGGCAATCAACAGGTCAAGTTTTTCTTCCAAAGTTAGCGGTGGAGGGATTGGAGCGGGTTTAAGTGTCTCTTCTAGCTGAGTACATAGTTTATCAAGCCTATCGCTGAGGAGATTATTTCTATTTGTTCGAATTTCGTCGACGTCCATCGGTTCGTCTGTGTGCCGTCTCAGGGAGAAATGTTTGTTCGTTTGCTGTTCTCTTGTGGCAGCTTGTACTGCAGCGTCAAAATTTTGAGGTCTCAATCTAATTAACCTTTTCGCCACGGTGTCATCATAGGCACCGTCAATAAGGGCCTCAACCAAACTGTTTTGGATAATGGGGTTATTCCGATCCTGAGCGGGGTAAGCTTCCTCAGAGAGAGACCTTATTCTCTCGGAAAAGCTCTGTATTGATTCCCCTTTCTTTTGTTTAATTCTTCGCAGTTTTTGGAGGGCTATATGGGCATCGCTTACATCTGAATACTGTTGAACAAGTATAGCGCAGGAGCGGTTGCCACGCTATATTTGGATTGGCCCTAATTGTCCTGGAGAAATGTTCGGCAGCGGGGCCTTTTAACGATTCAAGGCACAACGCTATCATTGTTCGGTCATCTGCATTTACAGCTTGCTGAACTTTTTCCACGTCGTTCAACCATTCACGGAACCTACGGCTACCGTCACCATTAAAATCACTAATTCTCTGCCCTAAACGTCCTGCACGTAGTTCCATTTGAAGCTGATGGAAAGATTGTTGGAGAGCGAGAACTGGGAGGTTTGGGTTTTGCTCGGGGAGGACATGGGGCGGGTGTGGTTCAGCCATTTTCACTGATACAGGTAATTTTTCTTTTTTTTTTTTTAAAAAAGAGTTCGGTAGGAACCTGCCTATTCTACACGCGGAAGCTTGTGATATTTTCTAATAAACCGCAGCCAAAGGGCCGTTACTTGTGTTAAGCTATTACCTGTTATAAAAACTTTTCTATTTACTTTATCCAATAAAATAATACACTCTTTTTCGGTCATATAATCAACCAACTGATAAATTATTTGCTGTAAATCGTCGGAAATATGATCAGTCAAGACACTGAAGGGTAAGATCAAAGTTTTGTCAAGGGATACTTCCATGGACTAATCACTTTCCGAATCTGAAGATATGATAATAATTTCCTTTTTTGAAAGCGGAGTGGGGTCAGATAAAGGTGCTTTTCTGCGAATTAATTTTCGTAAAGGGCCAGTATGCATGCGAGCTGTTCGCTTATGTTGGGTACAGCCCTGGCTTGGAAGGGGGTTAACTTTAAGATTTTTAAGAAAATCGGGCTGTATTTGCAATGCCTCTTTGAGCCAAACTTCCGACACTCTACAGCAACATGGTAATACTATTGACATGGACACTTCGTCCTTTTAAACCTTTCGCGGTCTAGCTGCTTTTGAGTAGTTCCAAACAAAGCAAATACTAGGAGGGTGGCTCGAACAACAATTATGGAACGTAAAAAGCTTTTCGGCACTAATTTTTTTCGCAACTGGGGGTTATCGGGATACACAGTCAAGAGTACCTCATCAAATTTAACTGAGCAACCGCAAGGCAGAATGAATGGTACTTCCGGAGTCAAAATCTTATCAGGGTCCATTTACAACTTTACATAAAATAAAGAATACAAAAGCAGTCAGATCGCATTAATACCAATATAACTAGCACATAAAATGATAAATAAACCGTTATGTAAATACCTGTAAATTCGTCAGTACATTGGTCGCACTGTCACTATCCCATTTAATTTAAAACGGTCCTTTCTCAGATGAACTTATATATATTTTGATAAACGTCCTTGATTCTTTAGGTTCCGATGACTTTCCTGCTCTTCTATCGGTCTGGCAACTGGGCTTCGGGTCCTTGTGTCTGGCAACTGGGCTTCGGGTCCTTGTGTCTAGCAGCTGGGCTTCGGGTCCTTGTCTGGCAGCTGGGCTTCGGGTCCTTGTCTGGCAGCTCGGCTTCGGGTCCTTATGTCTGTCTTCCCTGGTCCTCGGCTATCTTCCAGCCGCTCGTGATCGTATTCTTTTAAATTGTCGAAATGTATATTTGTTGACCTCTGTTGACCATTAGTTGACCATCCTGGTCACGGCACCATAAATTTGTAACATAATTCGGTCACGATCTTCGGTTGGTTGGATAAAACTGAATAATAAGTCCTTCTGTCTTAAGCTAATAATTTTTATTGCGCTACTTTTGACGTATGAATTAAAGTTACATTATTTTATTATTTTTGCGGTCAACTATCCCAAACGTAATATGTCTTTATGATAAATTTATAAGATCGTATAGTGGTTTTTTAGTACTTCGCTTTTATATCGTTTTCCTTTCTTCAGTGGTTCGACTTCAGGTTTCCCAGAAGATTTGTTATAGTTTTACTAAGTCCGCGATTGTGTAATTTCTAAGTTCCGATCACGAGCGAGCTGTCAGCGAAAGTGAGTTGGCGGTTTCCAAATTTTGGTAGCGCGAAACTGAGATCCAACTGTCCAACTGAGGTGCGGCGGCGGAGAGCAGCCTTATATTGGGGAGGGGCGGAAGTGCCAAAACGTCACAATTTCCAGGGGCATCCGGGCCGAAATTCCTCACGTCTAGGGGCGGAAATTTATAGTTTTGTTTTCGACATCTTCCTTGGATTTAGGATGACGTTTAATGGTTGTTATAAATGAGTTTCCTGATCTATGCTTGACAGAACCAATTCAATCGATACTATTTTTGGATGTTCTGTCTCATAACATCAGAATTTAGATGGTTGTTTACCGACCTTTTGCCAGCTCATATCATTGCCTCTCATAATGCTGTCAACGCTCGTGAAGGAAGGTCCATTAAAAATGTTAATAACGCACACAGCTGTCAGCTATACATCAGTGTGCCTTGATGCGTCCAAAAATAATGTAAAGCTAAACTAGACCGACTTTTAGCTATTAATACATACGATTTGAAGCACCCTTTTTACAGAGGGCTCGGCCATGGGGACTTTGATCCCTTAAACGTGTCATTGGTATCTGCAAAAAGGAGTCAAACTTAGACGCACAAAATTTAAAGAATTGACAAATGCTAAAGTCAAGACCACATATTGTGATTGTAGATGCAATGGATTAGTAAAATGTGTAATAAGTACTCGCGTCTGTGGGGTATCAGTTTTGAGAAATCGGTAGATATCACGCTCCAAAATGCTATTAACACAACTGCAATTAACTATGAAACTGCTCCCCTGATTGACGAAGATATATGTCGTTGTCATCTGTCATCGCTTAATTTTTACAAAAATCACTTTTAATTTTTTTTATTATAGTTATGTTTGCCAAGAACTCACAAAATATAAACTAATACCTGGTCTAAATCTCGCACGACCATAGTTTGGTTTGGTTTATTGGTGTTTTAAGTCCCTTTCAGCGATTTCAGCACTATATCAGGACTGCCCGGCCACATTATACTGAAATGGGCCGTTCCAGTTTGAATCCCTCGGGGGATCATAACTGAGTGCACAGCTGACAGGCACGAGCAGGATTCGAACCCGCACCGGCTATGCACCCTAGATCTGAAGACGAGCGCTCTACCAACTGAGTCACCCGCCCCAAATAAGTGGCCATACTATCGCTGTCCTAAATGTCGTGTGCCTAAATGTCGTGCCGTATACGTCGCTGGCCTATTTATCGGGATACCGGTTATTGTATCATCAACAACATTGCTACAGTCGTCATTTCTGCAGACTGTTTGGTGATGACAGCGTTGCTACAAAGAAAAAGAGGCAAGACACTTCTTAAACGCATCGACTGTGTTACGTAATAAATTTGTGAATACACTGAGAAATGTTCACCTGAATTTCACTGATGGCCAGTCTGTCCGATGGCCAGTTATCCTACATCCTATTGCATCACGGAGAGCAGATTTACACCAAAATCATATTACTGGCGGGACAGACTCGCATCTTTGTGCATCATCCCCAAAAATATCTAATCCAGAAAAATATTCAGAACAAAACCCTCACAGCGAAAAGAACATTATTTGTTTTGTGACATCCCTGTTTTCAAGTAGCTACACATACGATGCAGATGAATTCAAAGCCCGTACATGGTGCAGTTTCTGGGATCTTTTAAGAAGGAATATTTCACATTTCGGGGCATTTAACAAACATCTCTGCGCCAATTCTGAATCCATCTGAAAAAATTCAACTTCGAAAAATTCAAAGAGGAACGACAACCTCTCTTCACTCTCCCCCCACCCACACACACAAATATCGGGTGTAGACTTTCATATCTTTTAGTTAAGCTTTTGAAAAGCAAAAAGAGGAAGTAAAATAAACGTACACACGCAACCCGCGGCGGAAAAAACAGCATTCAATGCATAATTTCCTGAATCAGACTCACAGAAAAATACATAACAAAACAGCTGTTATTAAACGGTTTTGAAATTGCAAAAATAGCGACACAAGGATGGGTCTGTCTTTATTTGAAAGCAAAAATGCGGAATGATCACACACGCTTTTTAACATGGTGGTGTTTATAATATTGGTGACACTAGCATTCATACAAGCGCAACCACATCAATATAACAATCACTATTACGTGTTGTCCGGTGGAAGGGATTATTGGCAAAATGCTAAGCCGGCGTGCGAGAGGCAGGGCGGATATCTCGTGTCAATAAACGACGACGAAGAAAGGGATTTCCTGTACGATCTCTATGAACATCTCAATCCAGCGACCAACATCTGGATAGGACTTCACGGTAAATGTTACAGCAATACAAGGTCCTGTGATACGTTTGTGTGGGAAGATGGCAATTCGTGGAATTCCTTCAACTGGCATCCTGACTATCCGGCAACCGCGACGTATTCTTTTTTTGTTCAAATTGACAAGGCAACAAAGCAGTGGAAGAACGTAGCAAGTAGAATAAATCGTGACGACACACGCGATAAGCGATTCTACATTTGTGAGTTTGTTGACTCGTGCTTTAACCCATCATACCCCTGTCAAAACGGAGGGCTGTGCTCAGCGATTGAACGATGGCGTGGTTATGAGTGCAACTGTGCGTATACCGGATACAACGGTACAAACTGTGAGGTGTCTTCATGGAGAATGTGTTGATGCTGTAAACCAATACATGTGTAACTGTAGCAACAGCGGATACGCAGGAACTCTATGTGAAACTGAAATAGACGAGTGCGGATCCAGTCCTTGTGTGCATGGCTCCTGTAGTAATGAACTAAACCGTTATACATGTGAGTGCGAAGGCAGCGGTTATTCTGGAGTGCACTGTGAAATTGATATTAATGAATGTGCATCTGACCCCTGCGTCAACGGACACTGTAGCAATGAAGCGAAAACGTACAGCTGTAACTGTGACCTTTCAGGTTTCACGGGGGATCTCTGCGAGATTGACATCAATGAATGCGCGTCTAACCCATGCGTGAACGGGCAATGTAACAATGAACTTAGTAAGTACACGTGTAAATGTGACAATTCAGGTTTCAGGGGGGAGCTTTGCGAGATCGACATCAATGAATGTGCATCTAACCCATGTCTGCATGGCTACTGCATCAACGGATTGAACCAATACACTTGTCACTGCGACAATACGGGCTTTATAGGAACACACTGTGAAAGTGAACTTGATGAGTGTTTGTCAGACCCGTGTGTTTATGGACGTTGTACAGATGATATAAATGCATACACTTGTAATTGTACTGATCCTGGCTACACCGGAGCACAGTGTGACCAGGATGTTGATGAATGCCTGAGAGACACCCCTGACTGTCACAACGGCAGCTGTGTCAATACCGAAGGAAGTTTCGAATGCCGCTGTCTGCCGGGATTTTCCGGGCGTCTTTGCTCTGACGATGTTGATGAATGTGTTCACGTCAACATCTGCAGTTTGCGAGGGTTTTGCATCAACACGATTGGCAGTTTCAACTGCATCTGTTTGGAAGGCTACCATGGCAAAACTTGCCAACACAAAGAACAATCCAAAGATCGTGAAACAACCGGAAAGAGAGAAAGCACTGTCGTTGATAATGGATTGGCAATAGCCTTAATAATCACTGCTTTATTACTCATCGCGTTTATCATAACCTCAGTGACAGTATATTTATGCAAAAGAAAAGCGGCCAAAAGGAAACAGGAAGTGGCGGAACAAAGGAACAGCCCGGCACTGGACCAGGAGAATGCCAATTCCGACTCCGACTGTAATCCTGGAGATGTTAGCCTGGAATTGAACGATAACGTGTACCAGAACGACGACCAGCATTACCTAGCTTGTGGCGACGTACCGTGCGATGACTCTACAGAAAGGCAATATGAACAGCTCGAGACTTCTGTTATAGACACGTATGAAATAAAAGAGAGCGAGCCTTACACTGAACTTGGTTCCGCTGACATGTGCAGAGGAAGTACGCCAACATACGATATATAAACCTACAAAACTCTTACCGTTACGTATATATCTCTGAACATTTAGCTTTGCGGTTACAACGCGTTTTAAGGCACTGAGAAACTCACATTTCGACACCTCGCATCTGGATTCCTCTTTACGATATTAAACTCTTTTATGATAAACAACGAAAATGGTGAATTGACTTGACGCACTGCTTTGTTTGCCGAGCGTTACGTAACAGGGCGTGCGCACGAGAATGCAGAACTGAATTGATGCACTGCACTGTATACTACACGCATGACCTTTTAGGGGGAGGTGATAACCGAAACGGAGAATCGTACTGATGCACGTTTGCCGCGCGCCTGTGTCTTTTTTTTTTTTTTTTTTTTTTTTTTTTTTTTTTTTTGCAGGAAGCACGCACATGCGTTATCGAGAAGAGTGAATTGCACTTTGTCGCACGCATGCGCTTTCTAGTAGGAAGTGTCCACAACGAGAACAGATGGAATTTTGAACTTGCCACAGAATGAGTGAAGCAATATCGACAAAGTTACTCTATTCTCGGAATTGACTCATGAAAACAGTCTGAAATACTTAAACAAAACCGAATATCAGTGAAGAATAAATGTTCTTAATCTACCCGTTTATTTTCAATAATACAGTTAAAACTGTACATTGGCTATATTTAGTGGCGTCAGGTAATTTCACAAAAATCTCTATTTCTGACTTTTCTTTCTCCTTTTTTATGTAATTATTTATTTATTTCTTTTGTAGATAAAATTCAGTTTTGTACAAGCAGCTTGGTTTTAATGTATTAGTTTTGCAGCCCTTTGATTGGCATGAATGTTTCCTTCGACAAGTTTGAACAGTGAATAATATCAAAACCCCACGACCCTTGTAGGCTTCAGACATCTAGGGTTTTCATGGACCACACACGATGCGAATATTTTGTGAATTTCTACGCTATCACTGCTTTGAGGAGGTTAATGCAATGGAAGACACAAAGAGATCAATGTTAGTTGTTTGACCTAAAACTTGATGGCAGTTTCACATAGATACAGTAAAGCTACATGTGAACACTTACAGATTTTAT
This sequence comes from Protula sp. h YS-2021, assembly GCA_949752745.1. Taxonomy (NCBI): domain Eukaryota; kingdom Metazoa; phylum Annelida; class Polychaeta; order Sabellida; family Serpulidae; genus Protula; species Protula sp. h YS-2021. The sequence goes on from OX457028.1 coordinate 12,137,577, forward strand.
AACGTTTCGCTTCTGTCTCACTAGACTATTGTTATTTTCCAATTAGTCAAGTCAAACAATACAACAAATATTGTTTAATATAATTTCACTAAAAGATGGAGTTAATATGCGTCATGCGAAAACAATGGAACATCACTGACAATTTTCGAACTGACGCGGCTAATCCGCAGAGCGCTGAATGGGCCGAAATTTTCAAGCAAATACGGAGATGCTTTATCGCTCAAACTGGGAAATACTTATACTTATCTAGGTAATCTCTCTATTTCAATTCTAATCTATTGCATCGATTACCACCGGACAAATGGCTACCGGACAGAGGGTTACTACATAAACGAGACCCCGGACAAGTTGCCAACGGACAAGTGGCTACTGGACAGACGGTTACCACATAAATGAGAAACCCGGACAAGTTGCCACCGGACAAGTGGCTACCGGACAGCCGGTTACCACATAAATGAGAAACCCGGACAAGTTGCCGCCGGACAAGTGGCTACTGGACAGACGGTTACCACACAAATGAGAAACCCGGACAAGTTGTCACCGGATAAGTGGATACCGGACAGCCGGTTACCACATTAATATGAAACCGGACAAGTTGCCACCGGACAGTCGAATATCACATAAATGAGAACCCCGGACAAGTTGCTACCGGACAGCCGATTACCACATAAATGAGAAACCTGGACAAGCTGCCACTGGGCAAGTGGCTACCGGACAGCCGGTTACCACATAAGTGAGAAACCCGGACAAGTTGCCACCGGCCAAGCGGTCACTGGACAGCCGAATACCACATAAATGAGAAAACCGGACAAGTTACTACCGGACAGCCGGCTACCAAATAAATGAGAAACCTGGACAAGTAGCTTACAACTCTAAATTTATATAACTTTGTTGAAACAACAGTGTCACTGAGGATTAAGATTATATGCACGGGACAACAGTTAGTGCGTGGTATTTTTCGATCCTGTCGGCAGCCTTATCCCTGCTATCAAAATCACGACAGTAAAGTCGGATTAGGGTTAGAGTAGTACCAAGGACGCCAAATAGCACTTTCCAAAAGTTCCCTCCAAAGGGCTACATTTTCCAGCATTTCAATTAAACTAAAACGTTCAAACATTCATATATACTCATAACCCGTGATGATCAAGCTGGCCCAGTTGAAAAAATAAGCATACACTCGCCTAAAGAGGGGCTCTCATAGCCAAAAATAGGTAGATTTCTATTTTTTATCTGTCATATAGAAGTGGCAGTTTTTTTTCATTGTTTTCGGGAGGGGCAGGGGGATACAGGGTGGAGTAGGTAGGCCATAGAATTACATTGCAGAACATGGCTACTTGGTGACCATCGAAAGAATCTCCTCCCCAGTGATATTCTAAGGGCTTACATCCCCTTCCCTCCTCCACCCCCCCCCCCCCAAAGAAACAAAAGAAAACTGCCATTTGTATCTGGCAAAAATACTGCCGGTTTTGTCAGTTTGTGATGATGGCAGTCCTCTGTAACAAAACACCAAGTAATTTGAACGAGCGCAATTTAAATCATTTACCGGAGATCTATTTGATGGTAAGTCTGGTGCCAGCAGCCGCGGTAGTTCCAGCTCCAATAGCATATATTAAACTTGCTGCAGTTAAAAGGCAAACCCCTTCCACTTCCTTCTGCGGTAAAAAGCTGCCTCCCCCTATTTTTGAATATCTGATTTGTTTGCTTGCTTGGTGTTTACATCCCGTTGACTAACTACGATGGGTATATTGGTACGCACTTGCTAAAGGAGTAAGTGGGTAAAAAGATGGCAGAATAAAGAAATAGTAAAGAAGAGTTAGAAAGAAAGAAATTCCGATTAGTAACCTCTTTAAGCCGTGCGTATTCTTAAGAGACGCCACCACCCCCAACCCACAGGCGGTGCATAACTGGTAAAAACCGCTTAACATTCCGAGTTGCAAATAACCTGAGGGGATCGAGCTGGTCCAGTTTATAAAAATAAGCATACACTAGTCTTAAGAAAACAAAAGAGAGAAAAACTCTAAAACGAATACTGTTAGACCAAAAAATGAAGAACTCAAAATTGTTCAAATTTCACCATTTCGGCATTTTTTTGGTCATTTGCGAAAAAGCAAAGTCCAGGTGGCGAAGCACCTATGAAACTTTCGATTAAAATTTTAAAACTATTTGTAAAAGACGGAGAGAAAAGAATGGTTTGACAATTCAGTTATTTACTACCATTTATTCCAGTTTTTGCTAAACTTCAAAGTTCCGCCATTTCGGCAGTTTTTGGCGAACCGTGAAAAAAAAAAAAGTCTGGTAGGCGATGCCCTGTGCGAACATCCCTGCGTAACATTGGAGCAAAAGTGTAGGAGGAGTAGCATTTTAAAGAAAAACTTTAAGATACGCACATACATTGAAGCCCCCTATAGTGATACGACTAACCCAGTCCGACAATGTCGGCTGGGGTAAAAAGGGAATGCAACACAGAAATAAGACTTTCGGAAACTTACTTAAGGCACATTGGGGTGTTTTCAATTAACTGAAATTCCATAGAATACGATTCTACACAAACACCGAAGAAAATATTTCCAAACAGGACGTATTACTGTGTGAATAACACATTTCTTGTCTATACTTTGTAATGCTTACACACACCGATATTGTTTCTTACAGAATTAACAGAACTAATATTATTTTGGCCGATTATTTTTTTGGTAAACTTTTTCGAGCAAATACAAAATCCGCATCAGTCTAGACATTATCGTGGCCGGGGATATTTGCAACACAGAATGTTACACGTTTCAGGAAAACTGAAATGCTGAAAATGTAACTGTTTCAGCGAAACAGTTACATAATATGGATATATGGTGACTGTGAATGTCCGACAAATAGGCCAGCGACATTTAGGCTAGTTACATTTAACATGGTGATATTATAGCCACGTTTCAACTGCGGCATTTAAGGCCAAAGTCTAATACAGGCAAGTGCAGGTTGATCACCTTACTGTGACAGGACCAGACGGAAAAATTGCCCTTCAGTTAATTCCATTTACTTGTTGATGCAATTCATTAGTAAAACGTTTAATAATTACTTGCGTCTGTGGGGTATTACTTTTGGGAAATCACGCTCCGAAATGCCATTAATATAACAACAATTAACTGTCAAACTGCTCCCGCCATTGATGAAGACAGCTGTCGTTGCAATCTGTGACAGCTTAATTACAATAAAAATTACTTTAAAACTTTATGTTGGTTATGCACATTTTGGCAAAGAACTCACAAAAAACATAACGTTAAAATCTGGCCTAAATATCGCATTTGACAACATGTAAATACAGTCAGAAATGTTCATCTGATTCCACTCGTGGCCTGTGTGACTACTTGTCCGGTGGCCATTTCTCCGCTGACTAATTATCCTGCACCTTATAGCACCACCTTGCACCAAAATTCATATTATTACCAAGACGATAATTAGTACATGCTTTTATACTGGGATTCAAGGACAGACTTGAAATCTTAACGGATTACTCCCATCTCGAATTCAGCAAAAATATTGCGATACGAAAGTCCGGCAGGCTCATTTCTTTCAAGATGCTTCATTGTACATTTCAATGGGATTTCAAGCGAACTTCATGTGAACTTCATATGAAATTATAACGAACTTCAGTGTGAATTTTCATTGAACTTCCAACGAACTTCAGTGTGAATTTCATGCGAAGTTCCAACGAACTTCAGTGTGAATTTCATACGAATTTAAAACGAACTTCAGTGTGAATTTCCATTGAACTTCCAACCAACTTCAATGTGAAATTTCATTGAATTTCAGTGTGAATTTCATGCGAAGTTCCAACGAACTTCACTGTGAATTTCCATTGAACTTTCTATGAACTTCACTGTGAATTTCACCTGAATTTCAAACGAACTTCAGTGTGACTACTTGTCACTAAAGTTCGTAGGAAGTTCAATGGAAATTCACACTGAAGTTCGTTGTATTTTCATATGAAGTTCACATGAAGTTCGCTTGAAATTCCATTAAAATTTACAATGAAGCACCTTGAAGGAAATGAACTTGCCGGTCTTTCGTATTCCGAGAACATCTGAATATCCTTATTTCCAAATACATATATATGAAGAATTCAAAACCCATCCGTGGTACGGTTTCTGGGAGCATTCAAGAAGGAATATTTTACATTTTGGGGCACTTTAACTAATATCTCTCAGCTAATTTTGAATTCATTTAAAAATGACACGACACTACACATCTACAATATATACAGTATATACCATACCGGACGTCGAAGAATTCAATACCCCAGGCGAAATGTGCAGAACTTGTGCAAATCAACCAGAGACAAAAACGGGGCATAAGGGCATAAAGACGCAAACAGGATAGACAGCCTCCTCACCCCCACCCACACACAAAAACAGTGTTCAGAAGAACACAGCTACCTGGCCTAAAAACTTTGACACAACAATAAGTTGTAGACTTTTTCCATATCACAGCAGAATGCCTCAAGGATTGGAATTTCGCAGCCCAAATAACACCAACTCCAGCTTCGAGTAATAAGGTTTCTCCGAGGCGGCTTCCTACTGCACCTTTTTTGGCAAGAGATTATTTAGATAAAAGATCATACGCTGGAACAACAATAATAACATTGATTTAAAAATCCACTTTCATATCTTTCAGTGAAGCTTATAAAGCAAAGGGGGCAGTAAAGAAGCGTACCCATGGAATCCGCACAGGCAAAAACAGCCCTCAGTGCATAACTCATGAACTAGGTTCACGGAAATATATATAACAAAATAGCTTTTGAAATTATAAGAAAAGTGACACAACTGTGGACTCTTTCTTCATTTCAAGCGAAAATGAGGAAAGAGCATACACCCTTTTTAAAATGGAGAGGTTTATGATATTGGTGACACTAGCACTCACACAAGCGCAACCACATGAATATAACAATCACTATTACGTGCTGTCCGGCGAAAAGGACTACTGGCAAAATGCTCAGAAGGAGTGTGAGAGGCAGGGCGGATATCTCGTGTCGATAAACGATGACGGGGAAAGGGATTTCCTGTACGCTCTCTATGGCCAACTCAACCCATCGACAAACATCTGGATAGGACTCCGCGGTAAATGTTACAGCAGGACAAGGAAATGTGACACCTTTGTGTGGGAAGATGGCAATGGCTGGAATTCCTTCAACTGGCACCCTGACTATCCTACCACGGGGAAGTATTCTAATTACGTTCAAATCGACAAAGAAACAAAGAAATGGAAGAACATAAGAAGTGGAATAGCACATGGATACACAGGTGATAAGCGACTCTACATATGTGAGTTTGTTCGGTGTTTTAATACATCAAATCCCTGCTACAACGGAGGGGTGTGTTCGGCGATTGAATTCTCGCACCTCTTTACGTGCAACTGTACTAACACAAGGTACAGCGGCACCCGCTGTGAAGAGGAAGTAGATGAATGCGAGTCAAACCCATGCATAAACGGAATATGTACCGACCTATTTAATAACTTTTCATGTGAGTGTGACTTTTCGGGGTTTGAAGGGGTTTACTGCGAGAACGAGTTATACGAATGCGAGTCTAATCCGTGTCTCCATGGAGAATGTGTTGATGCTGTAAATCAATATATGTGCAACTGTAGCAACAGCGGATACACAGGAAATCTATGTGAAACTGAAATAGACGAGTGTGGGTCCAGTCCTTGTGTGCATGGTTCCTGTACGGACGGACTAAACTGGTTTACGTGCAACTGCGAAGGCAGCGGGTATTCTGGAGTGCACTGTGAACTTGACATTGATGAATGCGCGTCTGACCCCTGCGTCAACGGACACTGCAGCAATGAAGTGAACACGTACAGCTGTAACTGTGACGGTTCAGGTTTCACGGGGGATTTCTGCGAGTTCGACATCAATGAATGCGCGTCTGACCCATGCGTGAACGGGCAATGCAACAATGAAATCAACAAGTACACGTGTATCTGTGACGATTCAGGTTTCACGGGGGACTTTTGCGAGACAGACATCAATGAATGCGCGTCTGACCCATGCGCGAACGGGCAATGCAACAATGAAATCAACAAGTACACGTGTATCTGTGACGATTCAGGTTTCACGGGGGACCTTTGCGAGACAGACATCAACGAATGCGCGTCTGACCCATGCGTGAACGAGCTATGTAACAATGAGATCAAGAATTACCAGTGTAACTGTGACGATTCAGGTTTCAGGGGCGACCTATGCGAAATCGACATCAATGAATGCGCATCTAACCCATGTCTGCATGGCTCCTGCATCAACGGATTGAACCAATACACTTGTCACTGCGACAATACAGGCTTTACAGGAGCGCAGTGTGAACATGATATTGATGAGTGTTTGTCAAATCCCTGTGCCCACGGAAGTTGTGTAAACGGGATTAATGGGTACACTTGTAACTGCTCTGATACGGGTTACAATGGCACACACTGCGAGCATGATGTAGACGAGTGTGTGGAGGATACCCACGGATGTCGGAACGGGACGTGCCTGAACAGCGCCGGGGCGTACAACTGCACCTGCAATGATGGGTATGATGGCCAGCTGTGTCAAAACGACATCAACGAATGCTTGAATAGCTCCGTATGTGGGCGCGTCAATTGCACAAATTTCATTGGCGGTTATAGTTGTGACTGTGCGGCTGGTCTCTATGGCTATGACTGCGCTTTTGACATTGACGAGTGTCTGAACGACGATGCGTGTCACTTCCACGGCACCTGCACCAACACCTGGGGGAATTTCACGTGCGATTGCCACGAGAACTACGTCGGTAACCAGTGTCAGATATATCTGCTACCAGAAAAAGTACAGGCAAAACGTCCACAAGAAAAAGATCTCACGTCACTCAGACACGCGCTCATTGGTGGTGCAGTCCTCGCTGCCGTCACCACGACAACGCTCGTGGCATTCATTATCAACGACAGACTACCATTATCGAAAGCGAACATGCCAACAGAAGGCATCACCTAGAAGTCACGAGAAACCGGAAGTAAACAGTAAAGACTACCACTCAGAGAGCTCCATTGCTCAGGCTGAAGATATTGAACTAGAACTCAAATAACGAATCAATTTAATGATGCTTAAAAACATTATCAAGTACACCAGTTTTCGTGACATTAACTACGAGATTACTTCCGGAGGTAAATGTGTGGCATATATATGACTAAATGATTGACTAAATAAATTGGTGTATTTGGTATTCTTTCTGTTCATTTTGTATTTTGTTTCATTATTATTATTATTATTATTATTATTATTATTATTATTATTATTATTATTATTATTATTATTATAGACAGTCACAGACAACTGTTAATGGCCGTGCCTGATTTGTTTAGCATGAATTTTTAAATATTAAAAATAACTGGTTTAATTAAACATTTTGATAGGAATAGTAAAATGGTGAGAAAACTACCAACTATTTTGAGGAAGTGACATTTTTAAGAATTAATTGTCATGCTCGAATGAATACTGAATAGCTATCGAGTACACGTAGCTAATGCTGTGTTATTATCGCTTGAAAATCGTTATTCAGTTGAGAAATGGTCTAAGAAGTGACTTTTTTGCGCTATTATTATTGCGGCTTAAGTTTACCCCCGCCCCTGTCCTCCTCCCCCCTCATCCTCCTCTTCAATCTTCGCAAATATTGTTCTTCTTCTATAACACTAAACCGAATATCTCAAATGTTAATGTCACACCAAAAACACTTCAATATCACAGTATAAAGAAAAAAACACTTTCTACACAGACAAATCTCAGTCTAAGTACTGTTTTAAAAGCCAAAATCTGCAGTACCTGGCCACAGCCCACCTTTTTTTTTTTTTTTATTGAAGACTTAATTCAGTCATCACCCATCAATACAATGAAAAACACAAACAGATCAACGTTATCCAATTGGCTACCGGATAAGTGGTTACCGGACAGCAGGTTACCACATAAATGAGAAACCCGGACAAGTTACCACCACATATACTTTTTTTTTGAGAAAATATATTTTTTGAGAAAATCTATCAATCATAAAGATTTTGTTAATTGCATTTCCAAGGTTGTACAACTGTGTTGAAAACAACGTGTCACTGGGGATTAGGGATTGAGATTATATGCACAGGATTTTGGAACTGCCGGAAATCTTATCCCTTCTACCGAACGCACGACAATAAGGCCGGATTACGGTTACAGTAGTACCGCGGACGCTGAATAGCACTTTTCAGAAGTTCACTCAAACAGTTACATTTTCCAGCATTTCAAATGCACTAAAGCATTTAACATTCATAGTTGCAAATAACCTGTGGAGATCCAGTTGACCCACAGGGCTCTCTCATAGCCGAACACTGGCAGGACTTGCACTTTTCTATCTGTAAGAGTGACGTGGCAACTTTTGGCGCGGGGGGGGGGGGGGGAGGGGAGGGCCAGTAGGCAGGCCACAGAGCTACTTTGTAGAACGTGGTTACTTGGTGTCATCGTAAGACTCTCCCATCCGGTGGTATTCTAAGTGCCCACATCATCCCCTTCCGCCACCCCCCCCACCCGCAACCCAGAAAGAAAAACACTTATGTGTGGTAAAAAAACCAGTTCTGTCAGTTGTTGATGGTAATCCCCCTTTCTAACAAAACGGGATTATTTCAATAGTTAAGCTCCAATAGTTAAAGCTGCTGTGCTTAACCCCCCCTCGTCCTGCAGTATAAAGCGGCGCCCTGATTTTGCATACCTTTAACATACCTTAACAAGTTTGTCCAAGGACAAAGTCCCAGCTTACGAAAAGCAATAAGGCCACTTCAAGAGTGCATGAGCAAGGGAATTTCCCTGAAAACTTGGGCTTCAAAAGATGAGATGGCCAAGAACTAGCTCAATAATTAATTTAGCACCGGACCAGAACATAGACCTATAAATGCATACAAAGATTTGTTTCCCAGAAAAATGGTCTGATAGACTGCATAGTCTGCCATAGATATCTTCGAACAACGCTCGCATTTCGTACCAGTACGCGGTTCTTATTCAGACAGGTGCGCATGCTTATTAACACTTGACAAGCCTTTGGCTTGCAAGAGTTATATGAATTTTTCCGATTTTTTGTGTCTTCTTCTCCTCTGACACGATAGGCCCTAGGACCATGAAACTTGGGACTTATGAAGAGCTTGATCTGAACGTGTGCATGTAACTTTTTATTTTCGTCTTCGATTTCGTTTTCTTTGTTGAAAGGCCATGTGAAAAGAGTGTATTTTTGCAAGTAAATGGCATTTAACGTACACCACAGTACACAGCTGCTGAGCTTTGTGCGAGCTCTCACTGCGTAAATAGATAACACGGGGTATGCCTGCTCAGTAAATAAAACCTTAAGCCAACAAAACCAAACACTACTCGGCTTATAAGACGTATTCAAGCTGTGTTGTTTGCAATATATTATTCAAGAAATAACCCATTGAAGGAAGTATTTTTGCATTTAATTTTTGTCAAGTGTTTAACATTTCGCTAGCGAAATAAGGTTCTCGTTTAATTTGCGTTGATGCGCGGCTCTCATTTTGGAACAGTGCACATGTTTATTAACACTTGACAGGCCTTTGGCTTGCAATGGTTATATGAATTGGTGCGAGCAGCCGTTCGTCCTTTTTTTCTTCTTGACAGTTTTCCCATTTTTGTGTCTTCTTCTCTGACACTATGGGCCCTAGGACCATGAAACTTGGGACTTATGAAGAGCTTGATCTGAACGTGTGCATGTCACTTTTTATTTTCGTCTTCGATTTCATTTTCTTTGTTAAAACGATATGTGAAAAGAGTGTATTTTTTTGCAAGTAAATGTGGGGCATTTAACGTACAGCACAGAATACCACACAGTTGCTTAGCTTTGTGCGAGCTCTCACTGCGTAAACAGATAACACAGTGTATGCGTGATCAGTCAATCAAACCTTAAATCAACAAAAACCAAACACTACTCGGCTTATAAGACGTATTCAAGCTGTGTTGTTTGCAAATATATTTAGCTGCTATTAGTTATCAACCTATGGAGTTTTTTTCTTGACAGTGGTCCGATTTTTTTGGAATATTATAAGCCGCATACTGCTGTGCCATAAGCTCTGTACATAGTTGTATAACACACTGTATGCATGTTGTAAAATACTTTATATTATTCAAGAAATAACACATTTAAGGAAGTATTTTCGCGTTTCAATTTTTGTCAAGTGTATAACATTTCGCTAGCGAAATACTGTTCTAGTTTAACTTGCGTTGATGCACTTGTCGCATTTTGGACCAGTGCGCATGTTTATTTACCTTGTGTTGATGTATGGTTCTTATTTCGGATCAGTGCGCATGTTTATTTAACTTGCGTCGACGCGCGGTTCTTATTTCAGACCATTGCGCATGTTTATTTAACTTGCGTTGATAGCGGTACTTATTTTTGACAAGTGCACAAGTTTCCTTAGGTTGCATTGATGCGCGGTTCGCATTTCGGACAACAGTGCGTATGTTTATTCAACTTGCGTTGTTGAGCAGTTCCAATTTCAGACCATTGCGCATGTTTATTTAACTTGCGTTAGTGCGCGGTTCGCATTTCGGACCAGTGCGCATGTTTGTTTAACTTGCGTTGATGCGCGGTGCTTATTTTGGACCAGTGCAAATGTTTATTTAACTTGCGTTGATGCGCGGTTCTTATTCTGGACCAGTGCGCATGTTTATTTAAGTTGTGCTGATTCGCAGTTCTTATTTATCTTGAATAGTGCGCATGTTATTCAAGTTGCGTTAATGCGCAGTTCTCATTTCGAACCGGTGCGCATGTTTATTTAACTCGGATGCACGGTTGATGCACGGTGCTAATTTTGGTTCAGTGTGCTTGCTTATTTAGCTTGTGTCGATGTGCGGTTCGTGTTTAAGACCAGTGCGCATTTTTTTTAACTTGCGTTAATGCTCGGTTACAATTTCTGACCAGCGTGTTTGTTTATTTAGCTAGCGTCGATGAGCGCTTCGCATTTTCCACCAGTGCGCATGATTATTTAACTTATGTTGATGCGTGGTTCGCATTTCGGACCAGTGTGCATGTTTATTTAACTTGCATTGATATCCGGTTCACATTTCTGACCAGTGCTCATGATTCTTTAGGTTGCGTTGATGCGCGGTTCGCATTTCGGACCAGCGCACAGGTTCATATAACTTGCGCTGCATTTCGGACCGGTACGCATATTATTTAAGTCCCGTCGAAGTCCGACTTTTATGTCTATTCAACTTGCGTCGATGCGTGGTTCTTTCTTCGGATCACTGCGCATGTTTATTCAACTTGCGTAGATGCGCGGTTCTCATTTCGGACCACTGCGCATGTCTATTCAACTTGCGTCGATGCCTGGTTCTTTTTCGGACTAGTGCGCATGTCTGTTAAACTTCCGTCGATGCGCGTCGATCTACAATACATACATTTTCATTGCATAAAATTTCAGAACGCTGAATCGAATATTTTCGGAGAACTCTTCTGGACAAACTCTATCTCCTTGCAAACAAGTTTCAATAAAAATACACATTTTTAGCCGATTTCAAAAATAATACGACGTTGCATAATGTATAATATATATATGTTCACTGCATAAAATTTCAGAACGCTGGATCTTATAATTTTACAGAACGCGTGCTAGCAAATTTCAAGAAAATTTCCAGGAAAAAAAAAACAGCCATTTTTGACAAGTCATATTTTTAGGAATTTTTTACCGATTTCAAAAATTATACGACGCTGCACATCCACATGATATATATTTTCACTGCATAAAATTTAAGAACGCTGGATCGAATAGTTTTGTAGAACGCGTCTAGACAAAATCTACCTCCGTGCAAACAGGTTTACATAAACAAGTTTGTCCAAGGACGAAGTCCCAGTTTACGAAAATGATAAGGCTAATTCCAGATCCGTGCATTTCGGATCAGTGCGCATGTTTATTTAACTTACGTTGATGCGCGGTTATTATTTCGGACCATTGCGCATGTTTATTTAACTTGTGTTGATGCGTGGTTCGCATTTTGGACCAGTGCGCATATTTATTTAGTTTGCGTTGATATCCGGTTCGCATTTCGGACCAGTGTACCTGTTTCTTTAGGTACGCAGGTTCATTTAACTTGCGTTGACACATGATTTGCTTTCGGAGCAGAACGCATGTTTATTTAAGTCCCGTCGATGCCCGACTGTTATGTCTATTCAACTTGCGTCGATTCATGGTTCTTTCTTCGGACCACTGCGCATGTTTATTTAAGTTGCGTTGATGCGCGCTTCTCATTTCAGACCACTGCGCATGTCTATTCAAGTTGCGTCGATGCGTGGTTCTTTTCTCGGACCGGTGCGCATATTTAACTTGCGTTGATGCGCGGTGCTTATTTTGGACCAATTCGCATGTTTATGTGTCTTCCGTCGATGCTCGGTTCGCAATTCCGGCCATTGCCCATTTTTTTTTAACTTGTGTTAATGCGTATTTCTCATTTCAGACCAGTGCGCATATTTATTTAACTTGCGTTGATGCGCGGTTCGCATTCCGGACCACTGCGCATGTTTATTTAACTTGCCTCGATGTGCGGTTCGCATTTCGGACCAGTGCGCATGTTTCATTGGTTTCATCGTTGTGTAGTTCTTTTTTCGGACCAGTGCCCATGTTTATTTAACTTGCGTTGATGCGCGGTGATTATTTTGGACAAGCTCGCATGCTTATTTATCTTCGTCGATGCGCGATTCGCAATTCTGGGCATTGCCCATGTTTATTTAACTTGTGTTGATGCGTGGTTCCCATTTCAGACCAGTGCGCATGTTCCTTTGGGTTGCGTTGATGCGCAGTTCATTTTTCGGACCACTGCGCATGTGTATTTAACTTGCCTCGATGTATGGTTCGCATTTCGGACCAGTGCGCATGGGTCTTTCAACCCCTTAGGGATGCATCAAACCAAAAAAAAAAAAAGAGAGAGAGATGGAGGAAAAGCATTTGAAGTTTTTTTTTTCTTTTCAAAAACTCCCTAAATATACAAAAATTGTCCGATCGGCTAAAAAGCACAAGCCGTATGCACGACCCTTTAGGGTACCTCATACCCCCAAAAAATGACATCGGATCAAAAATGTAGGAGGTTTCAAAAATTCCCCAAAAATTCGAAAATAAGCCAATCGACTAAAAAAGCACAAGCCGTATGCATGACTGCTTTGGGATGCCTCACACCAAAAATAAATGACATCGAATCAAAATTGTAGGAGTAGATGCATTTTGAATTGTTTTCGAAATTTTTGCTTAAAAAATTCCCCAAAAATTCAAAAATTACCCGATCGACTAGAAAAGCACAAGCCGTATGCACGATCCCTTAGGGATGCCTCACACCAAAAATAAATGACATCGGATCAAAGTTGTAGGAGGAGATGCATTTTGAAACAAAGTTTACTAAATAAACAACTAATTAACTAACTAACGGACGCCATCCGCAGACCGATAGGAATACCCCAGCTTACGTGTAACGTAAGCTGGGCTAAAAATGGGCTCTCATAGCCAAAAATTGCTGAGACCTAAAATACAGTCCAATGACCTGCAAAAACCTGTCATTCATATTTTGATTATGCCACAAATGGACAATGGGAAGGTACTATTGTGATCTCTTTGCAGGACAATCCTGCCTGACACATTGAGAATGTAGGCCAAAAAACTATACATTACAGAACATTGTTATCGAAACTATCTATATCCTACCCGGTGGTATTGCACGGGCGTAGATATCCACCACCACCCCCACCCCCACCAAAAAAAAAACTGCCAGTCCTACCAAAACCCCTTTGACCCACCAACATCAGCTCCCCAACCCCCCCCCCCCCGAAAAAAAAATTGTCATCCATTTCTTTCCCCACTTTTAACGGATATTCTTGTTATTTTGGGATAGGGCTGGACTTGGAAAGCTGGGGTGGCCCAGGATGTTTAAACGTGAAGTTTGTAGGTGCGAACAGTTAAGGTAGCCATGGAAGCGAGAGTTCGGCCATGGGGAGTTGGATCCCATTACCGTGTCCTTCGGTATCTCCAACAAGTTTGTCCAAGGACAAAGTCCCAGCTTACGAAAAGCAATAAGACCGATTCCAGCGTGCATGAGCAAAAGAATTTCCCTGAAAATTTGTGCTTCAAAAGATGAGATGGCAAAAGGCTAGCAGTAATTAATTTAGCATCGGACCAGAACATAGACCGATAAATACATACAAAGATTTGTTTCCCAGAAAAATGGGAAACAGATTTTTGTATCTCTGGTAGACTGGATAGTCTGCCCTAGATACCTTCGAACAACGCTCGCATTTCGGACCAGTGCGCATATTTATGTAACTTACCTCGATGCGCGGTTCTTACTCAGACAAATGCGCATGTTTATTTAATTTGCGTTGATGCGCGGCTCTCATTTTGGAACAGCGCGCATTTTTATTTTACTTGCGTTGATGAGCGGTACTTATTTTGGACAAGTGCACAAGTTTCCTTAGGTTGCGTTGATGCACGGTTCGCATTTCGGACCAGTTTGCATGTTTATTTAAGTTGTGTCGATGCGCGGTGCTTATTCTGGACCTGTACATATGTTTATTTAACTTGCGTTGGTGCGCGGTTTGCATTTCGGACCAGTGCGCATGTTTATTCAACTTGCGTTGATGGGAAGTTCGAATTTTGGACCATTGCGAATGTTCATTTAACTTGCGTTGATGCGCACTTCGAATTTCGGACCAGTGCGCATGTTTATTTAACTTGCGTTGATGTGCGGTGCTTATTTTGGACCATTCCGAATTTTTGACCATTCCGAATCTTTATTTAACTTGCGTTGATTCGCACTTCGAATTTCGGACCAGTGCGCATTTTTATTTAACGTGCGTCGATCCGCGGTTCTTATTTCAGGCCAATGCGCATATTTCTTTAACTTGAGTTGATGCGCGGTTCTTATTCTGGAGCAGTGCACATGTTTATTTAAGTTGTGTTGATGCGTAGTTCTTATTTTGAATAGTGCGCATGTTATTTAAGTTTCGTTAATACACAGTTCGCATTTCGAACCAGTGCACATGTTTATTTAACTTGCGTTGATGTACGGTGCATATTTTGGTCCAGTGTGCTTGCTTATTTAGCTTGTGTTGATGTGCGGTTCGCATTTCGGACCAGTGCGCATGTTTTTAACACTTGGCAAGCCTGTGGCTTGCAAGGGGTTTTTTAATTTGTGCCACCAACCGTTGGTATCTTTTTTTCTTGACACTGACCGGATTTCTAGCCATGTGAAAAGAATGTATTTTTGGAAGTAAATGCGAAGCATTTCACGCACAGCACAGAACACACAGTTGCTCAGCTTTGTGAGCTCTCACTGCGTAAATAGATAACACGGCGTATGTCTGATCAGTCAATAAAACCTTAAGTCAACAAAAACCGAACATTATTCGGCTTATAAGACGTAGTCAAGCTGTGTTGTGTGCACTATAGTATTCAAGAAATAACCCACTGAATGAAGTATTTTTGAGTTTTAATTTTTGTCAAGTGTTTAACATTCCGCTAGCGAAATGAGGTTTAGTTTTAACTTACATTAGTGCTCGGTTCCCATTTCTGACCAGTGTGTTTGTTTATTTAGCTTGCGTTGATGAGTGGTTCGCATTTTCCACCAGTGCACACGTTTATTTAACTTGTGTTCAAGCGTGGTTCGCATTTTGGACCAGTGCGCATGTGCTAATGCGCGGTAATTATTTTGGACCAGTGCAAATGTTTATTTAACTTGCGCTGATGTGCGGTTCCAATTTCGGACCAGTGTACTTGTTTCTTTAGGTTGCGTTGATGCGCGGTTCGCATTTCGGACCAGTGCGCAGGTTAATTTAACTTGCGTTGACACGCGATTTGCATTTCGGACCAGTATGCATGTTTATTTATGTCCCGTCGATGTCCGACTCTTTATGTCTATTCAACTTGTGTCGATTCGTGTTTCTTTCTTCAGACCACTGCGCATGTTTGCTTAACTTGCGTTGATGCGCGGTTCTCAATTCGGACCACTGCGCATGTCTATTCAACTTGTGTCGATGAATGGTTCTTTTTTCGGACAAGTGCGCATGTTTGTATAACTTGCGTTGATGTGCGGTGCTTATTTTGGACCAGTGCGCATGTTTGTTTAACTTCCGTCGATGCGCAGTTCGAATTTCGGGCCATTGCGAATGTATATTAAACTTGTGTTGATGCGTGGTTCTGATTTCAGACCACTGTGCATGTTTCTTTGGGTTGCGTTGAGGCGCGGTTCTTTTTTCGGACCAGTGC
The DNA here is from genome assembly GCA_949752745.1 of Protula sp. h YS-2021. Classification (NCBI taxonomy): domain Eukaryota; kingdom Metazoa; phylum Annelida; class Polychaeta; order Sabellida; family Serpulidae; genus Protula; species Protula sp. h YS-2021. Next base: position 12,153,852 of record OX457028.1, read on the forward strand.
GCATATATAATTAGCTTTGTGTTGATGCGCTGTGCTTATTTTGGACAAGTGCACATGTTTATTTAACTTGCGTTGATGTGCGGTTCGCATTTCGGACCACTGCGCATGTTTATTTAACTTGTCTCGATGTGTGGTTCGCATTTCGGACCAGTACGCATGTTTCTTTGGGTTGCGTTGATACGCGGTTCGCATTTCGGACCACTGCGCATGTCTATTCAACTCGATGCGTGGTTCATTTTTTCGGACCCGTGCGCATGTTTATTTAACTTGTGTTAATGCGCGGTGCTTATTTTGGACCAGTTCGCATGTCTATTTACCGCGTGTTGATGTGCGGTTCTTGTTTCGGATCAGTGGGCATGTTTGTTCACCTTGTGTTGATGTGCGGTTCTTATTTCAGACCAGTGCGCAAGTTTATTTGACTTGCGTCAAGGCGCGGTTCTCATTTCAGACAAATGCACATGTTTATTTTACTTGCGTCGATGAGCGGTACTTATTTTGGACAAGTGCACATGTTTATTTAACTTGCGTTGATATGCGGTTCGCATTTCGGACCACTGCGCATGTTTATTTAACTTGTCTCGATGTGTGGTTCGCATTTCGGAAAAGTGCGCATGTTTCTTTGGGTTGCGTTGATACGCGGTTCGCATTTCGGACCACTGCGCATGTCTATTCAACTCGATGCGTGGTTCATTTTTTTCGGACCCGTGCGCATGTTTTTTAACTTGTGTTAATGCGCGGTGCTTATTTTGGACCAGTTCGCATGTTTATTTGTCTTCCGTCGATGCGCGGTTAACATTTCGGACCAATTCGCATGTCTATTTAACTTGCATCGATGCGCAGTGGTTATTTTGGGCTACTGCGCATGTTTATGTAACTTGCGTCGATGTCCGGTTGTTAAATCTGACTATTGTGCAAGCTCATTTAACTTGCGTTTACGCGCTGTACGAGATTCATTGCATTTTTTTCAAAAATTCCGAAAAAATTCAAAAGTTTTCCAATTCACTCAAAAAGCACAAGCCGTATGTATGACCCCTTAGAGACGGCTCATATCAAAAATAAATGAAATCTGATAAAAACTGTAGGAGGAAATGCATTTTGAGTTTTTTCTTCAAAAATTCCCCAAAAATTCCCTGATTGACTCAAAAAGCACAGGCCGTATTCACGACACCCTAAGCATGCCCCAGCCCCAAAATAAATGATGTCTGATCAAAACTGTAGGAGAAGATGCATTTTGAGGTATTTTCATCAAAAATTCCCCCCCAAAGTCAAAAATTCCCAAGTCGAGTCAAACAGCACAAGCCGTATGCCCAACCCAATTAAGGATGCCTCATAACAAAAATAAATGAAATCGGTTCAAAACTGTAGGGGGGAAATGCACTCCCTAAAAAATACAAAAATTGTCCGATCGACAAAAAAAGCACAAGAGATATGCACGACACTTTAGGGGTGCCTCATACCAAAAATAAAAGACATCGGATCAAAAATGTAGGAGGAGATAACTTTTAAAATTTTTTCTTCAAAAATTCGCCAAAAATTCAAAAATCAACCGATCGACTAAAAAAGTTCAAGCCGTATCCGTGACCCCTTAGGGATGCCTCACACCAAAACTAATTCACATCAAATCAAAAGTGTAGAAGTTGACGCATTTTGAATTATTTTCGAAATTTTTGTTTCACAAATTCCCTAAAAATACAAACATTGTTCGATCGACTAAAAAAGCACAAGCCGTATGCATGACCCTTTAGGGGTGCCTCATACCAAAAATAAATGACATCGGGTCAAAAATGCAACAGGGGGTACATTTTAAAATTTTTTCTTCAAAAATTCGCCAAAAATTCAAAAATCATCCGATCGACTAGGAAAGCACAAGTCCTATGCATGACCTCTTACGGAAGCCTCACACCAAAAATAAATGACATTGGATCAAAAATTTAGAAGGAGAAACATTTTAAAAGTTTTTCTTCAAAAATTCGCCAAAAATTAAAAAATCATCCGATCGACTAAAAAAACACAGCCGTATGCATGACCGCTTATGAATGCCTCACACAAAAAATAAACGACATCGACTTAAAATTGTAGTAGTAGATGCATTTTGAATTATTTTCGAAATTTTTGCTTCAAATGCATTTTGAGGTATTTTCATCAAAAATACCCCCCCCAAAGTCAAAAATTCCCAAGTCGAGTCAAACAGCACAAGCCGTATGCCCAACCCAATTAAGGATGCCTCATAACAAAAATAAATGAAATCGGTTCAAAACTGTAGGGGGGAAATGCACTCCCTAAAAAATACAAAAATTGTCCGATCGACAAAAAAAGCACAAGAGATATGCACGACACTTTAGGGGTGCCTCATACCAAAAATAAAAGACATCGGATCAAAAATGTAGGAGGAGATAACTTTTAAAATTTTTTCTTCAAAAATTCGCCAAAAATTCAAAAATCAACCGATCGACTAAAAAAGTTCAAGCCGTATCCGTGACCCCTTAGGGATGCCTCACACCAAAACTAATTCACATCAAATCAAAAGTGTAGAAGTTGACGCATTTTGAATTATTTTCGAAATTTTTGTTTCACAAATTCCCTAAAAATACAAACATTGTTCGATCGACTAAAAAAGCACAAGCCGTATGCATGACCCTTTAGGGGTGCCTCATACCAAAAATAAATGACATCGGGTCAAAAATGCAACAGGGGGTACATTTTAAAATTTTTTCTTCAAAAATTCGCCAAAAATTCAAAAATCATCCGATCGACTAGGAAAGCACAAGTCCTATGCATGACCTCTTACGGAAGCCTCACACCAAAAATAAATGACATTGGATCAAAAATTTAGAAGGAGAAACATTTTAAAAGCTTTTCTTCAAAAATTCGCCAAAAATTAAAAAATCATCCGATCGACTAAAAAAACACAAGCCGTATGCATGACCGCTTATGAATGCCTCACACAAAAAATAAACGACATCGACTTAAAATTGTAGTAGTAGATGCATTTTGAATTATTTTCGAAATTTTTGCTTCAAAAATTCCCCAAAAATACAAAAATTGTTCGATCGACTAAAAAAGCACAAGCCGTATGCATGACCCCTTAGGAGTGCCTCATACCAAAAATAAATGACATCGGGTCAAAAATGCAGGAGGAGATACATTTTAAATTTTTTTCTTCCAAAATTCGCCAAAAATTCAAAAATAATCGGATCGACTAGAAAAGCACAAGCCGTATGCATGACCCCTTAGGGATACCTCACACCAAAAATAAATGATATCGGATAAAAATTGTAGGAGGAGATGCATTTTGAAACAAAGTTTACTAAATAAACAACTAACTAACTAACTAACGGACGCCACGGCAAACCGATAGGAATACCCCAGCTTACGTGTAACGTAAGCTGGGCTAAAAAGGAGTAAAACTTCAACGTACAAAATTTAAAGAATTGACAAATGCTAAAGTCTACAAAATCAAGACAGCATTTTGTGATTGTAGATGCAATGGATTATTAAAATGTGTAATAAGTACTCGCGTCTATTGGGTATTAATTTTGGGAAATCGGTAGATATCACGCTCCAAAATGCTACTGCAATTAACTATGAAACTGTTCCCGTGATTGATGCAGATATATGTCGTTGTCACCTGTCCATCACTTTTTTTTTAATCACAGTAACGGACATGTTGCCCAACAGCTCCCAAAATAGATGCCAAAACCGGTCTATTTCTCGCATTTGACAACATGACCATAATATCGCTGTCCTAGTTGCCGTTTGCTTAAATGTCGTTGGCTTATATGTCGCGCCGTATACGTTGCTGGCCTATGTGTCGTTGGCATATTTATCAGGATACCGATTATTTTATCAACAACAAATTTTCATTGCAGTAATTACCACCATGTTTAAGTATAGTTAAATGTATACAAGCTAAACATGAAATGACATTAAAATAAATTTTCCACGTGCAAAGTCCTGGCTTGCGAAAAGCGATAAGACCAATTCCAGCGTGCATTTTGGACCAAGGCGCATATACATTTAACTTGCTTTGATGCGCCGTTTTTATTTTGAACCAGTGGGCATGCTTTTTTAACTTGGGTTGATGCGCGGTTTGCATTTAGGACCACAGCGCATGTTTATTTAACTTGCGTTGATGCGTGGTTGGCATTTCCAGTGTTACGAAAAGGACAATTCATATTTTGCTGAAAATCGAGAAAACATTAATGTTAATCACATTGTATCATTTTTTTTTAATTTTTACTTATTGAAATGCTCGCTTTCACAGCGATTAAAAAAATTTGTATACCTGATTGTACTTCTACATCGTCCTGAAGGGTTATCTCGCTTTTTTCCATCAAAATTTGCAAATGGGTACGCTTTGATAAGAATTTTGACTGTTTATTCTCGGATGTTTCCAGAAAACTCCTCCTACGCTATCTGATCTAGGGCGATGAAATCTGGCACAGAGATAGAGAGTGATGAGAAGTTTTTTTTACCTTGACCTTCAAGGTCAAGGCCAAATTGAAGTCAGAGTATTTTTGATACTTTGACTCATTGTAAATGGGTGTCATTGTAATACGTGTAGCGAAATTCGGTCTAATTAACATAAAAAAAGTATCAAAATAAAAAAAGATGAAAAGCGAAAAAAAAGCATAAAAAAAGGATGAAAATTAAAATATACATAGAAAAAGTATTTAAGGATAAAAAGGGATAAAATCGGGCTTTTGCATTTCGGAATACAGCGCATGTTTACTTAACTTGCGCATGTTTACTGGTTCGCAAGTTTGTTTGGCTTGCGGTGATGCGCGGTTCACATTTCGTACTAGTGCGCATGTTTATTTGATCGGTGTTGATATGTGGTTCTTATTTTAGTACAGTGCGCATGTCTATTAAGTTGTGTTGATGTGCAGGTTTGTATTTTGGGCCAGTGCGGATATTTATTTCACTTGCGGCGATGCGCGGTTCGAAATTAGGACCATTCCCATGTTTATTCAACTTCCTCTGATGAACGGTTGGCATTTCGGAATGGTGCGCATGTTTATTTAGCTTACGCTGATGCCCGGTTCGCATTTCGGGCCAGTTTGCATATTTATTTAATTTGCGTTGATGCATGATACTTATTTTAGAAGAGTGCACATGTTTATTTAACTTGCGTTAAAGCGCGGTTCGCATTTCGAGCCAGTGCGCATGTTTGTTTAACTTGCGGTGATGCGCGGTTCTTACTTCAGACCAATGCGCATGTTTATTTAACTTCCGTCGATGCGCAGGTCTTATTTCGCTTATGCGCATGTTTATTAAAAAATTCTGAAAAAATTAAAAAAATTTCCAAATCACTCAAAAAGCACAAGCAGTATGCACGCCCCGTTAGAGACGGCTCATACCCTAAAATAAATGACATTTGATAAAAACCGCAGAAGGAAATGCACTTTGAAATTTTGCTTCAAAAATTAACAAAAAATTCCCTGATCGGCTCAGAAAGTACAAGCTGTATTCATGAAACCCTTAAGAATGCCTCAAACCCAAAACAAATAACAGCGTTCGTGGAGAAAACTGAGTTTCAGATTCAAGACTTTTCAAGACAGCTGAGACTTTTTTCAAGATAGTTTTATGATTTTTTTCATAAATTTTTATTAAAGTCTTTAGAAAAAGTTTTACATATGTGTTTTATTTTTATTTACTTTAAGAATTTAAAGACAATAGTGATATATTGCATATCTAGTAACATTTAATCTTTTTACCACAATATCACCAAGCTTTTCCACAATATCAATTTCATCTATTATAAAAGTTCTTACGATTTTTACCATTGCAAGGTCAAGAAGGTGCGACAAAATATACAGAATACACAATTTCATAAACATATTTCACATCATATTTGATTTCCGAATTCAATACTTTTCAAGATTTTTTTTCCAAAATTCAAGACAATTCCAGACGATTTGGCAAATTCAAGACTTTTCAAGAATGCTACGAACCCTGTTAATAATATCGCATCAAAACTGTAGCAGATGCATTTTGAGGTATTTTCTTTAAAATTTACCCCCCCCCCCCCAAAAAAAAATAAAATAAAATAAAAATTTCCAGATCGGGTAAAAAAAAAACAAGCCGGATACCCGACGCACCTAGGGATGCCTCATGCCAAAAATAAATGAATTCGAACAAAAACTGTAGTGGGAAATGCATTTTGAAGTTTTTTTCTTCAAAAATCCCCCCCTAAAATACCAAAATTGTCCGATCGGCTAAAAAAGTACAAGTCGTACGCACGATCCCCTAGGAATGCTTCATGCCAAAAACAAATGACCTCAGACCCAAAATGTAGCAGATGCATTTTGATTTATTTTCTTCAAAAATTCCCCAAAAATACAAGAATCGACTACACATAGCACAGGCCGTATGCACGACAAGTTAGAGATACCTCGGACCAAAGAAAATGATATCGGATTAAAAATGTAGGAGACCAGTGAGACCCCCCCCTCCCCATCGACTAAAAAAGCACAACCGCATGCACGACCCCGTAGGGATGCCTCATGCCAAAAATGAATAACATATTGAGATGCATATTGTAACAAAATTCACTAAATAAACAACTGACTAGCGGACGCTGGGCTAAAAACTGTTTCAGCGAAAATATCTGAAGAGTGCAGGTACAACAGTAGGATTTTGTGTTGAAGTTTTCAGTTCAACAACCGTCTGGCGAAGTTGATAGTGTTGCTATTAGGAAAAGGAAGGCTTTTAAACCCATCGAGAAAGACCCAGCATAGAGTGTAATAAATTTGTAAATACATTAAGAAATGTTCATATGATTTCACTGGTACATAGTTTTTCGGTGGCCAGTTGTCCTACACACTATTGCATAACCGAAAACAGATTTATACGAAAAATCATATTATTGTCAGTACAAGAACTGATAATATTTTATAACATTTTTTACTGAGCTTTATGGGACAGACTCGAAATCTTTGCAGATTGCTCCAAAACAAAATTTTGAATCCAAAACAAAAAAAAAATTTTAGAGAAAAAACTTTCAATAGCAATGAGAATATTTTTTTTCTTTTCTGATATCTCTGCTTCCAAATATATACACGACGTGGAATAAAACAAAGCCCGTACATGGTACAGTTTCTCGGAGCTTTTAAGAAGGAATAGATATGAGAACAGTCGGGTCTAAAAAAACGGGAATTTTATTAAGCGCAGAAGGCACGACAAAATAATTGGAAGGAGATCCGTCAGTGTTTTCCCAGAGGGGGGATTTAGGGGATCCCCCCCTCTCACCATTTTAGCCCCTTTCTGGAACACGAGGGGGCTAAAAATCCCCCACTGAATTTGAAAAAGCCCGTTCTTGTTCTACCGAGGGGGATTTTTGCTCGATGGTCGGATGAACATTACAATTTAATTAGTGAACACTGGTCATTTTACACACCACAATTTGTGTGGAATCGTTTCATATCTAGGAGAACAATCCCTAAAATCTTCCTTTCTGACGAAAACAAAACAAAATGGCTTCGGTTTCGAATAGATTATTTGAACATTAGTACTTTTGTATCTTGTGTAGGATTTCTACAACATCCCCTACCATGGGGGAAAAGCCCCTATTTTTTTTACAGCGGCGGATATTAAGCCCCTTGTCCTTGCATCCTGGGCAAAACACTGGGTCCGGGGCAGGGGGGGTCTCGGTATTTAGCGACTAAAATGAGAGTATTTATAGCTATTTTGGCACCGTGTAAGCAACAATTATAGCATGTTTTTTTTTTTTGTTTTTTTTTTTTTTTTTGCTAAATTGTCAAAATACTGCTCAGGTAGCCTCAGTATCACCAATCGAACCTCCTCTCCACGCCTCCCCCTTCCCCACCCTCCTTCCCCTTACGTGCATTTTGAGATCTCAACGGACTTGCATCGATCTCCGAGACCATAAATTTGAACTCTCAAAAAAAAAAAAAAAAAAGCGGAAACGATGAAAATGCGGACAGTTCTCATGTCTGAGAATATTTCAAAATCTGTGGCACTTTTGCAAACATATCACAGCCAATTTTGAATCCATTTACTAAATGATACAACGCCACAAAGTGTTGGCAGAACTTGTGCAAATCAACCAGAGACAAAAAAACGGGACATGCGGGCATAAGGCCGCAAAGAGGATCGACAGCTCACTCCCTACTCACTCACATGCAAACACATATCTCGGGTGCGGTATTGGGAAGACAGCGGAGGTCTGGCTATAATTTCGATATCGGGATAACTTGTTGATTTTTCCATATAGCTGGCTGCTCAATGTCGCTGCCCAAATAACGGCAGTCTCTAGTTTCGAGCAATAAGACTTCTCCCACAGGTTACTGATTTTTTTTTAGTATTTGCGAGAGAGATTATTTAGAGAAATCCTACACTGCAACAACAATAATAACCTTTTTGCCTCCGGCTGCTATTCATTTAAGAACCAATTTTCATAGCTTTTAATCAAGCTTATGAAAGGGGGAAGTAAAATAAACGTACAAATGCAATCCATGCAGGTAGTAACAACCCTCAGTACGTAACTTCCTGAACCAGACGCACAACAAAATAAATAACAAAACAGGTATCATTAAATGATTTTGATAGTATAAGAGGAACAGTGACACATATGTACGCTCTTTTCTTCATTTGAAAGCAAAAAATGAGGAATCAGCATGGTGGTGTTTATGATATTGGTGACATTAACCCTGATACAAGCGCAACCACATGAATATAACAATCACTATTACGTGCTGTCCGACCAGGACTACTGGCAAAATGCTCAGCCGGCGTGTGAGAGGCAGGGCGGATATCTCGTGTCAATAAACGACGACGAAGAAAGGGATTTTCTATACGCTCTCTATGACCAACTCAACACATCGACCAACATCTGGATAGGACTACGCGGTAAATGCTACGGCAGAACAAGACGCTGTGACATGTTTGGTGGGAAGATGGCAATCCGTGGAATTCTTTCAACTGGCATCCTGACTATCCGACCAGCGGGCTGTATACTTTTTTTGTTCAAATTGACAAGGCAACAAAGCAGTGGAAGAACGTAGCAAGCAGAATATCACGTGGCGAAACAAGCGACAAGCGATTCTACATTTGTGAGTTTGTTGACTCGTGTTTTAACCCATCAAACCCTTGTCAAAACGGAGGACTGTGCTCACCGATCGAACGATGGCGTGGTTATGAGTGCAACTGTACTTACACCGGCTACAACGGTACACACTGTGAGGTTGAGGTGGATGAATGTGCGTCTAATCCATGCGTACATGGAACATGCAATCATCTGATTAATCGTTTCACGTGCCAGTGTAATGGCACAGGATATGGCGGTGTGTACTGCGGGAACGAGTTAGACGAATGCGAGTCTAGTCCGTGTATTCATGGAGCATGTGTGGATGCTGTAAATCAATATATCTGTAACTGTAGCAACAGCGGCTACACAGGAACTCAGTGTGAAATCGAAACAGATGAGTGCGGGTCCAGTCCTTGTGTGAAAGGTTCCTGTATCAATGAAATAAACCGGTACACATGTGTCTGTGAAGGCGGTTATTCTGGAGTCCACTGTGAAAGAGAAATTGATGAGTGTTTGTCAGATCCGTGTGTCCACGGAAGCTGTGTAGACGGAATTAAAGAGTACACGTGTAAATGCTCTGATACGGGTTACAACGGCACACACTGCGAGCAGGATGTGGACGAGTGTGCGAAGGATACCCACGGATGCCGGAACGGAATGTGCGTGAACAGCGCCGGGGCGTACACCTGCACCTGCAATGACGGGTATGATGGCCAACTATGCCAGGACGACATCAACGAATGCTTGAAGAGCTCCGTATGTGGGAGTGTCAATTGCACGAATTTCATTGGTGGTTATAGCTGTGATTGCCCGGACGGTTTCTATGGTCACAACTGCGCTTTGGACATTGACGAGTGTCTGAACGACGACGCGTGTCACTTCCACGGAACCTGCACCAACACCAGGGGCAATTTCGAGTGCGACTGCCACGAGAACTACATCGGTAATCAGTGTCAGATATATCTGCTACCAGAAAAAGCACAGGCAAAACATGCAGAAGAACAAGATCTCACGTCACTCAAGCACGCGCTCATTGGCGGTGCAGTCCTTGCTGCTGTCACCATGACAATACTCGTGGCATTCATTATAGACGACAGACTTTACCACTATCGAAAACGAACACGCCAACAGCAGGCATCAACTAGAGGTCACAAGAAACCGGAAATAAACACTAACGACTACCAATCCGAGAGCTCCATCGTTCAGGCTAATGATATTGAACTAGAACTGAAATAACGAATTAATCTAATGACGCTTAAAAACATAAAAACATCAAGTACACTAGTTTTCGGGACATTGAGACCGAAATTAATCCGGAAGGTAAATGATGTGTGGATATATATATGACTCTGAACATCCTAATGCATTTTGTTATTTTTTCATTAATTTTTTATTTTGTTTCATTATTATTTTTATTTATTATTGTTAATAGTCATTGCCCCCCTTAATGGCTATACCTGATTTGTTTCGCATGCACTTTTAAAGGGTTAAAAATACTGGCTTTATTAAATCTTGATACGAATAGTAAAATGGTGAAAAAACTGCCAACTATTTTGAAGGGGTGGGATTTTTTAACCAATTAACTTCCAATTCTCGAATGAATACTGAATAGCCATCAAGCACAATTAACTGATACTTTGTGAATATCGCTTTAAACTCGTTATTCAGTTCAGATAAGTGACCTAAGAAGTGGCCTTTTTGCGCTATTATAGTGGCTGAATTTCCCCCAGCCCCGCCCCTCCCTGCCTACCCCCCCCCCCCCCCTTCTTCAACTTTCGCACCTATGATTCTTCTTTTTAACACTAAACAGAATATCTTAAATGTTGAAATAATACCAAAACACTCCAATATGACATTATAAAGTAAAGCATAAAGTATAACACTTCTTAGAGGACAAATTTCAATTCAAATCATCTTTCGAGAGCTAACCTACACATATATTCACCATAAATAGTACACAATGAACATTTGGACAGCGCAAGAGATTTCCAGTTCTCGAAATGTCGAATGGCAATATGGCCAAGCCCAGAACTACAGCTCCGATAGGGGTGTACGTCACATTTCCAAGTGGGAATACCACAATCTTATTTCCGAGATTGTTTGAAAAAAACCCGGATGAACAGTGTTGAAACTAGAGATGCCAATGCACACAAAACATTGCAATACAGGCTTATATTACACACTTTCAATCGGCACCTATTTCGTTTCTTGTTTTGTAAACAAAATCCCGACTAAACCCATTAATCCCCAATAACCATTATCCTTCTTTTATTACTAAAATAAACGAGTCATTTCTAAAACAGATTTTACTGTATGTCTTATTTACCCGAATCTGGAAGGTGGTCGCTAAAACTGGTTTTACTGTACGTCCTGTTTTATCCGGGTCTGAAAGTTGGTCATTACAGCTGTTTTACTGTACGTTATATTTTTATCTGCGTCTTGAAGTTAGTGAAGATATACAGGCTTTAGCGTACTTTATCCGAATCTAGAAGGGGTCACGACAAACAGGTTTTACTTTACATCTTTTTATCCGAGCTTTGAAGGTGGTCTGGATTTTTTTTTTTTTTTTTGGCTAAACGTCATCCCCCTGCCCCCACCCCCAATCTAATGTGGGTTTGACTCTAAACGCAAACCCAACCCTTTAACCTAAGGTCATGGTAACCGTCCGCACCCTAGATGTAATTAAAGCCGTGATATATTACCTTGTCTTCGTACGTCGTATCGGCCAAAAGTCACGCATGAATCGGACATGAAATAACTAACCAATAACTTCCATAACTAACCAGTAAAACCCGTTTTAGCGAACACCTTCCAGTTTCGGAAATAAACATACAAAGCTGACCCTTTTACCCAAGGTTTCGGTAACTGTCTGTACACCAGGAGTAGTTACAGTCATGATATATTACCTTGCCTTTGTAGTCTACCATCGGCCAAAAAACGCCAGAAAGGCATTCTTCATAACTGCGCAAACAGATAACTCAATACGGTGGGGGGGGGGGGAGGGGAGCGAATAACACTTAAAAATGCAACACAGCTGACATTGACCATTGACGGAGTGACATGTTATGTAACAGCTGTAAGGTCCATAACAAAAAGGTCAATTACAGGCATTGAAATAGCCACAGGCAAAGAAATAGAACGGTCGATACTGATGTTGTCTGTTTTCAAGCAGTATAAACAATGCAGAAACACTCAGAATGTTCTGGAAAAGGCTGAATTCCCCAGCGTAGTTAACAACTATGCTCAGTTAACAACAGAGCTGACAAAACGCTATAAGCGGGGGTAGGGGGAGTAGGAGCTGGTGGTGGCGTCATCTATCTTTCATTTTGTCCTATTTGAGTTAAATGTTAACAAAATTCGTGCGACTTATTAAAAAAAAAACTACACCAAATTTGAAGTCGATACAATCCCCACCTCCACCCCCCCCCCCCCTTGGCGAGGATATTTGCACACAAGGCCTAGTCTATATTCTATGCATATTTTACGTGATGTTATACGCCGCACTCGTTCGCTATACTCCCGACATAATTTGACAGAACTACCAAGCAAAAACCCTGCAAAGATTCAACTTTCTCCGACGTTCAGCGAAGAAATCTCACATATAAGAATTTAACGTAATTCTACATAAGCCTTCTTAATTTCGGTACATCCGTCAAAAGTTGACAGAGCCTTCCAAGAGACTTAAGGAATATCTAAATAAAATTTGAAGTCGATACGACTTTCCGTTATCAAGATATTTTGCACACAAGATTAAGTTTCAAATATACATATATTTAACGAGATGACGTCATACGCCGCACGTTCGTTCTACTCGCGACAAAATTTGCTAGAATTTTTTGGAACTACCAATCTTAATTCGCTACATCCGTTAAAAGTTGACAGTACTGCGCGACTGAACCGAGGAATACCCATATAAAATTTGAAGTCGATTCGACTTTCCCTTGGCGAGACATTTTGCACACAAGATCGTGTTCATAATATATACATATTTTACGTGATGCCGTCATACGGCACACTAGTTCGTTCTAATCGCTCACCAAGTTTAATTTTTCTGCAATGTTCAGCGGCAGAGAAATTTCGCGAACAAGATTTTTACGTAATGACGGCATACGGCTTCCGTAATTCCGTAACATCCGTCAAAAATTGACAGAACCGTCCGACCTACACAAGAAATAACACATCAAGTTTGAAGTCGATCCGACTTTTTGTTGTCGAGACAGCATGCACACACAGAACGTACAAAACGTACAAAATTGTGAGTCTCATCTCGGTCGTTGAGACGTAATTACTATAGTCTAGCATTACGTCAAGCCATGAACTGATTATATTTCCACATTGTTATCAACCATTCACTGTAGTTAATTTTTTTTTAATACATGTATTTTCCTTTCAATTTAGAATATTCCTACTTCAGTAACAACAAAAGCAGCCATCGTTTCCGGCCTCCACTGCTTCTAACATGCAATCAACTAAGAAGACTTGTGATTTGTTGATGGTAGTTTACACAAGAAAAGCAGACTTGCAAAACCCATAGAAAACGCATCGAGTCGAGTACATGGGCCATACACCACCTTACGCGGCTGCCTCAGGGTGTGATTGTCCGTCGTATACTATTAATATTTTCGCCAGGAATTTTATCTTCAACATTCTCCTCACGAATGTTCATTCAAACGAAAACTGATACTAGAGAAAACTACGGCTCTTCATAGTTCGCAAATATGTAATTTCGCGAAAATGCTTCATGCATCTGATGTGCTTCCTAAGTGTATTGATCAACATGCGTACAGTACCCCCTCCCGCCACGGCCTTCATTCACATCCCTGTCGTAGACAGAGATGAGCTTGCTAGGTGTTCTGGGCAACACGCCTACAGTACCTCCTCCCGACACGGCCTTCATTCACATGCCTGTCGTAGACAGAGATGAGCTTGCTAGGTGTACTGGGCAACACGCCTACAGTACCCCCCCCCCCCTATGCCTCATTCACATGCCTGTCGTAAAGGGGGATAAGCGTGCTGAGTGTACTGGTGAGTAATCCCAGCATACCCCAACTGACAAAACCTTTATTCACCTACCTGTCGTAGAGCGGATGAGCGAGGTGAATGTGGGAGTCAGCTGGAATACATTAACCCGTCCGTCATAACCCTTAGTCACTTGCCTCTCTTAGAGCAGAATGAGTGTGCTGGTTATGCTGGACGGCATACATACAGCAGCATGCCCGCCACACCTTATACTCGCCTGCCTGTCGTAGAACGGGATAAGCTTGCTGAGTACTGATCATTATATCTGCAGTACCCCGCCCGCTACGGCCTGCACTCAACCGTCTGTAATAGAGCTATATGAGCGTGCTGAGTGTACTGGTCTGCATGCATACAGTACCATGCGCACGAATGCCTCTCACTCACCTGCCTGTCGCAGACCGAGATGAGCGTGGTGAGTCTGCTGGTCAGCATGAATACAGTACCCTGCCAGCCATAACCCACACTGCAGTTACAGTAATGACGCAGATGTCACATATTGGGCGTACTATGACATCATGCGTTATCCAGTATAAATCAGGCACAATCACAACTGCTGAACAACTAAAGACATAATCCTACCAATCTAATCTGACATTTCGTTCTGCAGTACTCGCGCAATTTTCACACTCTGATGTACTATGATGTTACGTGTTTTCCAATATATGTGAAATACACATCCCAACCGGCGGTCCAACCCAAGATATAATCCCACCACACTACATACAGACTCATACAAACACAGAGAAAGTACAAAACAAATTGTTTGCTCCTATGGGATAAATATAATTATTAGATAGACATATCCAGATTTTAAACTTGAGAAAGTATAAGTGAGGCAATATCGAAAAGTAAGACAACTCTCGGAATTTAGTTCGCTGGTAAGGAGAGGCTTACTCCTGGTAATTGGGTATTGTAAGACAAAATTCAATTCTGTATAAGCAGCTTGGTATTAACGTTTTCACTGTACAGTTGCTTAACTGAAGCACGTGTATCATACATTATGTGTTTCCTCCCACGGGTACGTTTCAACTCTGATCGCCAAAACTCGAGCGTCCTTGTAGACATTAGACAGCTTTCGTTTCTGTCTCCCTAGATAATTATTATTTTATAATTAGTCAAGTGAAACAACACAACAAATATCGATTAATATAATTTCGCTAAAGAGTGGGGTTAATATGCGTAATATGAAAACAATGGAACATCACTCGCAATTTTCGAAGAATTCCAGTTAATCAGCGGAGTGTTGAATGAGCCAAAATCGGTGAATTTTTCCCAAATACGGAGATGCTTAACTACTCAAAGTATTAAATACACATACTTATCTCGGTAATCTCGCTATTTCAATTTTAATTTAGTGCATCGATTCCATACAAACTGGCCACAGGACAAGTGGCAACCGGACAACCGGTCACCACATAAATGAGTTGTTGACACAAATTTCTACCAAGTGTTTTTTTTGCAAAATATGTTGTTTTCTTTCAATTACATACACTCTGTTATTACAATTCTTAAGGTATACAACCTTGTTGAAACAAAAGTGTCATTGAGGATTAGCTATTAAGATTAAATGGACGGCATTTGATGTTTAAACAATAGTTAGTGCGTGGTATTTTGGGACTCTGCCGGAAGTTTTATCCCTTCTATCATGATCACGATAACAAAGCCGGATTAGGATTACAGTAGTACTGCGGACTGTGAATTGTCCAGAAGTTCACTCTGAAACAGCACATTTTCCAGCATTTCGATTACATAAAAGTTTACTCTGAATCAGCACATTTTCCAGCATTTCGCTTACACAAAACTTTTAACATTCATAGATGTAAATAACCCCTGGAGATCCAATTGCTCCACTTAAACATAGGCATCGGAGATGCAGAGCCCTCAGCTAATAGCAGTTACATCAATGTGGGCGAGTTACTCTTTGAGATATCGCCCGGACAAGAAAAACGTTTAAAGTGCGACGGGCGGACAGACGAACGGACAGGGGACAAATTTAACACCTATTGAACATCTATACTATATATATACTTCCTTCCTGTGAGGTTTGCTGAAGATCCAATAAATAATTTTTGAGATATCGCCCGGACAAGAAAAAGGTTAAAGTGCGAGGGACGGACAGACGGACGGATATGGGACAAATTGAACCCCCGTTGCACATCTACAATACATATACTTCCCTGCTGTAAGGCTTAGTGAAGATCTGATGAATAGTTTTTGAGACATCGTCGGACAAAAAAAGTTTACGGACAGACGGACGGATAGCAATAGCCCTCAGCCAAATTGGCTGATAGCTAAAAAAATCAACATAAACTCGTCTTAAGAGTTTTTTTTCGGGGGAGGGGTTTTGTTTTGTTTTTTTTTTGGTGGTGGCGGGGGATGGTGGGTGCAAGGGGCGGAGTGGGCAGGCCACAGAACTACATTGTAGGACATTGTTACTTGATGATCCAGAAAGAATTTCCTCCCCGGTGGCATTCTAGGAAACTACAGTGCAAAAAAAAAAGAAAAAAGAAAGAAAGCTACCAGTTCCACCTAAAGAAATGAAAAACTTATCCATTTCTTTCCTCAGTTCTAAAGGATATTCTTGTTGTTATGGGGTAGGGCTGGACATAGAAACAGGGGTGCCCTAGTGTGTTTAAACTTAGCGTGCAATATTTAAGAGGAGAGAAGCGGGTGGCAAATAGACCAGCGACTTACATGTTAGGACACTTAGAATGGTGACATTAAGGCCGCGTTGTCAACTGCGACATTTAGTCCAAATTCTAATAAGTCAAGTTTTTGTTAAACATGTTCATCACTTTCCTGTGATAAGATCTGACGCAACAAATGCCATCCATTTAATTGTATTTACTTCAAGATGTAATGGATTAGTGTAATGTATAATAGTAGTCGCGTTTGTGAACACTCGCGGGAATGCTATTAACATAACTGCAATTAGCTATGAAACTGCTCCCTTTACTGATCAAGACATCTGTTGTCATTTTTCATCGCTTAATTGTTATAAAAATAACTTTAAACCTTTTTTATTATAGTTATTTACATGTTCGCCAAGAACACAGAAAAATATGTTAAAGCCTAGCTTAAATGTCACATTTTACAACGTGGCTATAATATCACTGTCCTAAATCTCGTCTGCTTAAATGTTGTTGGCCTAAATGGTTTACAGTATACGCCGCTGGTCTATTTATGGGGATACCAGTTATTGCATCATCAACAAGTACACATTTTCATTGCAGTAATTACATACAAACCTTTTTAAGCGAAAAGATCTGAAGTGTGCCATTTAGCGTTTGCGGATACAGCAGAATAATTTTGTGCTGCAGTTTTTTTGCTCAGTAAACCCTCTCGCGATGTTGATAGCGTTGACGGGCAAAAGAAGTATGCTTTTTAAACCAATCGAACAAGTCCCAGCGTTTAGTGCAATAAACTTGTAAATACATTCGGAAATCTCCATTTGATTATACCGGTGCACAGTTGTACAGTGGTCAGTTTGATTTGAGGCCACTTGTCCGGTGGCAAGTTGTCCTGCACCCTACTGTATCATCGAGAACACACTTACAACAAAAATCCTACTATTATCACTACATGAATTATTATATTATTGATTTAATAGTCATTACGGGTAGACAGATTATCCCCAAAACAAAATTTTGAATACAGTGAAAATATTCAGAACAAAACGTTCAATAGCGATGAGAATGTTTTTCCTTTTCTGACATCTCTATTTCCAAATACATACACGACGTCGATGAATTCAAAGCCCGTACATAGTTAAGTTTCTGGAAACTTTCAAAAGGAATATTTCACATTTCGGGGCAATTTAACAAATATCTCTCAACCAATTTTGAATAAATTAAAAAAATGACACCACACAACACATCTACAATGTATACAGTATATACCCATATTCAACGTCGAAGAATTCAAAAACCGGCTAAACAAGGTTGTCCATGGACAATGCACCAAGTCACCAATGCTGATGTCAAGATTTATGATCATATAAGAATAATCTGTAACTGAAATTTCAAGACAGTAAGGCTAATTAATAATTGGCGTCAGTCAAGATATTTTAATACAAAAATGGTTTATCGCCAATATATCCGCCAATTCTTTGCGAGTCGCAAAAAAAGTAATAACCATGTGTTTTCGAATCGCCAAAAAAGTAACAGCAGATGGACATATATACCACTTCCTTCCATCAAATTTTGGGACGTTTCCATTTATGCCTTAAGAGGTGATTTCATGCAAATGCTTTTTGTCTAATATTCTCACAAATTTTAGGCGAATCACGAAACAAGCATGTCCAAGGATATGATCCAGCCGAGTTACCAAACAAGGAATGAGAGAAAAACTCTGAAACGAATACCGTTAGGCCAAAAAATGAAAGAATTTGTTTCTGAACGCAACGTTTTCATAATTTTAATACACAAAAACGAGTCATCCAGAGAGGAACCTACCCGAAAATCGATTTGGAGAGGTTGGGTTTTGACGATTCACGTTTTTACCGACATTTACAAAATTTTTAAAATTCCACCATTTCGGCATTTTTCGTCATTTTATCACTTGTTAGCTGGTGTGAAAAGAACCATTTTAGGGTCAAACAATAAGGTCGGGAATCATTTTTTACACTTTCTTCCTCACACAAATTTCCCTTTACTTTCAATAAATTGAGATATTTTATTGGATTTAATGGCGGGTAAACACATCTCCTGTGTGCGAAAATAAATAAACCAGAATCAGACTGGCCATGCGCTCTCCAGCCCAGTCGCGTGTCACGTGACTCCCTCCCCGTCATTCCCGACGCCTCCAGACACCACCTCATTACAGCAAGTCCTAGTTACCCGAGGGGCCCGTGCATGCGCTCTCGAGCCCAATCGCTTGTCACGTGACTCCTTCCCCGCTATTCCCGACGCCTTCAGACACCACCTCGTTACAGCAAGTCCTAGTAACCCGAGGGGCCCGCGCATGCGCTCTCGAGCCCAATCGCTTGTCACGTGACTCCCTCCTCGTCATTCCCGACGCCTCCAGACACCACCTCATAACAGCAAGCCCTAGTTACAAGAGGGGGCGGAAATTTAAGATATAGGGGCCGCATTAGCTGTAAAAGGCCGTTTAAAGCCTTTGATTTTTTTTCTTTTTGCTGCTGCTGCTGCTGCTGTAGAGCCCCTGTCCAAGCCTGCTTGGTAAACGCTTTGATAATGCAGAATACCTTTACAAAGTAATGCTACACAATTTCAGGAAAATGGAAACCGCTTGGGTATTTTAACAAGCATGTCCAAGGACATGACCCAACCGAGTTACTAAACAAGGAAAGAGAGAAAAACTCTGAAACGAATACTGTTAGGTAAAAAAACGAAGAAATTTGTTTCTGAACGTAACTTTTTCATAATTTTAATACACAAAAACGAGTTTTCCCGGGTGAAATCACAAAAAAGGAAAAAACACAAGCACGTCCAGGAACATGGAGAGCAGCCCACGAACGTTCACGCGTACTATCGAAAAGATTCAATGAAAAAAACACCAAAAACCACATTTAGAATAAAAAAGAAGTAGATTGGGTTGAAAACCACTTCAGAACTATGTAAAATGCTTTTAATTTGAATTTGGAAGCTACCCAAAAAGGGATGTTGGAGAATTGGGTTTTGACGATTCACCTATTTACCGACATTTACACAATTTTATAACATTTTTAAAATTCTACCATTTCGGCATTTTTTGTCATTTGTGAAAAGAGCAAAGTCCAGGTGGAGATGCACTTAAGAAACTTTCGATTAAAATTCTTTAACTATTTGAAAAGACTGAGAGAAATGAATGGTTTGACAATTCAGTTATTTACTACCATTTATTCCAGTTTTTGCCAAACTTCAAAGTTCCGCCATTTCAGCAGTTTTGGGCGAACCGCGAAAAAAATAATAGCCTGGTAGGCGAACCACTGGGAAACATCCCTGCATAATATCTAAATGATTTTACTCGTAAAAGCATGTTTTACGAAATAAAACGTTGGTTTTACTTCGCAAAAGCTTTGAATTCGCTTATCTCCACTTTTCGATGAGACTTGAGTCCGGAGCAGGGGAGCCTGCCATTCTGTACTGCTTCACAAAAAAAGGTTGCGAATTGTGCTTGATACGTAAAAGATCATCGGAAGGTGTTAAGTTGAGCTGTAGTTGAAAACTGAATAAAATGCTAACTACGTTCCACTTCTTTTAATATTTTCCAAAGAGCCTGGGATGGGGGGGAGAGCAATCCCAGTCCCATAACAAACACTGTGAGATACGATCACATGGGAACAGAATGTAGAGATCTGACACATGTAAATCAAGCTCGCTAACTACATAAGAGTGGTTATTGCCATTCCCTCCTACCGCCCACTGGATGGGTCCCAACCTCACACACTCAACATCGAGGTTACCAAAAATAATTTCAAACCATCGATATTTTGACAATACGATCATAAATCTCGGAGATTTACGCAAATCAACATAATACTGCCAGGGATTGCGCCTGCAGTATTCACAATCAGATAACATGCTGTACTGACGTTAGACTAAGGCAAATGATCCAATTGCCTGAAGCACAGCACACAATATAGAGTTGAAGGTTTTACCCGCAAAACCTACAAAATACGACTAGATAATCTTTAAATGCTAATACTGATTGAATTTAAACTTTAAAATGTGAACAACTTTCACTGCAATATGATTTCTCGTGTCTTTGGCAAATTACGGGCCCATGGTCATCACGGTGGGCATGGTCATAATGGACCGATCCACTAGTTGCCGGTGGTGGTACGCGACTACGGGAACAGTACGTATCGTGTATGCCCCCCCTTTTCTGACCCTATGGTCCGAAAAGAGAGGACGATGCCAGGTAGCTGGGTATTAAGACCATGGTGACCCTGCCTGAACAAAATAAAATACATCTAAAATAGAAACCATTCTTGTGATTAAAATTACGTCCATGCAAGTGAAAAATATCAGTTCTGTGGTGATTCAAAAACACTTGCTTAACGGTACTCAA
Source organism: Protula sp. h YS-2021 (assembly GCA_949752745.1). Taxonomy (NCBI): domain Eukaryota; kingdom Metazoa; phylum Annelida; class Polychaeta; order Sabellida; family Serpulidae; genus Protula; species Protula sp. h YS-2021. The sequence continues at coordinate 12,174,934 of OX457028.1, forward strand.
GGTACGACAACAAAGTCTGAAAATGTCACTGCTTCTTGCCCTTGAATCCGTTGTTGTGTCCTTTGGCAAATCCCCCTTTCTGTTTTCCTTTGTTTTTCAGTTTTGGAGCGGGTTGCCTGTAACCAGAGTAGAAGGCTAAGTAATGAAGGTTTCCGCAGCAATGAAGGGGCCTAAAGAGTAAAAACCCGACAACTCGTTCTGCGAAAAATCTTTAAGGTAATACTTAACGAATGAGTTGGGAGAGGACCAACAACGGTTTTAAGTATATCTACCAAAGACACATTACGGAGAGTCCTGAGGGAATTTTCTATCAGGCGGACATGATGGGCTTTAACTTTACATTCGTTTTGTATGCCCGTATCGGTCTGTGCCCGTTCATAAGCTGTCAAAATGACCTTTCTAATATAGTTTGAGATGGTCTGTTTAGAAAGGTCTTTGTTGAATTTTCGCTTAAAAGAAATAATGAGGGCTTTTTGATTTTCTGAGCGATATGCTTCTGAAATCGAAAGATATTGACGTAGTGCTTTGACCGGGCACAAAGAAACGCGATCCTCAGCCAATTGTTCCCCTTGAAGGGCCGGGAGCGCAATATGGTCGAAGGTGCCCCGACCTTGGGAGACAATATGTGTCTTACCCATGAAACCGGCTCTGGGAGTAAGGAACACTCTATTCTACTCACCATTTTCTTTTATTATCTTTCTGTCCAACGCATGGATTTCGCCTCTCCTCTTACCGGACGCTAAGGCTAACAGGAAAGTGAATCTTACCGTGGCGTCTTTTGTGGAAATGTTTTCTTCCGCGAAGTTCTCTGGACACTGTAAATAACGTAATACCAGTGACAGATCCCATTGGGCCACATTGGACTGTAGAGGAGGGGAATTTACCTTGACATGTCTGATTAACTGTGACAAGGCCGTATCTTCACCCGGGTCATAGCCAGTAGATGCCTTAAGACTCGGCTCGATAACCTTCGATAGACCCTACTTTCAGTTGACCTTCCGTGAAAAGATGGTCCAAAAAATCTGCTACCAGTGCTGGTGTCGCTTGAAAGGGGTCTAGCTTAGAGGTAGCGCACCAAGAGGCAACTTGCCCCATTGCGACCTATAAACTTTCACTATGGATTGCTTATGGCTGTTTACTGTCTTTTCCACTACATGCTTGGAGAAACCTTTTTTCTCTAGGAAGGATTTGTTAGGTGCCACAGGTGTAGGTTCATTAACTGTGGGGACGGGTGGAAGTGTCGCCAATGGGGTTGGGATAAACGTTCTCTGTGAAAAGGTATCGGGATGGACTTGATCACCTTGCACCGCAGGAGTAGGGTAAACCACGGTGCCTCTGGGGACAACGGGGCTATTAGTAACAGAGATGGGGGTCTCAGTTCTAATATTCTTTGCAACACCTGTAGCAGAATGGCTTGAGGAGGAAAGGCATAGAGTACTTCCTGCAGAGGCAATGGGCACTTTAATGCATCCACTGCCCAGGCTGCTTGATCCGGGCATGGGCATACGAACCTTAGTAGCTGAGTTGTCAACGCATTGGCGAATAGATCTAACGTCGGGGGGCCCCATGGGGATTCCCGTGTCACCCAACGGAAGGATGACTGGGCTAGGCACCATTCTGTGTGGATGACTTGACCCGTCCTGGACGCTAAATCGGCCAGCACGTTTAGTTTCCCTGACAGGTGACGTGCTACGATTGAGATCTTGCATTCCCGTGCCAGAAGAAGGATTTGAGAAGTCAGGGTCGACAGCTGAGGGGATTTGGTTCCACCTTGTTTGTTCAGATACGCTACTGCTGTAGAGTTGTCCAGAAGAACTCTGACACTCTTGCCCCCGAGATAGTCCGAGAGCTTGTTCAAAGCTATCCATACCACTCGGAGTTCCAGCCAGTTGATATGGTATCTGCAAAACGTTGTTGGCCATTTTCCCCTCCACATCTGACCCTGACGTGGAGCGTCTCTTTGGAGCTCTATATCCGGGGGAGGGGCATGAAAGGGGACCCTTTCGTTAATGGTAACCGGGTCGCACCACCATTGGAGAAGGGAGAGTGCGGAAGGGGACACTGTGATCGTGGCTTTGGGGGAACGTCCCTATGTTAGGGCTTGTCTTACTCGTGCTTGGAATTGTCTGTAATGTAAGCGGCCTAACGGAACCTTCTTCTCGGTTGCTACTAATGTACGTAGTAATGACTCCATAGCCTGTACCCTTACCTTTCGGTTGGCATAAATGTTCTGGATAGACCGAGAAATTTTCTGCTGCCTGTCTGTTGTGGGGAATGCAAGGGTTGCAGACAAGTCCCATCGTTCCCCCAAGAAAATAATGTTTTGTTTTGGGGTCAATTCTGATTTGGCCAGATTTACCACAAGACCTACCTGTATCACCTTTTTAACCAGCTAGATTGTTTGATGATAGGCTATGCCCCGTTGAGTATGTGCTAGGAACCAATCGTCAAAGTATTGGAACTCTAGCATTCCCTGGAGACGTGCCCGTGCTTTCAGGACCCGCATGATTTTTGAAAACACGTACGGGGCTGATGAGAGACCGAAAGGGAGTGCAAGAAACCAAAAACGTTTTTGATTTATTTGAAAACATAGGTACTTCCTGGCCGAGTGGTGTAGGGGGACGTGCGTCGGATAGATCTATCGATGTGCCCCACATCCCTTCCCGTAACATCGCTTTTATAACATGTGCCGTATCCATCTGGAAGGAGGTTATTTGTAGGGACTGATTATTTTTATTGAGGGACGATAGATCTATCACCAGCCACCATCCCCCTGACTTTTTGTGTACGAGAAAGACTCTGCTGAAGAAGCCTGCTTGGTTTTCTGGCATTTGATCTATAGCCTATTTTGCCTTTAAGTCTTTTAGCATTTCTTTCAGGGCTAAGTCTTTTTCTGATCCCTGCTGATAAGGGGTGGCCAGGTTGCCTGGAGCTTGGGGCGTTAAGGGAATGGTTGGCTTGAGTCCCCTCGGGCCCTTCTTGAAGGGGAGGAGGTAGCCGTTCCTGAGCAAGCGGACTACTCTCCGGGTAGCCCCTAACTCTGCCCAAGCTTGCCAGGACTCGCCTAGCCTTCCGCCTACGGGCAAGGATGTGTTGCAGGACAGTAGCTCTTTTAGATCGTTCAAACCAGAAAAACTCTCTGAGCGGTACTTTGGTTGGCTGCTACCTGTGCTGCTGGGAATGCTGTCCCTCCAGTTTGTTGTCTCCCGATTGCTTGGGCCTCTTCGGCGGCGGGGACTGCACCTGGGAATTGGGCCGGGAGTGATCCGTAGAGGATTGTCGTTCCTTCTTGCGCTTTGCTGGTTGGCGGAACGAAGCACGCGACATCCTTGACATCAAAACGAAGTCTTGCGACAACGATCTACTCTCCTGGTTTACTCTCTCCACTTCTGCTGGGGGGAACAGTTCTTTTTCACCCAGGATGGGGGTGTATCTTAAGTCGCGAAGTCCCTTGACGCTTGACCAGCAGTGCTGGAGGAAGGCGTCTCATCTTAAGAATACCATTGACGTCATCAGGAAGGTAGAGATTTTCACTACGTCACGAGTGGCCAGAGACGGGCATTCCAAAAGCTTAGAGGACACTGGATCACTGAGTAGCAGGTTTTCCCACCTTGCCCGTAGTGCTTTCAGAGTGTGGTCCTGAAAGGACGTAATGTTTAAAACTTGACGGGCCGACGACTCAATGTTCCTGGCGTCTTGTTCTGCTAATGGAATGTCTGAATCCGCACGAACTGATGGCATCCACACTGCTCTCTTGGTTGGCTGATCCAGTGCCTCTATCGGGATCTGGTCGTCCGAGGTACGGTATTGGCCTGGACGCACGGAGCAGTGCTTTGAGAGATGAAATGGCGATAACATGCGGCCCTCACTGGCATCCACTGCCACAGGTAACATTAGCGAGGCGGGCTACTTCCTGTATGGCATCTCTAAACGGGACGTCTTCTGGAGCTATGGACGATGACGTCACGGAGGGTGTTCCCTCTTCCCCCGGAGATGAGAGGTCGGTAGGAGACGGGGTCCTAATCGTCCGACGGCCTGCTGCTGCCGGGTCGTGCCATAGGCGCTGACCACGACCTGGGTAACGTACAGAGTCCATCTCCCGTAGGGGTAAGCGGAAGTGAGCCGGCGCTGAGGGCTCTTGGCACTTCTCCGGCCTCTTCCTCTTCGGACTCTTCCTCTTCCAGCTTTCCTCGCCCTGCTGAAGAGCGTTTGTGGGTTGTTGGGTGAGTTACTCCCCCGAGGGCGTGTAGATCTCTCTCTCCCTATTAGAGGGAATAGATGTTATGGGGGCGGTGAGCAAGTAGGTCGTCATCCTCTTCTCCCACCAAATTAGAAACCTGCCCCGACGGTGGAATGCCTGAAGAATCCTCTTCACTGGGGTCTTCCGTCTCACAGTCCAGGACCGGACCCCAGGCGGGGAGGGGGGGAGGTCGCGGGAAGTGGACGCTAGGGAAAGTGGTTCCGGTGGCGGATGAGAAACTGTAGCCGACGGTGCAAGCTTTCTGCTGGGGGTCAATTTTGCCTCTTGTTCCTTAATTGAGCTTTGCTAGTCCTGGATCTGGCGTTGAAGTTGTGTCTGTAAAGCCAGTATCGCCGACAAATTCACTGAGTCACCCGTGGACGGGAAAATTGGCGGATCCAGCTGGGGGAACAGATCCTCTGGCGCTGGTATGCCCAGTTGACCCGGGGTAGACGTGAAGGCAGCTCCCGTAGCGGTATGTACAACAGTTACTTGCCCTTCCGCGGGGCAAAGCTTTTTCTCCGATCCTGACTCTTCCTTGTCAGAGTCCGGTCGGTCAGCGGACCAGGCGTTACGTAAAGCCGTGCGCTCGTCGCCCCCTACTATGTCCAGTTCAGCTACTGTCTCTGGATGACTTTGGCTTTTTGCGTTTGCGTTTAATGCCCGCTGTAGCTGACTGCCCGGTATCCAAACGGATGGGCGTTGACAACTGCTGTAGCATCACTGAACTAGCTTTTTCTATTGTGCTAGAGGTGTAGTCCGGTGCAATGAAAAGGTAGGGGGCTTTGCGTCTGCTCCTTCTACGGTCGTTCTTTGCCCTGTTCCTGTAAATTGCACGCCACTCTCTGTGGGTTAACTGTTCACACTCAGGGCAGGTATTCGCCTCCACACACAGCGCCAGGCCCCGATCTCTTCTGCAGCGATCGCACACTGAATTAGGGTTGAGCACGGTGGGCGGGTGTGAACACGGCAATTCCTTCGTGTTTGACCGTAGGGTGGCCTCTGTCATGTCTGAAAAGCAAGCAGAAAGAAGAGACCATAAGAGACTGCATCAGTGAATACAAGGCAACAGCTAAAAACAACGCTTAGGCTATCGCTCTCAGTGATATGCAGTACTTTAAATTGAATTACATCATCTAAAATAATCGCAATGTCGATGATTAAGATGAACAAAGGCGAAAACCTCTTTTTTCTAGAACATGTACCCCTATGGGACCATGTTCCCGTAGGTCCCACCGTCCCATGCTCCCATATGGGATCATGTTCCCATAAGGACCATATGCCCCTATGGGACCGTGAACCCATAGTCCCATGTTACCATATGGACCCATGTTCCCATGAGACCCATAGTCCCATGTTGCCATGCGTCCCATGGGGACAAAATCCCGTAAGCCCGCAATAACCAGTCTGGGAATACGTGGGATTACAGTCCCTGTGGTCACGTGGGCCGTTTCTATGGTCCCCAGAAAGGGCCTATGGTGGGAATACGCCCGTTTTGAGACCCATAACGGGCGTATGGTCCCAAGGGTGCCACAAGCTCGAAAAAACGTCTGAAAACAATTTTTTCGCCCGGTCAAAATTTTATCTTGCAGAGCTTGCAGATACAAGATAGAAAAAGTCCTGTTTCGAGTGCAAGCTTTAGCAAAAACCGGCCATTCCTGCTATGGCACGGTAAGCTGTAAAAGCTTAGAGTTTGAGCAGGCAATGCGGACTACAAAGACTTGAAACAACTCCTGAGGGTGTGTGCTCGAATCAGTGCGTGTACTCGATCTTGCAGCTTCTGGTGGAGAAAAAGAGGCACTCTTCTCGGGATTATCGACATGTCACCGCTTACGTGCAAACTCAAATTCTGCCAGACCGAAATTACAAGTGCTGTATTTGCCAAGAAACTGAACCACACTTATCCAACTTCCAGAGAATGATAAAGTAGTCCTTTATTAGTTAAATAAACTAAATAAAAAGCAAATCCGCACCTTTCCACTAGTTCCCCAACGAAAATTTCGTGGAGCACACAGAATGGCGTGTGTTTTCAAACACACGCTTACAAAGAAAATGCCCATTGTCAATCATGACGAAATACCAGAGGATTCCCTCATTTTGATTGGTTGATGGATGGATGGCGGGTTAGGCTATTCTGCAGACACAAAAAAAGTTTGTTTTTATTCTGCATCGTGAAAGGTTAAAACCGAAAGAAAACCCATCTAAAAGTGGAGATAAGCGAATTCAAAGCTTTTGCGAAGTAAAACACAATCCCTTTCGCTTCACTCTCTGTGTGGAAGGTTTATTGTATTATAGTCCCAATACCGAAGGGATTCACGCTTTAGCATATTTGATACTTTAGTCGGTGCCGCTTTGTCCGGAAGCGCTTTTGCCTAGACCCATTTATAAAACAAATCCCAATCCCTTTCGCTTCACTATCTGTGTAGAAGGTTTATTGTTTTATAGTCCCAATACCGAAAGGCTTCACGCTTTTTTATTATACATATACATATTTATATATTTTATTCCCTAATTATGCCTTGAAATTTTTCATTTATTCGAAGCATACAGGAATATGTACGTAATTAACAGTTGATTATTTGTGTTGGCATATTTATTGTCATATTTATTCAACTTTGATTTTGTATCAATGCCTAGTTGCTATCAAACCATGACAAATGTCTGACTGTGCTCACACCTTCCGTATGCATGATAGCGTCACATCCAGTGTAGCTGATGACGTCTGCCAGGGGGCTCCTTTGGCAACATTTTAATGACTACTGCTGTTTGAACGTACTATATTTCGTGATGAATTTTCATGTCCCGTTCGGAATTGCACCGTAGTATTGTTTCAAAAACTACGCGTTATTTTCCCCCATTATGCAAGGAAAAAAGCTTGTTAAGTTATTTCGTTTGTATCAGTCATTTGCTAAAAACTAAAATAAAATATGCGACTCTAGCTATTAAAGCAAACAAACCAACCTTGTATGGTCAACACACTGTAGCGTTTATCTGTTCAGCAAGTCAACATTTGCTATTCTTTGGACTTCTGATCAACATTTTAAACTGTAGACAAGCAAAGACTTCAAGTTTGCAATTTCCTTGGGTCAGTAAAACAAGGGCAATATTAACAAAGCAGGTGCTCACGTATTTTAGTCAAATTTAAGTTTCTTTAGACCTGATTAAAATAACGGCATTGCTGGGTGATGCAGTAGTGGGACGTGGATCTCGCGTGGATCACCAATCATACATCGGTCAGACTTGACCGATGTAGGAAAAGGAAAAATGGAAGGCTCGCTGTAACCCGATAAATGTTTGGTTGTCCTCATAATTTCAATGTCCCAGTGTTTCAGTTGAATAATATGAAATAGATGTTAGAATATGGCATCACTAATATCACTGGCTGGGCTGGAGTTTGGACTGGGACAGTTGGGACTGAAGTTTAATTTATATGATCTATTTGTGTAACATAGCTTTATTATTAAATTGCGTTCTGAGCGCGCTTTTTCTATAGCTCGTTAACTGTTTTCATATGAATTGTTTTTCACGATGTGCCGATTCTTTCGTGAATGTGAATCAGTAAAATGTAAAATTTTGGCATGTCTAGCATGACATCATATTAAAATATCTTATTGTGAATCTTATATGTCATTATTTGCTAATTCCCTGAGTTTTTTGCTGCTTTACATTCGAATCATCCTCGTTGTCATCGTGGTATAATAATAATAATAATAATAATAATAATAATAATAATAATAATAATAATAATAATAATAATAATAATAATAATAATAATAATAATAATAATAATAATAATAATAATAATAATAATCGTGCTCGGTAAGAATCACATGTTCTGAATGGCACAGGGGAGGGAGGGAAGAGGGTAAACACGAGGCTGAACCATCACACTGTCGTTAGGGGAAGGAAGAGTGAGGAACGGAGGGAGGGAGGTACGGGTCGATGGAGGTAAGGGCAAACACGAGGTTAAGCCATCCAGCCATCGCGTGGAGGGGCGAGGAGACGAGGTTCGTCATCGGGAGGGTGGGGGGACACGAGGCTTTGCCATCACACAGTTATGGGGAGGGGCGGGGGTCACGAGGCTATAACATCACACAGTCGGTATGGGGAGGAGCGGGGGTCACGAGGATAAGTCATCACGGTCGGTAGGGTCGGGGATCACGATGCTATGCCATCACACAGTCGGTATGGAGAGGAGCGGGGGGGGTGACACGAGGCTATGCCATCACACTGATGTTATGGGGAGGAGCGGGGGTCACGAGGCTAAGTCATCACGGTCGGTAGGGTCGGGGATCACGATGCTATGCCATCACACAGTTGGTATGGGGAGGAGCGGGGGGGTGACACGAGGCTATGCCATCACACAGTTGTTATGGGGAGGGGCGGGGGTCACGAGGCTAAGTCATCACGGTCGGTAGGGTCGGGGATCACGATGCTATAACATCACACAGTCGGTATGGGGAGGAGCGGGGGTCACGAGGCTAAGTCATCACGGTCGGTAGGGTCCAGGATCACGATGCTATAACATCACACAGTCGGTATGGGGAGGAGCGGGGGTCACGAGGCTAAGTCATCACGGTCGGTAGGGTCGGGGATCACGATGCTATAACATCACACAGTCGGTATGGGGAGGAGCGGGGGTCACGAGGCTAAGTCATCACGGTCGGTAGGGTCGGGGATCACGATGCTATAACATCACACAGTCGGTATGGAGAGGAGCGGGGGTCACGAGGCTAAGTCATCACGGTCGGTAGGGTCGGGGATCACGATGCTATAACATCACACAGTCGGTATGGGGAGGAGCGGGGATCACGAGGCTAAGTCATCACGGTCGGTAGGGTCGGGGATCACGATGCTATAACATCACACAGTTGTTATGGGGAGGGGCGGGGAGGGGGGGGTTGGAGACGAGGTTAAGCCATCACAGTCGTCACAGGGGGGGGGGGGGTGGACAAAGCCATCACCCTGCCATTGTGAGTGCAGGGAGGGGATTATTACCGCCGTATAAAACCGCAGCCACCGACCCCGTAGAGAGCAATTACACGACACCGAACACCTCACCAAGTTCCCATCACGAAAATTTCCAGAGCAGCCTTTTCTTTTTCTTTCTTTTTTTTTTTTTTGAGTAAAAACAGACATCGTAATCACAAGTGTTACCACAAAGATGGGGAGAAAAGATAATTATTTCAGACAATTCATTCTCTGTTTGTTATCTTTTATTACACAAGCAATGAAATGTGACAACGTAAAACCGACTCTTTACACGACCAACGCATCACCAGACAATATTTTCACTATACATTAAATAATGGCACAAGCACTTCTTTCTTACAACAAAGCCTCCTGTTACCACATGGCATTCAGGATTACTACACAGACATGGCATTACAAGCACCTTAAGGTTTAATCACAAGTGACGTCACAAGTCCTTCGGTCAGAAAATCACAACTGTGGTTGAAGCGTAAAAAAATACCCACGATTGCCTAGCAGAGGTCGATACATCATGACGACAACCCCCCCTCCCCCCCCCCCCCCGCCCCCAATAAATAGCGCCCGAGAAATGATCGGCTGCGAAGCTATTCTGGAGGGGGGTGTGCGTGATGTTGGCAGGGGGAAGCAGCATAATTTTAAATAAAATAGGGTTGAAAATCAATACCCAGGTAAGAACATGAGCAAATTACGTGAGACTTTCCAAATGTTGCAATACCGAGGCGAATATCACACTGATTTCGGCGTAAATCACCGAGCGTTTCAGCCAAACAATTAGCCCACATGGCCTCTGGGGGCTTACACTCCTGTCCCAGGGGCAGAGCTAAGCGGATACCGCGACAGTTGGTAGCAATAGCCACAGGTACAACATCATTATCCTCAGCCCCAGTGGCTTCCTCACTCCTTAAAAACGAAATTTTTGTCACTCTTGCATAGAAGCTTAATGTCATTAACTAAAGATGTAAGGGATTTTATCATCAAAGACTTAGTACTTCTTATTTTTGGTAATAACAATAACACTGCGTATCTAACAAGTCCGCAAGAAGGCCGCCCAGTAAGGGCTATTCCATCACTGGCCGCCCAGTAAGGGCTATTCCATCATTGGTCGCCCAGCAAGGGCTGTTCCATCACCGCACAGCTGTCGAGTACATAAATGAGTAAATAGCATCTCGCGCAAACATTTATTTTTCTGCTTCTACGCGAAGATAAACATCACAATCATCCAGTGAAGTCATTCTGTCTTAAAGTTCCATGATGGCAATCATAGGGCCACGCATACTTTCCTGATGTTCATGATCACAATCATCCGGTGACATCATTCTATCTTGAAATTCCACGGTGACAATCACCCGATGACGTCATCCTACCTTGAACTTTCACCTGACAATTGACAGCTATTTTTAGCGGATTTGCGATAACCCTGCTTTTTCATGTTTTCACACAATTATGCGCAGGGACTCCACAAACACATCATACTTGATACATCACTGCGCTTACAAATATCACGAGATGTTCTACGCAAAAACAAAAAATAGCGAACGTTCCAAAATTCTCCTCGCCTTCTACACAAGTCCAAGAGGTTAACATAAACCATCACTTAAAAATCAACTCCATTGTCAACTGTTAAATTGCTGCTTTTCTCAGCTCAAAGGTCAATACTTTTTCACCTTTGGCCAATACACACGTCACGCTTGTTCTCAATATAAATTCTACTGCGTTGACACTTCTCATTGACACTTATTGACACTTCTTAATGGCACTTTTATGTTCGTCACCAAAACTACAACTTTTTATCGACATTGACTGGCACACTACACGCTTTTAGGGGCAAACACAAGACTTAAGAATGGCACAAAGGTTAAATTTAATAATTGCTCATCATGACTAGCACAAACCATGCCTTACAATCACGTCTATAGCATGCCATGGTTCTGCTTTCGTAAACAGATCATATTTTTCCATCACAGTGCGTGGAATCCTCTTGTGAACTGCGTATCTCCCTGCATCCCCCCCTCATACGACCACAAACATACCCCCTCATACCCCCGTCTGAGAAAGAGGCTTCGTGGCCTTTCCGCAGGGACTGAGTCACCATCTGGTATCACGCGCCAAAGGTCAAGAACTGGTGTCGCTCGCCAAAGGTCACCATCTGGTATCACGCGCCAAAGGTCACCATCTGGTATCACGCGCCAAAGGTCACTAACTGGTATCCCGCATCAAAGGTCACCAACTGGTGCCGCGCACGACAGGTCACGTGAGAACACAGGGCCCCGGGCGAAGGTGAAGGTCACAAGGTGACACTGCCAGCGGGCAGGCTGCTGTTGATGAGCCGGTAGTAGCGGAGGTCGTTGACGAATCTGTGTAGACACTGCGTGAAGGACGGCAGATCCTGCAAGCACAAAGTACACGGTGGCACACGGCTAATTAAGGGTTCTGCTTAGGATTTTAGGAACCAAGTTTAGTTGGGGCGTAGCCCATATATATATATATATATATATATATATAGAAGTGTACCTCCAGCAATACGGGGACCATTTTTGCTAAAAAACCAGTATTAGGGAGACCAAAAATTTAGGGAGACCAAAAGTAGGTCTCCTTAATTCTTAGCGTGTTTAAACGTTACGAAACTACTCAGCAAACAAAAAACGAATGATTTTATGGCATAGCGAATATAACATACTTTGGTTTAAAATTAAATTTGTGTGTTGAAACTTAATAACAAGCTTTCAATTTGATCCTAAACTTTATACCTTATATAAACATTAGTGCCAAAAAATCAGCTTTAAGGAGACCGGGGGAAACTGCCATTTTCATTTAAGATCCGCTATATATTATGTATTTAAAAATATTATAGCAACCAGTATTTTTTTCCTTAACTGCTCAACATGCTTATACATGGTTTAGCACGAAATTGAAGAAAAGGATAACTTAGCACTGTAAACAGGCATTTTTTCAAAGAAACGAACACTTGAGAGCAAGATGCATTATGACGTAATAAACATTATGACGTTATGAAACGTATCCCTACTTTATATACATATATAGTGTGTAAACCGACTTAAGGGGACTATGCTTCACACTTATACAAAACACTTATAAGGCAGTTTTTTTTATATTCATTACTCTTTTTTTTGCCTACCAAAATGATTTCTAAGGAATTTAAAATAACATTTAGCACTTTTTTGTCTTAATAATATAAAAATCTTGCACATATTCATGAAAAATATATGGTCTCCTTATTGCTGGTTGTATATTTCTGGGTGTATAAACCGACTTAAGGCGACCATATATACAACTTGAAGAGACATTTTGTTTATCATTAATTACTACTTCAATTCTTTTCTTTCCTAAGTAATGTTACAGAGTTTAAATGTCACGTAACAATATTTTAACCAGAAACATGAAGAGTCTTGCACATATTTGCATGCTAAGTAGAACTAAATGGCAGAGTCATTGGTAATATGTGCATAGTGTCATCTCTCAAGGCTGTCGTACATGTATAACTTATACACAATGCATATACATAACAAATAACAATAATAATAAACATAGGTTTAAAAGAAATCTTCAAAAACACCCAACTAGTAGCAAAATATGCTACTTTGGGAGACCAAATATACAGAGCATTAAACCACACACTTACGGAGACCCGGGAAATTCCGTGGTTTTAGCCAGGTCGCCTAAAATACCAAGGAAAATCTAGAAAAAATACGTAGACCAACTTTTTTGTTTATTTTTTGCTACTTAATATGACAAGAAGAAAAAATCACACCCATTATCTACAACGTATAGGAACATTTTTTGGTAATTTTTGTCTTTCTAAACTCAAAGGTAAAAAATATGCAAATGGTCTCCCTAAGTGCTATATTAAAGACATGGTCTCCCTATGACTGGTTTTAGATCTATATATATATATATATATATATATATATATATATATATATATATATATATATATATATATATATATATATATATATATATATAACAAACTGGTGTCGGGCGTGATATATATACATGTCTCTAGTCCCCAGCAACATAAGATCAAAGAATATTGTTGTCTGATGCTGCCCTGTGCATAGTTTAGGGAATATTGTCGTCTGAGGTTGTCTTCTACAGAACTCAGGAAATATTGTCGTCTGAGGTTGTCTTTTGCGAAACTCAGGGAATATTGTCGTCTGAGGTTGCCTTCTGCAGAACTCAGGGAATATTACCCTCCGAGGTTGTCTTCTGCAGAGTTCAGAGAATATTCTCGTCTAAAGTTTTCCCCTGCAGAACTCAGGGAATATTTTCCATCCATGCGAAAAAAAAATACAGGAGTCCACAGCATTTCATAGATATTGAATTCGAGGCGAATTAACGGGCATTTAATGCTTTTGCAAAAAAACGAGATTTATTTCGTTTCAAACAATCAACTAAAAGGGAAATTCAGGGAACGACACAATGAAATAAACACATTTAGCCATAAAATGACCAAAAAAAAGCAAAAGGCTCAATTCTCTTCCACACCAAACATGAGTGTTTTGCAAAGCTGGCATTTGGAATTCAAATGTGATTTACACAAATTCTTTAAGCCCTGACGTGTCGTGCCACTAACGTAAGAACTACATTCAATAGGATAGGAGGAGGATTGGAGGGGGGGAGGCGGAGAAGACATTTTTGTTTGCTTTGATGGCGCGAAATCGCACTGAAATGTGCATAAACTTGTTAGCTGGTGTCAAAAGGAAGGCACTTTAAAAATTGATTTCGCGTGAATCAATACAACAATTGCAGGGTAAAACAATAAGGTCGCAAATCAATGGGAACTCAGCCATTTTTTACACTTTTTTCCTCACACAAATTTCCCTTTACTTTCAATAAATTGAGTTATTTTATTGGATTTAAGGGCGGGGAAACACATCTCGAGTGAACGAAAATAAATAAACCAGAATCAGACTGGTCATGCGCTCTCCAGCCCAATCGCTTATCACTTGACCGCCTCCCCGCCATTTCCGTCGCCTCCAGACACCATCTCATAACAGCAAGCCCTAGTTACCCGAGGGAGCGGAAATTTAAGATATAGGGGCCGCATTAGCTGTAAAGGGCTGTTTAAAGTCTTTGATTTTTTTCTTTTTGCTGCTGCTGCTGCTGTTCAGTCCCTATTCAAGCCTGCTTGGTAAACACTTTGATAATGCAGAATACCTCTACAAAGTAATGCTCTACAATTTCAGGAAAATGGAATCCGTGTGAGTATCTTAACAAGCATGTCCAAGGACATGACCCAGCCCAGTTACCAAGCACGGAAAGAGAGAAAAACTCTGAAACGGATACTATTAGGCCAAACAATGACGAACTTTGTTTCTGAACATAACTTTTTCATAATTTTAATACACAAAAACGAGTTTTCCCGGGTGGAAGCTACCCAAAAAGGGAGGTTGAGTTTTGACGATTCACGTATTTACCGACATTTACAAAATTTTTAAAATTTCACCATTTCGGCATTTTTTGTCATTTGCGAAAAAAAGCAAAGTCCAGGTGGAGAAGCACCTAAGAAACTTTCGATAAAAACTGTATAACTATTTGAAAAAGACTGAGAGAAATGAATGGTTTGACAATTCAGTTATTTACTACCATTTATTTCAGTTTTTGTCAAACTTCAAAGTTCCGCCATTTCGTCAGTTTTTGGCGAACCGCGAAAAAAAATAATAGCCTGGTAGGTGAACCCCTGGGGAACAGCCCTGCGTAACATCTAAACGATTGGAGTAAAACTGTAGGAGGAGTAGCATTTTTAAACAAGTTTGTCCAAGGACAAAGTCCCAGCTTACGAAAAGCAATAAGACCCATTCCAGCGTGCATGAGCGAAGGAATTTCCCTGAAATATCGGGCTTCAAAAGATGAGACGGCAAAGAGCTAGCTCAATAATTAATTCAGCACCGGACCAGAACATAGACCGATAAATGCATACAAAGATTTCTTTACGTGAAAAATGGGGAACAGATTTTTTGTATCTCTGGTAGACTGGATTGTCTGCCATATATACCTTCAAACAACGCTCGCATTTCGGACCAGTGCGCATATTTATGTAACTTGCCTCGGTGCGCGGTTCTTATTCAGACAAGTACGCATGTTTATTTAATTTGCGTTGATGCGCGGCTCTCATTTTGGAACCGTGCACATGTTCATTTAACTTAATAAAGATTAATGCGCGGTTCTTATTCCAGACCAATGCGCATGTTTATTTAACTTGCGTTGACGCGCGGTTCGAATATCGGACCAGTGCGCATGTTTATTTAACTTGCATTGATGCGCAGTAATTATTCTGGACCAGAACAAATGTTTATTTAACTTGCGTTGGAGCGTGGTTTACATTTCGAACCACTCCACACGTTTATTTAAGTGGCGTTGATGCGCGGTTCGAATTTCGGACCAGTGCGCATGTTTATTTAACTTGCGTTGATGCGCGGTGCTTATTTTGGACCAGTGCACATGTTTATTTAACTTGCGTTGATGTGCGGTTCTTATTTCGGATCAGTGCGCATGTTTATTTACCTTGTGTTGATGTGCGGTTCTTCTTTCGGATCAATGCGCATGTTTATTTACTTGTGTTGATGTGCGGTTCTTATTTCGGATCAGTGCGCATGTTTACTTTACTTGCGTTAATGAGCGGTACTTATTTTGGACAAGTGTACAAGTTTCCTTAGGTTGCCTTGATGCGCGGTTCGCATTTCGGAAGAGTTTGCATGTTTATCTATCTTGCGTTGATGCACGGTGCTTATTTTGGACGTGTGCATATGTTAATCTAACTTGCGTTGGTGCGCGGTTTGCACTTAGGACCAGTGCGCATGTTTATTCAACTTCCGTTGGCGCGTGTTCGCATTTCGAACCACTGCGCATGTTTATTTAACGTGTGTCGATGTGCGGTTCTTATTTCAGGCCATTGCGCATATTTCTTTAATTTTAGTTGATGCGCGGTTCTTATTCTGGACCAGTGCGCATGTTTATTTAAGTTGCGTTGATACGCAGTTCTTATTTTGAATAGTGCGCACGTTATTTAACTTGCGTTAATGCGCAGTTCGGTTCGCATTTCTAACCAGTGCGCATGTTTATTTAACTTGCGTTAATGCTCGGTTCCCATTTCTGACCAGTGTGTTTGTTTATTTAGCTTGCGTTAATGAGCGTTTCGCATTTTCCACCAGTGCGCACGTTTATTTAACTTGTGTTGATGCGTGGTTCGCATTTTGGACCAGTGCGCATATTTATTTAACTTGTGTTGGTGCTCGGTACTTATTTTAGATCAGTGCAAATGTGTGTTTAACTTGCGCTGAGGAGCGGTTCGGAATTCGGACCAGTGTACCTGTTTCTTTAGGTTGCATTCATGCGAGGTTCGCATTTCGGACCAGTGCGTAGGTTCACTTAACTTGCGTTGACAAGCGAATTGCATTTCGGACCAGAACGCATGTTTATTTCAGTCCCGTCGATGCCCGACTCTTATGTCTATTCAACTTGCGTCGATTCGTGGTTCTTTCTTCGGACCACTGCGAATGTTTATTTAACTTGCGTTGATGCGAGGTTCTCATTTCAGACCACTGCGCATGTCTATTCAACTTTCGCCAATGTGTGGTTCTTTTTTCGGACAAGTGCGCATGTTTGTTTAACTTGCGTTGATGTGCGGTGCTTATTTTGGACCGGATCGCATGTTTACTTAACATCCGTCGATGCGCGGTTCGCATTTCCGACCTCTGCCCATGTTTATTTAACTTGCGTTGATGCGTGGTTCTCATTTCAGACCAGTGCGCATGTTTCTTTGGGTTGCGCTGATGCGCGGTTCTTTTTTTCGGACCAGTGTGCATATTTATTTAACTTGCGTTGATGCGCGGTTCGCATTTCGGATCAGTGCGCATGTTTCTTTAGGTTGCGTTGATGCTCGATCCGCATTTCGGACCACTGCGCATGTCTATTCAATTTGCGTCGACTCGTAGTTCTTTTTTCGGACCACTGCGCATGTTTATTTAACTTGCGTTGATGCGCGGTGCTTATTTTGGACCAGTTTGCATGTTTATCTTCCGTCAATGGTTCACATTTCGGACCAATGCGAATGTTTATTTAACTTGCGTCGATGAGCGGTTGTTAAATCTGACTACTGCGCAAGTTCATTTAACTTGCGTTTATGCGCTGCAGGAGAAGATTCATTTATTTTTTTTTTAAATTCCGAAAAAAATTCAAAAGTTTTCCAATTCACTCAAAAAGCACAAGCCGTATGCATGACCCCCTAAAGTCGGCTTGTATCAAAAATAAATGAAATCTGATAAAAACAGTAGGAGGAAATGCATTTTGAAGTTTTTTTATTCAAAAATTCACAAAAAATTCTGATCGACTCGAAAAGCACAGGCCGTATTAACGACACCCTAAGCATGCCTCAGCCCCAAAATAAATGATGTCTGATCAAAACTGCAGGAGAAGATGCATTTTGAGGTATTTTCATCAAAAATTCCCTATCGAAATCAAGAATTCACAAGTCGAGTCAAATAGCACAAGCCGTATGCCCGACCCACCTAAGGATGCCTCATACCAAAAATAAATGAAATCGGATTAAAACTGTAGGAGGAAATGCATTTGAAGTTTTTCTTCAAAAATTCCCTAAAAATACAGAAATTATCGGATCGACTAAAAAGCGCAAGCCGTATACTCAACCCCTTAGGGATGCCTCAAACCAAAAAAAAAAAAAAAAAGAGAGAGGGAGAGAAAGATCAAAACTGTAGGGGAAAATGCATTTTGAAGTTTTTTTCTTCAAAAGCTCCCTAAAAATACAAAAATTGTCCGATCGACTAAAAAGCACAAGCCGTATGCACGACCTTTTAGGGTCATCGGATCTTTGAGAGGTTTCGGATCAAAAATGTAGGACGAGATACATTTTAAATTTTTTTTCTTCAAAAATTCCCCAAAAATTCAAAAATCACCCGATCGACTAGAAAAGCACAAGCCGTATGCCCGACCCTTTAGGGGTGCCTCATACCAAAAAAAAATCACACCCGGTCAAAAATGTAGGAGGAGACACATTTTAAGTTTTTTTTTTAAATTCCCCAAAAATCATCGGATCTTTGAGAGGTTTCGGATCAAGAATGTAGGACGAGATACATTTTAAATTTTTTTTCTTCAAAAATTCCCCAAAAATTCAAAAATCACCCGATCGACTAAAAAAGCACAAGCCTTATGCACGACTCCTCAGGGATGCCTCACACCAAAAATAAATGACATCGAATGAAAATTGTAGGAGTAGATGCATTTTGAATTATTTTCTAAATTTTTGCTTAAAAAATTCCCCAAAAATACAAAAATTGCCCGATCGACTAGAAAAGCACAAGCCGTATGCACGACCCCTTAGGGATGCCTCACACCAAAAATAAATGACATCGAATCAAAATTGTAGGAGGAGATGCATTTTGAACCAAAGTTTACTAAATAAACAACTAACTAACTAACGGACACCGCCCGCAAACCGATAGGAATACCCCAGCTTACGTGCAACGTAAGCTGCGCTAAAAATGGGTAAAAACGGGCACAAAAAGTGTGCCATTATGTCAGTTTTTCGTCAATCGTCAAAAAAAAAATAGCCAGATGGGGGACCACCCAGGGAACATTCCTGCGTAATATCAAAACGATTGGAGCAAAACTGTAGCAGAAATAGCTTTTAAAGAAAAAGTTTAACATACGCACATATATTCAAGCCCCTATAGTGATACGACTAACCCAGTCCGACAAAGTCAGGTTGGTTAAAGAGTAGTCAAAATCTAGTCAACTGGTGGAAGGCACTCGTTACGACTAGTCAAACAGTCCTAGGCACTCGTCATAACTAGACAACTAGTCGAAGGCACTCGCCACGACTAGTCAACTGTTGGAAGGCACTGGTCGCAACTAGTCAACTAACTGGAGGCACTAGTCGCGACTGTACCTTAACGGCCGTTACATTCGGTGTCTGACAGCGACCATCACGCTCCCAAATTCTCATCGGGACGGACTCGTATAATTGCAGAAGTCGCAATGAAATGTCAACGGAAATAATCAACGAGCTTTTTATCCGTTTTTTTTCTTTCTTTTTACTTTTCATTTTCAAAGTAATAACGAGCAAATAATTACGGGAATAATCGAATTTTTGACAAAAAATTAATGAATGAGCTGTTTTTAATCAACTTGTATATTTTTGGACAGAAAGAGTTCCTTAACTGGGCATCCATGCCATCCACCCAAAACCCATCGCCTGCGGCCGGAAATAGTTCTCCCGGTGTCGAGCACATGGCCGTTTCTCCACCCTGGGGTTTCATTTAATTTTCTCAAAAGCAAGCTGGGCTGATATCATACAAACAGTTTTATTCACACGTTTTTTTTCTTCTAATTATTTTCTCAACATTTTTTTCCTGTTCTTTTTTTCTTTTTCACAAGCATTTTTTTAGAATCGGTCAGACCTATTTTTTTCAGTCTTATTAAATTTTGATTTCAACAACGTGTACGGCGGTGACAAAACAGTAAAACTACTGCCCTGACGCCGCGGGATAATTTGGATTCAATTCTCTCGTTCAGGATCGAGTGTGAGAGGAAGGAAATCAAGGGATTCTCCGACACGCCGCTTTTGGTCACTTCGCACCTGGTCACTTATCACCCGGTCACTTCGGACCTGGTCATGACTTATCACCCGGTCACTTCGGACCTGGTCATGACTTATCACCCGATCACTTCGTACCTGGTAATGACCTATCACTCGGTCACTTCGGACCTGGCCACTTATCATCCGGTCACTTCAGACCTGGTTCTATTATAACGAAGCGAATCATTGAGTCGAGCCCTCACAGAGACACTTCCTGTTATAACGAAGTGACCTGACACCGCCTCCCAAACGGCGAAAATGTTTGACCCCAGCCGTCATAGAGACACTTCCTGTTATAACGAAGTGACCTGCCACCGCCTCCCAAACGACGCCAATGTTTGACCCCAGCCGTCATAGAGACACTTCCTGTTATAATAAAGAAGTGACCTGACATCACTTCCCAAACGACGCCAATGTTTGACCCCAGCCCTCACAGAGACACTTCGTGTTATAACGAAGTGACCTGACATCGCCTCCCAAACGACGCCAGTGTTTGACCCCAGCCCTCACAGAGACACTTCATGTTATGACCCGGCTGGTTTATTTCTTTTTCTATCTGCTGCTTTTTCACACCCCGCTGGGTTTATTTATTTGCAATTTTAGCGATCCGGAATGCGAGGTGACTGAACTTTTTCCTTGTCCCAAATTTGCACTCTTCCAGCTTCTCGTGAACTGCGCTGCTGACATCATCATCATCATCATCATCATCATCATCATCATCATCATCATCATCATCATCATCACATAATCATCATCATAATAATCATAATCATCATCATCATCAACATCATCATCATCATCATCACCATCAACAGCAGCAGCAGCAGCATTGTAATAATATTTTATTATATTTCATTATATTTTATTACATTATATTTATTATAAGTTAGCACGACTGCTCCCTTACCGTGTCCACTTTGAAATTCTGCGCTAAGGTGGCCTTTTGGTTGTCGTCAATACCGTCACAATTCCTTAGCAGCTGTGGTAAGTAGTTGCTATAGAAACCATCGAAGTCCACCGACGCCATATTGTAAACAACAATGGCAATCTCCTCGCAGAGTAAGTCATGTGACTTCACGATCAGTACTTGGATAAGTACATTGAGGAATTGACCCAGCATCATTTCCTTCACAATTATCTGCAAAAAGAAAACAATAAACAGATCACAGAAATTTTAAAACGACGGAAAGACGCGCAATAATGACGAAGTGATATGATTGGCCAATCCCCGTTCTGTTGTTAAATGAACAACAGATTCCAAAAGCAAATTTTACAACAACGAACGAAGTCCTTTTTTGTGTTGTATTTTAATTCTGTAGCCATGGTGACCATGGGCCAAGCCGCCTTGCTGCCACTGTGGATGTGCGTGCGTGGAATCGCGCACGCGCCGTGCATAGTATGGATACGCAGCATGTATATACCACGGACTGATGCCTTGTCACACTCGGCCTCTGTATAAAATCACTACATACACGTCAATCACAGCCTTAAAAAAGGCGGGGTAAAATTGTATTACAATCACCGATAAAATTGCTGTAAGTGAATTCCGTATAATAGCAGTGAGATTGATCTCCGCATTTCGTTGCCCTTGCCCCCGAGTCAATCCCTCACCCTAATATATCAAAACTGAAAAACAAGACGCAAGTGTCTCTTTTGGCACGTAGTTTTTACCAATTTGAAGTAAGCTGTGTAACATTAGCCAATCATATCGACTGCCGTGGCAGCGCGGGGACATTGCTGAAATAAGCCAGACATCTTCTGAAGAATAATTTCTCTGCGGGGGCAAAAGTCTGAATAAATACAATAACAAAGTGAGCACAAAAACAGCTCATATGTAAAAGAAACGAGCCTTTCTGTCATCAGTAGTAACCGACGCAAGAAAATGCAAGCAAAGAAGGTCGCTGTATAATAAACCTGGGTAGAAACAGCGTGTAATTGTAACAATATCAACACATAATAGATTCTAATTAAAACGATAAAACAAGAAATACGACAGAAGAGCAAGGCTGTCAGTCACATCTTGTTATGATACTGACTGAACAAAATAGCGGTGGGAATCGATTATAACCGAAATAAAAATGAATCATAATCCTTTCCGGTGGGTTTCTACTAGAAAATCTTAAGGAAAAGCGTGCTGGAAGAAGAGTAAACACAAGATGCCTACACGGGATGGCATTCATTTTTTGGGTCGGGGTTACACGGGTTCCAAAGCTTCTGAAATCATGGGTCCCGTCAGTGTCAAGGGGTCCCTAATTTTTTTTGGGCTATTAAAAATTTACTGATATCCTTTGCCAAGCAAACTACAAAATACTACTACTTTGTAATCGAACTTTACAATTATGAGGTCAGGTCCGAATTCCGGAGGAGGGGGCGGGGGGTCCTCAACCAGTGCTAAGGAATCCTGGTTAGCTTTATTCCCTTTTATTTATCAGCGAGACAACCTATTTATCCTATCACCTTTGACGTCGTGGTGAATTTTAACTTCTAATTTGTCAAAAAGACCCGAGAAAAATTGTAGAAAATTTGACCGCATCCGAACTGAAATGAACCCTTGTTTGATATACTGCAAAATACTACGGCATAAAAATCACGTGACTTCACGAGGAACTTAACCCTGGTTTGATATACTGCAAAACAGAACGGCATAAAAATCACGTGACTTCACGAAGACGAGCATACATAAATATGCACACTGCAAAATAAAACACTTTTCTCGAAGTTATTACGTCATAAAAGTCGATCAATACCGATAGAGTATTCCAGTAACAAACAGATGACGCCTTGCTACAACTGTGGGAAAATCGGTGTTGATATTGCTTGGGCCAATATATAACTAGAGCGGCCAGGGCACGCAAAATATGTGTCATGACATAATAATTCTCGAAACAAACATACAGTGCAATTAATGTTGTTATTATTTGCGCGGCCAAATGGTCAAACATCTAGGGATTACAAAAATTCTTATCAATTCAAATCTCACATAATACCCGTTAAATATTTCCTCTACAAACTTGTTATTACGTCATGCTGTCAGTTAAGAATTTCAATTACATCGATCGCGCATGAAAAAAATCGGTTATTCTCAAAACGATTAATAAATCGATTAATCGAACGATCGGTGTTACTACCAGACCGGTGTGTTTACAACGACAAGTAAAATACCGTTAAGATTTGATCCTCATAAGGCAAGGTCTTTACAGGTGATAAATGCGGATAAATCGACACAGCGTCCGCTTGCACATATACCGTCAAGGGTGCATAAATTTAAAACTGGATGCAGAAACACGAGAGTGTGAAGTGCTTACTTTAGAGTAGAGCTTCTTGCTTTCATTGAGGTTCTCCAGGGCTTCCATGTTGTATCGAAACACGTCGATATCCGGCTGTAGGAAGGACTGCCCGAACGCCTGACAACAGCAGCACGGCCGACACATCAGCGTATTGATACGACCAAAAAATAGTGCGACAGTGAGAGAACGAAGCTGAATAACATACACGCACACTCCCATAAAGTCGGGGGGTTGAGCTTGGCATGTGCAATTCATCCTGCAATACATGGGCTTCCAGACAGGCATCAAATGGGGGACAATGTCCGTCAAATTTGGTTCTGGTTCCCCTTTTGGTTTGCTTTCCCTCTCCTAATTTTCAAGAGGGAAAGCAAATCTGGAAATAATGGTTCAACATTACAAAAAGAAACTAAAAACGTCAGGGATTGAGTTAAAATCTATTCAACCGTTGTTATAGAACATCTGACCTCTGATGAGCATCATCTGTTACGTATAAACACAGTGCGGATGAATACTTTACAAAATAGTTTCTCGTTTTATTAGAACTATTCTTCCTGAATCCCCAGTTGGTTTGCGGAGTAAAAAGGCATTATACACAACAGACGGAACCGACGGAATTTCTTCGAAAGTTCTTACCCTCTTTTTTCAATTGACCCGCAACTGCACCCCCCCTCTCCCCAACGCCCCTGTCGTATCAGTGCCTCAAGAAGACAACAGATAGATAAGAAGACAACAGGTAGGTAAGAAACACAACCGCTAACCAATAATTTGAAACACTCGGAAGATAGTCTTGTTTCTCATCATTTTTTTTACATCGACCCAGCTCGCCTCCGATCCTTTTTTTTTCAAAAAAAAAAATTAGACCAAGCCTGGGTTAATATTTTTTTGATAATTTTGATTACCCGGCATTTGAAAAACTATTGTTTCGTTTGTGTTTTACTGGATGATAAACGTTTATAAGACAGAAAACACTGATATTATTCTTTATTAGTTATTTATAACGATTTAGAGCATCGCAGATGCAAAGCACACTGTAGGTACAATCCACAAAAAAAGATTGACTAAATTCTAATACTAGAAGATGTTCCTATCATAGTTGGCTCTATGACCCCCGCCCTTTGCCCCCACCCCCGGCTCTACGCCACAGGCCCTCTGCTCCATCCCGCCCCCACCCGCCTCTGGGCCACGTTTTTTTAAAGATTTTTGTAAAAGATATACAGTTTGGCGCTGAACGAATCGCAATTTTTATATACATAATTTGTTTATTAATCCATCAGAAGGCCCAGGTGACTGATGAGGTTATCTTCTGAATGAATTGCAATTCATTAATCTGAAGGTGTATGGTTATAAACTTTTTGTGAGCGCACATCAACCTTAGTATTTAAATCATTCTTTTTCGTTCAAAACAGCTAAAACAACACCTGTGGCGGTGGGAGGGGCTGGGAGGAGGTAAAGGGTCGGGGGACATGCGGGTAAGACCGAGGGCAAAGGGCCGGGCGGAGGGGGGGGGGCATAGGGCTTAGACTCGTTCCTATACCAGGCAATGTTCCTGTGCCATATCATGTTCCTCTACTAAGCCATGTTCCTGTGTCAGATCATGTCCTATACTAAACCATGTTCCTGTGCTAGACCATGTTCTTATACTAGGCCATATTAATGTGCTACAGAATGTTCCAATTCTGAGAATTTTTGAGATGGAGATGAAGATGAGCTGGGGACGATGCGCAAGGATCATTGTCCAGCCACTACCCCGAGCCCAACTTCCGGCCAACACAGAAAGCCATCCTTTACCGCCGCAGTAGCCTCAACAGGGCTTCCCTTCCTAGTTACAGTCTTCAAGCCGCTGTTCGCAGAACGAGCTTCCGTTTGCGCACTTACATCTTCTATTTAAGTGCACTTACGGCACATTTTGCGTTTAAGTTTCATTTCATTTTTGCAGAACAAGCTCCTTCTATTGTCTTTACCAATACCACTCACTGAAATAAAAGCCGAAATAAAAGCCGTAAGCCTGAAAAAACAATAGCCTAGAGTTTACGCTAAACAGCCCCAAAGCAGCCATTAGGCTGATAACATGCGGCTGCATGGGAAGAAATGAGAACCCGGCTCCTTACGTGTCTTTTACCAGTCAATTTCCGTGATTTTTTTCTCCTAATGCCGTCTTTATGCAATGCTCGTGACGTCAGCACGTCAAATGCGATTAAATCTGCATCTGATACGATAAGGATTCTTTCGCGTTAAATTGTTTTTTGAAGGGAGAGAAAGAAAAAAACATCGACACTTTTAGCTTTCAAGGCTGATTGATGGATCGGCCACTGTGGCTGCTCTTGTGTTTTTATTCCTTAAAAAAGAGCAACTCTATTTAGCATATTGGTAATGCAAGGCCGACAGAAACGTCTAAGGACATTGTCGTTTGCGAACATCCCCGTGACAGCCCTGAAATGCATTTTCTTTAATGTCACTGAAGAATCAATTATTTCCTTTTATCCTGGCAAAAACAGAGGCATACCATGTGGCACCTTTAGACTTGTTTTTGTCTTAAATATATTGCTGTCTAAATCAAAAAATGCGTTTAAAGAAAATGTAAACAAAAACTACACTGAAAAGGAAAAAGAGCTTTGACATACAAGACAAGCATTAGCCAGGCGCATTACTGAGCAGCGAGCGAGAGCAAAACGTGTCACAATGGGACAGCCTTTTCTGCAAAAAATAAACTGCATCCGAAGTTGTTTTTGAATTCCTGCAATACTCACTTGACACAGGCTTTTAGCCTAATTCATATCTCGCCATCATTCCAATTGAAGAGGGTGTTGGGGGTGGGAGTGGGGATGGAGTGCAGGGGGTATGTTATAGCACTGTGTGTTCGTGGGAGAAGATACACGCGGACCGTTTGAGAATGGGTGTAGGGATGGCAGGGGTGTAGATTTGGTAGGGTAGTAGGTATGATAGGGGTATAGGTATGGGTGAGGTGTAGGCTTGGAAGGGGTGTAGGGTTTGGGAGGGGCGTATGGTTGGTACGTGTGCAGGCTTGGGACGACTGTAGGCTTGGGATGGTGTAGGCTTGGCAGGGATGTCGGAGTGGCGCAGAGTGACAGCCAGGGGTTTGGATTACCTGCATAATGCTAATGAACTGTTCCTCATGTTCCATCTGTTCCTCGTTGCTCTTCGAGTTGAAGCTCGTGAACACGGACGCCTTGAAGAAATAACGCCAGTTGTGGTGCAGCAGTTGGTGCAGCAGCTGATACAAACCCGGCTTAATATCAGGCGACGCCCTCTGTCCAATCAACACGACATCTACAGACAACTTGACTTTTTTTATTGTAATAGAATTCTCATTGAATTTTTACAGGTTATGAAAGTATACGGGTCACAAGTCTTATTACAGTTTACACTTAAAATTCTGTAATTGAATTACGCTTCTCTTTCATGCATTTAAAGGTTAAATTAATTGGTGAAAATGATATAATCAATTAAATGGCGAAATGAAGCCCAAATTGCCATGGAAACGTGTTTGACCACAAACCGGTGACGTTAGCAGGGTGGGCTGCTTTTTACAAAGGTCACGGAAAAGTTTGCCCAGCAATCTAATAACCTCACTCCAATTCCCACGCTATTTGCTGGCAACGTTAAATTAAATATTTCAGTCTGGGAGATATTAAGCAAGAGTACCACTGTGTCTACTGATGTCTCTGGATAAAAAAGGTGAGGAGAATGACGGTGAAACGATTTTTTCCCACACAAGACTTGCAACACTGTTTCTTAGCCTTTCCAATCACTATTTTAGACCCGGTGCTGCGCAGCAGTGTGACAAACGTGACGTGGCAATTCCTCACAAAAAGGTACGCATCGAGGTACAAATGTGCCTCAATTAATGCCGCATTATTTAGAATCAAAGCCCACTAATTTGGCCCAAATAATCGTAATGATATTCATACTCACGACAGCCACATAATCCACCCACATACAGCATAATTAAATAAACCAGGGATGGAGGGAGACCCGGGGGGCAGGATAAGGCTCCACTAATTCCTTGTTCTCATAATCCACCCACATACAGCGTAACTAAATAAACCAGGCAGGGAGAGCGGCGAGGGTAGGGAGTGGGGGGGGGGGGTTAGGCTTCATTAATGCTTTGTTCTCTTTTTCCATCTTTATTTTCCATTACAAAATCGATGTATCAATAGAAAGCTCTTCATTCGTAGGGGGGAGGGGGAGGGAGAGGGGAGGACAGCTCAAAATCAAACTGGCCTATAACTGACACCACCGCCACACAGTTGACAGTGTAAGATTTACAGACCCCATGATTCAATTTGGCGCTTGTTTGTGGCCAGCATAACCTGCCAATGGGCAATGCTTTTGGGGTTATCTGGTTACGGGAAATGAGGGTGTCAGCACCAGACCAACATCGCTGAAATGCAGCGTTATCTTGTCACCTCGTCTTATTCCACCCCCCTCTTCACCCCTCCACCTCACCCCCACCCACCGCTTTTACAGAGTCTTACAGTTAAGACAAAAGTGACTTTTATTTGACACGTAATGGATAGGGACGTGTCTTGTTTGGTTCTATTATTCAATTAGCGAGATTTCTCTTCAAATCTGCCGCGGGTTTTTTTATTAATTTATGTCAAGTGATTCGAAAGAAGAGAAAAAACACTGTGGAAAGCAAACAATCTGAGTGAACAAATCACGAACTCTGTGGCTCCAATACACGTCACTCGGCTTCCTGAAATAAGTCCAATAACCACAAGTCCCCTTGTCTTTAAAGTTTGTGTCCCTTTGAATTACTTATCCCAAACTCGAGGCTGAAGAATTCCTAATAAATGTATAAGGAATCCCCATGATTTCGGAATGACTTTATCGACGATACTTGTGAAATACAGGCCAGGTCGGGAGTTTACATTTCGCCGTGTTTCGAACCAAGTTCACTGAATAAACCTGCTCATGAACAGCGGCCTGAAAGAAATAAACGCGGCTCCTGAATCAAACTAAAACTAGCCCTGTCTTATTCCATGTCCTTTTAAGATTTTAAATTACGGAAGTTGCTGTTTCCCCTTTATTGAATGATAAGAATAACAAGTGGACACATTACACGGGTATACACAACCCCCCTCCTCAACTTACACACACATGTACACACTTTATACGGGTATACACCCCCTCTCCACACCCCCCTCCCTCCACAGACACGTACACACATACACCCTTTACACGGGTACAGACCCCCTCCCACACACGATATACATACACTTTATACGGGCATGAGGTTCCTTAATGGAACTTCATGGAATTCCATCACTGAAACCTGTCACGGTGAAATGTACCCCACCCAGCGTAATAGCTCATATACAAACGCTTGGGTTTCTTAAAGGGAAATGCGGGTATCTCACCTACAATTGACATTTTCTTCATACTTTCACAGTGTAATGCTTTGAGGGTATACATTCAATAATTGAAAAGAAAAAAGGGGGTCACCGATGTTAGAAGAGAAATAAAGATACTGAAAGATCGCGTACTTTCACTATAGAGACCATTGGGAAAACCCAAAACCCATAATCACAATTGATAATTGCCTCATTTTTTCCGTGTTTGAAGAACATGCCATACGAAATGTATTAAGCAAATAAGAAATATATGTCACCGTATCAATAAGAGAATTATACAGTCTTTTTGACAAAATCCCATTGACTCAATGGGTAAAAGGTGAAAAGAGCGTAATATGATTTAAATGGACAATACATAAACACAGGCCCTTCTAGGAACAAAATGTCAATACAGACCATTTCTGAACACGACCCTATTTGTCTTTGAAAAGAATTTTTCGATTTAGACGGATTTAGTAGTTATTTATACTGTGTAAACATGGATTCAAACTCAGCAATATTCAATGTAATGCGCATTTCGGTCGCTAGATGGCGCAGAGATACCCACATTTCCCTTTAATTCATCAACGGGTAAAATACAGGCATGTCCAGGGACGATGCAAAAGCTTAAGCAATATCACCCAAAAATAGTGAACTAAAGGTAATTTTAACTACAGCGGCCAGTGCACACAAAATACTAGTGTACAGTGATATTACACACAATTGACACCAATTCCGTTTCCGATTTTCATGTCTCTAAGTGCGCAACTCGAATCACCCGCATCCGATTCCACTCGCACGTAGGAGGAAGACATCCACACGCACTTCCTCTCAGTTTCCGGACCACTCCAGGTACATTACGGTAACTCAATCGCGCAAGAACCAACTGCAAGCTGCAGCCGCGAATGCTCGCTTCATACTTGTGCCATTATAAGGTGTGAAAGCAGATATCAGACGCATACCGGTTAATTGATAAATGCGTCCTCAAATGGCTGGTGACGTGTTGTTTTCTTATGGCGGACTTGGGGTCTCGTCTTAGCAACAATGGAGTGAGCGCTGTGGTGAGTTATAGCTGTGGTGAGTGAGCGCTGTGGTGAGTGATAGCTCAATAAGTGGATTAATGTCTGTTATACATTAAAGAGTGGTCAAGCCAAGCCATAGAGATTCTGTCACCTGCAGGCGCCAACGACATGTAGGTTAGTGGAGCAGCAGCTACTCACATCAAGCAGTGAGCCCTGGGTGGGAAGGGAAGAGAGGGGGTTGTTCACCCATCCCTCCCTTCATTCTACCCAGTCCTGGTCTAAAAATATACGGCTTCCCTATCCGTAAACGACAGACGTAACGCAACGAAGCTGACAATCACTTAAATGTGGTAGTTGGTTCAGTTTCCATGCAAATGCTATAAAATGAACCTCTAGTGAGGTGACTAACCCCCCTCCCCCCCCCCCCCCACCGTCCCTTTTCCTCACAGACGGAAACGAAATGGGGAGTTTTAGGCCCTTGGAACTGCCCACAAGGAATCGCCACCAAATCAGTGAATAAAATGATTTTGTCAGTGAAACGAGTCGGTGAACAAAACGAGTTGATGAGTCGAACGAGTCGGTGATTAAAATGAGTCGGTGAGTAAAACGAGTCGATGAGTACCTCAGCGATGATGGGATAAATCTCTTGCATACATATATTCACAATACTGGGCAGAAGGGCCTTGAAAGACTGGCCCGGCTCCATCACGATCACCTCCAAGATCTTCAAGAATTTCTCAACCACCTACAACAACAATACAACACCTGTTCATTTTATCATTACACATATGATTTCAGCAAGCAGAACAACACATATATGGAGAGTCTGATCAACGGATGCAACTTCAAATTCATTTCTCAGAATGATATTACTTGATGTCCTGAGAGAAATCAAATGTAGATCTAATTAAAAATAAACAGACAAATTACTACTCGAATAATGAGTGGCGGAGAAATTAATTGCAAAAAAAGTAGAAGAACATGTAAATAAATTACATTAAAAATACAAATAAAAAAATGTGATAAAAACAAAATTGGAACCAAGATACTTTCATTTTAAAGTTTACTTAAACAGCTAGTCTTAATGAGTATGCTGCCAAAAATTGGTATTTAAATATCCGAAGGAGATTGTGAGAGCGATATTGTGACAGCAGGCAGCGGAAAAAGCACGACCCCTTCCCCCCGCCCTCCGAAAACCCTGCAGGACTGATTGCCTCCTTTGAGCTCCTCCCTGGTGAACATGCTCATGAACCCCCTTCCCTCCCCGTACCCCCCCCCCCCCCATCTCCCCTCCGACCAACCCCGGTGGCCTGGTCACCTTGTAGCCGGTAGTGCTCTCTTGGTTAATCGTTTCTTTGAGCTGCTCCCTGCTAAACATGCTCATGAACGTACGAATCGTCTGCTCTGTGAACGGCACACCCATCTGCACCCGAAGACCTGCGAGAAAAAAATATACAACAACGCGTCATCTATTATCACAGAGCGCATAAAAAAATCTGCATCTGAGGCTGTGAATCGCACGAGTTCGAGCGAAAATATAAGGTCAACACAGCACCACAAGGTACTCGTTTATGACCAGTCTTGTAAGTGGGCACAATATTATTCTTGATGCCTCCGTCTATGCCTTGCGTAAGAATACAGACCGAAGGCCAAGGACAGGGAGTAGAGAGGGGAGAATTCAACCCAACAGCGCTGGGGAAAATCTGTTCATGCTTATAAAACTAGAATGACAACGCTGTACTTGACAGATGACTAAGGCAGTTCCGGAAATGCTGCTTCGGTTGAACTTTTTTTGGTTGTTTTTAGAGCTCGACTCTATCATCTTATCATAAAAATATCCGAATACCTGCCATAATTTTTTTCTAATCGACTAATATTTTCTACCAATTTCGTCTCAATTATAAAAACGTTTCCATATTTTTTAATCATTTAACAGCATTTCATCAAATTAGCAACGCAGTTCAATTGCTCCCGGTTACACTGTACGCAAGCACAGGCAATCTCGACATCAGAAGGGGGATGTTTGGGAGAAGTGAGTGTTGGTTTCCGATCAGGAAAACGGCTAAAGAGGGACGTACTCGGTTATAATTTATTTAAAGTTTGTCCTCGAGACGTTGTTATACAAACATTTAAATCGTCGTTTCCAAAACAGATCCAACACTCTTGGCGAGGAAAGCATATCATTTTCTCCCCCCCCCCCGCCCCCCGAGGGCCTTTCCACTCCCATCTCGACATCGTACCTTGGAAGAGCGCGAGGAAGAACTGTAGGATGCCGTCGGTGACGTCAGGCTGGTGTATGTAGACGGGGAAGATAGCGAGCGTGGCCTGTACGTGACCCTGGATGGACTGGTAGCAGATCTTCTTGCTGATGCTCACGCCCTCCACCGCGATGCTCTCCACTAGGTCGGTCAGCAGTGCCAGCGTCCTCTTCACGCACGGCTTCACTGTGCCCAAACACAAAGGTTCATTCACTTTCTTTATACACGGCTTCCCTGTGGCCAAACACACGGGTTCATTCACTTTCTTCACACACGACTTCACAGTGAACAAACACAAGGGTTCATTCACTTTCTTCATACACAGCTTCACTGTGACCAAACATAAGGGTTCATTCATTTTCTTCACGCACGGCTTCACATTGCCCAAACACAAGGGTTCATTCACTTTCTTCATACACGGCTTCACTGTGCCCAAACACAAGGGTTCATTCACTTTCTTCACACACGACTTCACAGTGAACAAACACAAGGGTTCATTCACTTTCTTCATACACAGCTTCACTGTGACCAAACATAAGGGTTCATTCATTTTCTTCACGCACGGCTTCACATTGCCCAAACACAAGGGTTCATTCACTTTCTTCATACACGGCTTCACTGTGCCCAAACACAAGGGTTCATTCACTTTCTTCACGCATGGCTTCACTGTGACCAAACACACGGGTTCATTCACTTTCTTCACACACGACTTCACTGTGCCCAAACACATGGGTTCATTCACTTTCTTCATACACGGCTTCACTATGACCAAACACAAGGGTTCATTCATTTTCTTCACACACGGCTTCACATTGCCCAAACACACGGGTTCATTCACTTTCGTCACGCACGGCTTCACTGTGCCCAAACACAAGGGTTCATTCAATTTCTTCATACACGGCTTCACTGTGACCAAACACAAGGGTTCATTCACTTTCTTGACGCACGACTTCACTGTGCCCTAACACAAAGGTTCACTCACTTTCTTCACGCACGGTAAAGCGTGACGTCACTGTACAAACACCACTTGGTCACCTTTTTTATTGGTTCCATTCAGCACAACTAATTAAGTCGACAGCTCGGGGCATAACGATCCAGCACTCAGGTAACCACCTGCCATGGACAGCTCGGGGCATAACGACCCAGCGCTCACGATCACCTGCCATGGACAGCTCGGGGCATAACGACCCAGCGCTTACGTAACCACCTGCCATGGACAGCTCAGGGCATAACGATACAGCGTTCACGTAACCACCTGCCATGGACAGCTCAGGGCATAACGATACAGTGCGCACGTAACCACCTGCCATGGACAGCTCAGGACATAACGACCCAGCGTTCACGTAACCACCTGCCATGGACAGCTCAGGACATAATGATACAGCGTTCACGTAACCACCTGCCATGGACAGCTCAGGGCATAACGAAACAGTGCGCACGTAACCACCTGCCATGGACAGCTCAGGACATAACGACCCAGCGTTCACGTAACCACCTGCCATGGACAGCTCAGGACATAACGACGCAGCGTTCTCGTAACCACCTGCCATGGACAGCTCAGGACATAATGATACAGCGTTCACGTAACCACCTGCCATTGGCAGCTCAGGGCATAAAGACCCAGCGTTCACGTAACCACCTGCCATGGACAGCTCAGGGCATAAAGACCCTGCTAACCCTACTGTCCATTTGCAGCACCAATGACCGCTTAAGAAGCAGCATGTCCCGCGTATTATCTTGTTATTTTTTTATAACGCGTGGCTAACAAATGCCTTTCGTAGTTATCTCACTTTTCGCTAAATAACGTACAAAGAACTCAAAATGGCAATTTGCATCTTTGTGTTTTTTCCGCTTCAACAGTGCGGCTCACAACAAAGCATTGGTATGAGGCCGGGACCGGACAGGGGGTTCTAGCTTGACATCGCACGTATGAACACATTCCTTGGAGCAGGGCTACACATATACCGTTCATACATATACAGTACAATCCATACCATACATACACATACTGCGCATATAGTATATATGCTTTATATACACCACAGTACATACACCTACCGTTCATACACATATTGCACATATATATACCGTACATACATCTGCCGTTTATACATATACCGTGCATATATATACCATACATACATATACTGTACATACACATACCGCACATATATATACCGAACATATACATCGGTTCAAAAGTTATTTATATTTGTGTTTAATGTGCTGTGGATTTTTCAACAGAGTAGAAGAAAGAAAGAAAACAACAGTACATGTAATTTCAGCCTTTTTAATAACATTTTGCAGAATTTTACATTTAGGCTGCATGGTTTGTTGTTTAGACAATATTAATCAATTGTTTGTTTAATTCGACCAGAATATTCACACATTGTCACATAAACCCACCATAGGCTTTCAATGGTCAGCTAGAAATATAAATAACTTTTGAACCGTGCATACATCTGCCGTACACACATATACCGTTCACACACATACCGTACACACACATACCGTGCATACATAAGAGAAGCTTATGAAGCGCACACCAGTAAGTGCTACAAACACTACAATATATAAAATACAACACAGTTTAAAACCTTAATACTAAGTTAATACAGTTTAAAACTATATTCCGAGCAGGTCATTTTGAAGATGTGTGCCTTAAGACGTGAACTTAAAATACGTCTCCCTCCCAACCCCTCCCCGAACCCCCCACCTTGTTCCCTTACTTTGCTCCTGGAGGTCTTTGTTCTCTGCGAAATCGGTGACGGTCTTGAGGCTGAGGTACTGTCCCGTGAGCTTGGCCAGGAAGGCGGCGTGGTGCGTGGCCCGCGCGGCCCACTGCTGCTCCCCGTCCGGCAGCCCGGGCCACGGCAGCAGCTGGTAGTGGGACAGGCAGCGGTACACCAGCAGCTGCACCTGCCAACGTCAACAAACACCTGTAAAACCAGCTGTCAGTGAAAATTCCAGCCGAATGTGCTCCAAAACAGCAAGGTGCCCGTGGTATCTACATGCAGACGGGCAAGCAGAGTGAACTAGCTTGTCTGAAAGCTTAATAAACTTTGTAGACCTAAATTGACATTGAAAGGATAAAGCAATAAGAGTTTTCTTAGTTTTTTTTCTCCAACAATTGATCAAGGAATGTAGACTTGATCGTGTCAACAAACTCATTCAAGTGCTCAAGGATGGCGTCATATGGTCCCACTGGTCCACTGTCTTTGGGCCGACCTGGCTCATTAACAGTAACAACCCTTATTGGTTCCCCACACTTCCTACATTGAAAATATTTCAACAAACGATCAAGAAACGTAGGTTTACGCGTTATAAAACATTGTCGAGAGGAGGGCAGACAGCCGATCATAGTCGTACACACCGCGGCGCCGGCGAGGACTACAATCTTTCTTCCTTACAAGCAGCTGTACCTGCAGTCGCTCACTACATAAACTCAAACTTCCCTTCTGATGTAAGGGAGTGATGATGTCACACGGCAGCATGTCACACTCTGTTGTTTTAATAATATAATTTTGACAATGGAATCGAACGTTGAATACGCTAAAATTATAGCAGCACTTAGAATGAACAGATCACAGCACTGAAGATACGGTACTTAAACGGTACTTAAACTCGCTTGGGAAATCCAACTTGTTTCCGGAAATATCACGGCAGCAACTACGGACCCAAAAATTAAAACCTGAAAATGAAAGGACAGTTGGCTGGGTCACAAAAAATATGCGAAAAAAGCAAGTCAGTTCACCATCGCTGCTCCCCCGACAGCTCATCGATGGCTCCTGAGTGTCAAACTAAAGGAATTTAACTTTTTAATTTTAAAACTGGGGTTGTACTGTATAATTAACCAGCCCTGTTTGGACAATGATTCTTCCGCTTAGATCATCCCGAGGATGCGTGACTCTTTTTTTAATTAATTACAGGCATTCCAACGCTCCTCTGAAAAAATAGGTTATTTTGATAGGTCCTTAGTTAAAAAAATAGGTTTTTATAGGTTTTTTTTGACTTCAAAAAATAGGTTTTAATAAGTTGTAACATTTTATAAGGCTTGACATTCTAAAATAATAGTTTTAATAAGTTTTACGGTTTTTAAACATATTTTAATAAGTTTTTCGATTTTAATAGTCATAATTTAAAAACAATAAATATATTAATTTAAACAATGCAGATATATATTTGTTTTTTGGAGCGAGGTACTATTTTCTGTAAAAAATGCTAATATTAAGAAAAAATAGGCCAAAAAAAAGAAACAACAACAAAATAATCAGCAGTTTTAAAAAATTAGGTTTTAATAGGTTTAATAGATCATTTTCGCAAAAATAAAAAAAGTCCATTTTGAAAAAAAAATAGGTTTAATAGGTTTTAATAGGTTTAATAGGTCATTTTCGCAAAAAAATAAAAAAAGGTCCATTTTGAAAAAAAAAGGTTTAATAGGTTCCGCTGGAAGGCCTGTAATTATTTAACTTCTCCAAAACTACTTTTTTTTAATGCACGATTTAGCAACTTTCAAGAGTTCAAAATGTTAATAAACGTGGTAAATAAACAAGTTCTACTTTGACTGCTTTCATTTTTTTAAGTGCTCATTTAATCTTTACGCCTGGAATAATATGGGGATAAGTAGCTATTGAATATGCGGTGGTGTTGATTTACTATTGAATAAATAAGGGTTTAAACATTTTATTGCGCACAATAAACATTGTTCCTAAAAAGTGTATTATTATTAAAAAGCAGAACGCTAAGCTGCTTGCAAATATTAGCATTTGACGCCTGGATATAGGGTTACTCCTTTGAAGTACAGGTCATGCTGTTTCGCCATGTCATGGGAGACGAAAAAATTAATGACTTTCGTTTCATTTTTATAGATTCAGTCGTCAAAACAAGACGCCTCCCTCCCCCCAAACACACACGGAGGAGCAGATATATTATATATTACATATTTTTCCAGCGTCAAATAACGATAAAATCATGCAAAAGAAAAACCTGAAAGAACAGATCCGCTGGAGGCGGAATGGGGTCGGGGGAGGTTAGGGGGAAGGGCAGATCTAAATTTAATCGACTCAAGTTATTTTCAGAGATAGGGAATTTGTTTTATGAACTATACTCTGGTGTCCAAGCACCAAAGGCAGAGATATTGTTTCACATACTTGCCCTTGACTACTTTGTAAACGGATTACTTGCCCTTGACTAATTTTTAGACGTTTGACTACTTGACTACTTGCCATTGACTATTTTACAGGCGCTTGGCTACATTACTACTTGCTCTTGACTAATTTACAGACATTTAGCAACTTGACTACTTCACAGACGCTTGGCTACTTGACTACTTGTTCTTGACTACTTTATAGATACTTGGCTACTTGACTACTTGTTCTTGACTACTTTATGGATACTTGGCAACTTGACTTCTTGTTCTTGACTACTTTACAGTCATTTGAGACTTAACTTGACTATCTGCGCTTACGCTTGACTACTCGACTACTTTACAGACGTTTGGCTACTTGACTACTTTAAGAACCTTGACTACTTGACCACTTGTCCATGACTATTTTATAGGCGCTTGGCTACTTGACTACTTGTTCTTGACTACTTTATAGATACTTGGCTACTTGACTACTTGTTCTTGACTACTTTATGGATACTTGGCAACTTGACTTCTTGTTCTTGACTACTTTACAGTCATTTGAGACTTAACTTGACTATCTGCGCTTACGCTTGACTACTCGACTACTTTACAGACGTTTGGCTACTTGACTACTTTAAGAACCTTGACTACTTGACCACTTGTCCATGACTATTTTATAGGCGCTTGGGTACTTGACTACTTGTTCTTGACTACTTTATAGACATTTGAGACTTAACTTGACTACTTGTGTTTGACTACTTTATAGACACATGGCTACTTGACTATTTGTGCTTGACTACTTTACAGACGCTTGGCTACTTGTTTACTTGTTCTTAATTACTTTATGGACATTTGAGACATAACTTGACTACTTGCGCTTACGCTTGACTACTTTATAGATGTGGTCTTGTTCTAGTCGCTTCCATAAAAATGTGACCACACAAACGGCACAGCAGATGAGGCCGAACAGTCTCGACAAACTTTATGTAAACTCGATTCTATTTTCCAAAGTCAACGGCATTGACATTTGCATGTAGATTCAATTTGATATCTCAAAGTACCCGTCAATGAACTTTTTGCGCTGTGCCAACACTTAGAAGACTTCCACAAGACGAGAGTACAGGGAGAGGGAGGGGGAGGGGGCGGGGGTCGGCTCAGCATATAGTGAGCCCCACGATGCAAATCACATCGAAGTGTTTATCCCGTGAGAATTCCGACAGAGACAGAAAAAACTTGAACAAATTCATACTCATCATTGGGTCACTTTGCTGATCTAAATATAACAACAGGATCCGTAACCTAATCCCAGGAAAAAGTAAACTGTGCTACTTTGAACCCAGAAAGTTTTACATAGCCCCCACCTTTGTCCTCCCCCCACCTTCTCCATGCGAGTGCGAGCCACAAACTACGTTAGAGCAAGTGTTCAACCTAAACTTATGCCTGTGACTATGGGTATCCGCTTCTCAACTCAACCGTAACTAATCAGAGTTTTACACAAGCGTCACGTACTAAAGTACCAGAAGCGTAAAGTACTGGAAATATCACAAACGTTAGGTACCAAAAATACCACAAGCGTGACGTACTAGAAATACCATAAGCGTTACATACCAAAAAATACAACAAGCGTTACTTAGCAAAAACACCAGAAAAATACCAAAAGACCATAAGCGTAAGGTACTGTGCTGTAAAATAAGCATTAATGCAAATTTATTAATTTCCCCCAGTGAAAGAAGTGCGGAACTGAAGCCCGGGCCTTGGGGAAACAGTATTCCATCCCAGTATCCCCACCCTACCCTCCCCTACCCTCCTCACACGAAAATACTGGATGTCCGCCGGTATTGTTTTGAGGGAGGTGGGGAAGTGTTCGCCGAAAAGTGGGTATATATTCGTCGTGTCATTTTAAATAAATTTCGGCACAAAGAATGTTCTAAAAATCAAAATTTCCCCAAACAGTTCCTTCTCTAGCCCTCGGCAGATGCGACAACATACGACAGACGACATAAGACGGGCGACAGACGTCATAAGACATACGACAGACGACTTAAAACATACGACAGGCGACATGCGCCATGAGACATACGACTGACCACAAAGACATACGACAGAGGACAGAGGACATACGACAGAGGACATCAATGAAGCGACACAGCACAGGACCCTGTGCTGAGCTGCTTGGGATTCCATTTTACCCGTATAACACAGTCGATAGGAAGAACAGGAGGGGTGGTGGATTGTGGGTGGTGCAATTTGAACGTTCAATGAGTTGGAAACTGCACTGTCGCGTTTTATAATACCAGACTGCTTCTTAAAAAATAACTTCCCTGTCAATATTTGTTTAGAGATTTCCCTAACGGTGAGTTTAGTAAGCGAAGCTGTCATTACACACAGACACATGCATATATGTATTGTCTCATATATCAACATAAAACACGGCATGCTCATCTACACTTGACTACAGATGACTCCGCAGATTTCAAGCTCCTCTACGACCTTTTTTAGTTAAGATTTAGCTTATCGAGGTTCTAGTCTAACAATTTTCAGCTTGGATAAAACAACACGTTATAAGATATCGTCACTGTAAACGCGGCATTCAACGCTAAAACTGCGCCAGGTAT
Source organism: Protula sp. h YS-2021 (assembly GCA_949752745.1). NCBI lineage: Eukaryota > Metazoa > Annelida > Polychaeta > Sabellida > Serpulidae > Protula > Protula sp. h YS-2021. Next base: position 12,214,445 of record OX457028.1, read on the forward strand.
TACTTTTTACAAAAATCTGTGCATGTTATCCCCGAGGCATCCGCGTGCAGCGCGTCGTGGTTTCCACTGAATGAGAATTAGGGTTGTCGTTTTATTCACATTTTATCTGACATTTCATCCGAAAATAAGTAAAAAAAAAAAAAAAGAAAAAAAGATACTTCATCCCAAATCATATTTAAGGCCCCCTAGCCCAGGGATTTTTGCCATCCCCGGAGTTTATCTCCCCTGCGTAAGGTATCTGCTAGATTTCTATTTTTGCAAAGATCCGGCCCCTTCTACATTGAGAGTTGCATGCAATGAACCGAGTACATTTTTGGCGTATATTCATGCATTCGTTTATTTTCAAATGTTGAAAGCACACTCAGATTTCCCACATTCAGGAGATTATGATTCTTAGTTGTACGCCGGGATTAAGCGGAGCAATATTGTGTAGCATATGATCAACATGAACTGATTTATTACATCACCCATTTAGGAAGCGAGTCCTGCTTAAAGTTTGCTCAGGTTTTAATTTTAAAATATCGTGCAGCACATTATAAAATTGGAGTTGTAATAGTAACGGTAATTCAAACCAGTCTGGCCTTCCCAGCAAGCAGCCACCCCACCCCCCCCCCCCCCCGCCCTCTCACCTCATATTTGACCTTTCCATCACGCAGCAGCCATCCCTCACCCCCGCCCTCTCCCCTCATATCTTACCTTCCCCTCAAGCAGCAGCACTCGGAGACCCCCCCCCCCTGTCACCTCGCATCTAGCCTTCCCAGCAATTAAACTGCCAAACCGTTAAAATCCAGCCTCGGCAATTCCGGCCATGCTCGGGTAAAAATCTACGAGGAGGTGGGGGGGGGGATTTCAAAAAATGTCTAACGTTCACTGCGCACAATCACATACGGTCACATACGGCGTAAATACTTCTAACGCCGGTAAAACAGGGACGGGTTTAGAGGGCTGAGACTGTACTTTACTGGATAAACCTTAACTAAGAGACCCCGGTGAGTCAGTGCTCAGCATGAGTGTACACATTTCCCGCGTGCTCAGCGTACAACAATTGTGACTCGGTACACTGTATTGTCATTCAAGATCTCTGACTGCCACAAAAAATAGGGGGCACAAATGAGGTATGTTTACAAAGTTTGCAGACCCCACACTGTCTACGGAACACTTAGACTAATAAACAACTTACACATATTTTGTTAAAACAAGCATCATCTGGCTGCAGTTTTTTGTTTTTCGCATGTAAAGAGAAAAAATATTTGAATTTATCTGAGATAAGTTGTGAATTTTCTCTCTCTGCAGTGCGAAAGAAGACGGAATAGCTGAGAATAGAAGGGCTTGAGGATTTGACGCTGGAATGACGAGGACATCCCAGCCATAGCGCACACCCTGCTGCAGACAACTGTCAATCACATATAAAAAGACGTATCAATGTAGCATTTATAGGACTATTTACGTGCTTCTAGGAGACCATGGAAATGAAACAATACTTGATTTTTAATTTATTGACATTACTTTGGATATCTATCAGCAATATGATAATGTCTTCACAAGCTGCATGGTTTCACAGGAGTCCCCGTCTGTACTATTTCTCTGATGACACAAAGAAATTTATGAACTCACAAGACGACTGTAGAGAAAAAGGCGCCAACCTCGTCACTGTAAATGATGACGATGAGAACCACTTCCTGTATGACTCACACAGCGGTAACAAGGATCACTGGATAGGACTCCACTGCTCCCCGATTTGTACCAGTAACGACTTATCGTGGTTCAGTGGATCATCAAACTACAGGGACTGGGCCAGAGGCGTAAACAATGGTGGTTACGCATTTATTGACTTCAGGGATAAGAAATGGAAACTCACTCATGATATTGGCAATAATAATCAGAAGCGCTACATCTGTGAGAAAGCAGACGGTTGTCAGGATCGCCCCTGCCAGAACGGAGCCACGTGTGTAGCTGATAGCAGCGGCGGATATACCTGTAACTGTAGGGCTGGGTTTAGAGGAGACAACTGTCAGACTAACATCAACGAGTGTAACTCAGATCCCTGTGTCCACGGAAACTGTGATGACGGGAATAACCGATACACGTGTGACTGTGGCGGTGTGTACACGGGGCAGCACTGTGAGACTGACATTGATGAATGTGCTGAGGCCAGTCATAATTGTAAGGCTAACCAGGGCGAGTGTGTGAACCACGAGGGAGGCTTCACGTGTTACTGTTACCCTGGTTACACAGGCAACAAATGCCAGACTGACATTGATGACTGCCAGTCAAGTCCTTGTCAGCACGGCGGCTCGTGTACTGACGGAATTAACGCCTACACGTGTACCTGCACCGCGTTCTACACCGGAACACACTGTGACGCGGACATCGACGAGTGTGACACGCCAAACTTCTGTAAGAACGGTGAATGCGAGAACAATCCAGGCGGATACCACTGTGCCTGTAACAGCGGGTTTGAGGGCGACACGTGTAACACAAACATCAATGAATGCAACCGTTATCAAGGAATCTGTCAAAATAACGGCTCCTGTAGGGACACGCGCGGAAGCTACGACTGTACCTGCACAGCGCGTTACAGGGGACAGAACTGTACCAACGACGTCAATGAATGCGATACACCAAACTTCTGTAACCATGGCACCTGTAACAACTTTCACGGCGGATTCCTCTGTACATGTGAGAGAGGGTATGAAGGCGACAGGTGCGATCAAAACATCGACGAATGCAGGCGCCATGAAGGAATCTGTCAAAATGGCGGCGCCTGTATGGACACAGAGGGCAGCTATGAATGTACCTGTGAGCCCGGCTACACGGGTCACAACTGTAGCGCCGAGATCGACGAGTGTTCCTCTTCTCCCTGCGCCAACGGGGCAACATGCCACGATGAAATCAACAAATACACATGCGAGTGCGCTCCCCAGTTCACCGGAACACGCTGTGAGGAGGACGTGGATGAGTGCACTGACTATGATTACTGCGGGGAGTGGAACTGCATCAACAAATACGGTGACTTCCGCTGTGACTGCCCACAAGACTATCGAGAAATGTACTGCAGCACTGATACCGACGAGTGTGTGGATCAAGACGCTTGTCACTCACACGAAAATTGCTCCGATGTTTCCTGGACGTTCAACTGCACATGTGAAAACGACGGTGGCAACCATACCGACAAGTGCGTATCGACTCCGCCACGCCAGAACGGCAATCCCAGAGAACCGAAAGAAGACTTGACGCCACTGAAAAACGCGCTAATCGCGGGCTGCGTGATTTCCTCCGTCGTTGTGGCTGTAATGGTGTACCTCCTTATTGACGACAGGTTATACGCGCGGCGTCTCAACGCGCGCCAAAGCCTGTCCGCCTCGCGCGGAAACGACTCCGCATCCGACACGCCAGAGTTCTCAAATATATGCGCGGAAAACAAAGGCTACGAAGCTTCCGGTCAGGCAGTGAAGACATTTAGCGATTAAAATCTGGCAAACTAACGCAACTGAAGTACCACCGCCTATCCTACATCTTTATTGGTAGCATGACACATCCTGTAGCTGTGACGGCAACACTGCACACCATCAAGTAGTCATGGCAACATTGCATATCCCCAAGTAGTCACGACAACACTTTACACGCAGTCGTTGCAACATCTCACAGCCCATAGCAGCCAGGGCAACATTGTGCGCTTTATAGCAAATCCTACAGCAGTCACAGTTACATAACCTGTAGCAACTACGGCCTTACTGACATTAAACCCTCCCCCCTCCCCCCCATTCCCCTACCACGCCTTGAAACCACAATCAGGCATCGTATACTTCAAAATTAAAAATAAAGTGGGAAAACAATGATAATGAGCCTCAAAATGTGTCCGTTTAACGTTTACGTCAGAAGAACCGATAAACGGCTTAAGATTTTACCGCAGAGAATATGCATACTGCGACAGATACCGGTGTGTGGAAAGCCTCGCATATCTACTGCAGGTCTTTTTTTTTTTTTTGGAAATCCACGTAAAGTCCCACTTGTTTAATAAACAAGATACAATTTGATAGTGTGAACGGGGAACGGCTATATGGCAGTTCCTGTGATTGCTTATTCAGAAACTTTATTTCAGTTCACACGTTTTATGAGGTTAATGAGAAACCTAAGATTACCCTCAACATTAGTCTGAACACTAAATCAAACGCTTTGTGAGCGCATAACCTTTACGCCATATGACAGCATTACTCACTACTCAACATCATCATCTACGTCATTTAACTGATGGCATTACATGGTACACAACGTCATCATTTACGCCACATAACGTCATGTGACAGCGTCAACGAGACATCAACGTGATCATTTACGTCATCATCATGTGACATCATTCACACATCGACGTCATCACTTGTGTCATCATGATGTCACAGCATAACAAGGACATCGAGGTCATCATTTACGTCATCTTCGTGTGACACCATCACTCAAGACACTGACGTCATCATTTACGTTGTCATCATGTGGCATCATTACCACGAAGATATCGACATGTCTGATGAATACATATAAATCTATATATATTTCTCAAGAAAAATTGGGCTCTATACTTGGCCCTTAAAAAGTGAATACCACTAAATATTCACATTGCTCAAAGAAAGCCCAAACTTTTCTGACATACTGCGAACATAAATTAAAACATTAATTCATAATTCCCTCTGATGATGTATTTTTAGTTTTGCTTATAATTAAACTTGTTATGTTTTTTTCCTGTTATATGTGAATATTTATGATTTTGCTTATTATTAGAATTGTTTTGAATGAAATAGCTGTTTTTCGGATTGTTATGTACGCGATATGTACAGCGTTTATTATTCATGTTGTTATGCTTTTAGCTTAAATTCAATAAACACATTATCTTTCTACCTATTTATTTCATTGTTTTATTTCAAAAGCTGAAGCAAGACAGAAAATAAAGGAAAAATACTTGGTCTTTAAAGTTTTTTTACCCTTTTTTTAAATTAATTTTTTTTTCAACAGTTACACTGCAATTTTCAAAAGAATGAAAACTGTCAAAATATTGATATGGACACAGAGCAATGCCATCTCAAATCCGACAACCACAAAACTGCATATTTAGCCATTAATTCGTAGATTTAAATGTGATTAAACGTCATGAAATACACAGTTAAACGTCATAAAGCATACAATATGCTGGAGTGACAAACAGGAAGCCAGTGACCTTCACCACCTTTTTTTTTCTTGTCGCCGGAGCAGGGAGGGTGTTTGAGGACAAGTTTCTGTAGGTCTTCAATATTAAATGGTATGTATATCAGAAAGTGTGCTCTACGAAGTGTGCATATCGGAGAGTTCGCGTACTGGAAAATGCCTGGGAAAGGAGCACATCGGAGTGCACGTACAGGAGAGTACACGTACTGAAGTGCAGAAACCGGGGCGGGGGGAGGGGTGTACAACCCCCTCCCCCTTCTCAACGAAATTGGCACCCGGCGCGTGCCACCTTTTCTCCGCGTTTTTTTTTACCACACCCATGGTAACATGCTCGTACATTCAGCAGAATGCACACAATGGTTGTTCAGGAGTGAAGAACAGGGCTGTCACACGGACTTTTTCCTGACCATCGCATTAACATGGGTGTCTAGAATGAAAAAATTGCACTCCAAGTGCTCTAGAGTTTGACAAGGACATCACTAGCATTGCAAATCTAGTGGAACAAACCAGACCAGACGGCATAAAACACAAGGACATTTTATATCAAATCTGGAAAAATTAACAAATTTCGATGTTCGAATTTCCTGACTTTTGAAGAAATATTTTTTCCTGACTTTTCCCAACTCATCACATTTTGTCTTGATCTTTCCCGACTTTTTCCTGACCGTGGCAATCCTGGTTGAAGTAACAGAGACACTTCCACTGGAGGGAAGTGGGTCACGTACTAGTTTTGACACCACAAGTGAGAGGCTTGGCTTGAAGCAAGGTAGATGTCCGACAGACGACACACAACAAAGCCTTTCTGACTGCAATTACACTTAAGTTTTTTGTGCAAAAACAACACGGACGCACTGGTGGCGCACTGATTCAGTCTTACCGAGCTATCGCCGATAGGTGGAGCACTGAATCAGTATTATTTAGTTGTCGCCGACAGGTGGCGTACTGGGTCTGTCTTTTCGAGCTGTAGCCGACAGGTGGCACCCTGTATTAGTCTTGTGACTCTCAACGACAGGTGGCGCATTGGGTCAGTATTACCCAGTTGTCGCCGACAGGTGGCGTACTGGGTCAGTCTTATCACACTCTCTGAGACAGGTGGCGGACTGGCTTTCTCGCCATTCTCCATACATTACCGTGTGGCGTTGGCTATTCTCCCCTTAATGCATCCGGTGCACCCATGTCACCGTCTATTTACGTCTGTTTACACGAAATGCGTATTGTTCATTCGACGAGATCGTTTACGTTTTACAGAGACACTAGCACGACCCTAGGCTCTTCAATCTATGCACAATATGGCCGCTGATGTGAAGGCGCACCGGCACTTCTAGCTCCTCAGTACACATATATATTAAAGGCTAAGCATTCACGGGTATTTTAGTATCAAGGATTCCTAACGATCAGCTCCTAAGCTTATCCAAGTGCACCTTTTTTCGCAATAGTTTTTTACTTCTCTTTTGTTTCGAACAAAGACACATATTTGTACGCAGTAGTCAAATGTCTCTTGTATTCAAACCTATTGGCAGAAATAAAATATGCTATGGAAAAAAGTTTATTTTGCGCTTAAGGTTATATTAGAAATTAAAACAGATGATAAAAAATACGTCTTGTTGAAAGCCGACAAATAAGGTAATATCTCTAGAAGTAACTACAATTTCTACAACGACAGAGTCACACTGCGAAAACAGTTCTATCATTATAACGCTAGATGTCCATACAAAATTTGCTAAGAGTTGATGGCGTCTGTAAATGAGCAAAGGTGGTTCAGGCTCCGGATTCACGAACGTCCCTTAACTTAAAATTTCACTTAAATCTTTCAATTTTGCTGAATCATCCCTTAAATCAGGTTAAGTTAAGGGACGTGTAAGTGGTGCATACCATTTAACTTAAAATTGCACTTAGCGGGCCCTTAACTTAGCAAAATTTTAAGGGAGGTCCCGAGGTTCCTTAACTATTAAGTGAAAGTGTAAATGAAAGAAAAATGCGATGATTCTTTAAAAAAGTATAAGAATGGATTTTCAAATAGTAAAAAACATGTCTGTGGAAGGTTTCGATCTGTTACATTGAGTAAAGTCCTAGTTTTTGAAGTCCTTGCAAACGACACAAATGGTCACTTAAATTTAAGTTTGACTTAAGTGGGTTTTGTAAATCGACAAATAAGCCTTAACTAAGGAAATTTAAGGACCCGTGAAGTTAGGGATAAGTTACGTTTAAGTTAAGTTAAGGGAAGTTTTGTGAATCCGGCCCCAGGGGATCCAGCTAACTTTGTGGTGATAGTGTCCACTCTGGAAATTGGCCCTTATCCCAGGCCTCACCCGAAAGCTCATTCTAATCTCAGACCTGACCCGAAAGATTATCCCAATCTCAGACCTGACCCGAAAGCTTATCCCAATCTCCGAAAGCTCATTCTAATCTCAGACCTGATCCGAAAGCTTATCCCAATCTCAGACCTGATCCGAAAGCTTATTTTAATCTCAGACCTGATCTGAAAGCTTATCTTAACCTCAGATCTAATCGAAAGTTTATCCAAATCTTAGACCTGACCCGAAAGCGTATCGTAATCCCACTACATCAGCACTGATGGCTGATACGCAAAACTGAAGCATGTGCTGAAACTTATGCGGCTTTTTAACGGGCATGCAAAAAAAGGGGGGCTGTTGACAGGGGAGAGGGAAGCTTTCTATCGGTTACCAGCGATAACTGACCTAGGGACAACGGGCAATTAATCAATTTTCTCAAAGCTTTTTTTTTCAATTTTTTTATCGATTTGATAAAAATCTCACCGTAGTGTGATTTTTAAAGATCTAGTATTTTTTAAATTTTCGAAGCAGTAAACTGAGATTTCAACGCTCTTTTTTAAGGAGATTTAAATGATAACATCTCGGGAGTTCATTCCCTGTCCACCGACATAGGACACGTTCACATCTTTTGTCACTCTGCAAAGGATAAACCCCTACATACTGCTGGAGTTACAGTGTTCCCGTACTGATCTCAATCTACCCGACGTTCACAGCATTGTGAAGTTTCCAAGAGTTCTCTAATCAGTACGAGTAGGTGATCTACAGGGCGTACAAGGGATAACCCGATAGAGCTTGTGGTGTAGGTGATGTACAGGGCATACAAGGAATAACCCGATAGAGCTTGTGGTGTAGGTGATCTACAGGGCGTACAAGGGATAACCCGATAGAGCTTGTGGTGTAGGTGATCTACAGGGCGTACAAGGCATAACAGGATAGAGCTTGTGGTGTAGGTGATCTACAGGGCGTACAAGGCATAACAGGATAGAGCTTGTGGTGTAGGTGATCTACAGGGCGTACAAGGGATAACCCGATAGAGCTTGTGGTGTAGGTGATCTACAAGGCGTACAAGGGATAACCCTATAGAGCTTGTGGTGTAGGTGATCTACAGGGCGTACAAGGGATAACCCGATAGAGCTTGTGGTGTAGGTGATCTACAGGGCGTACAAGGCATAACAGGATAGAGCTTGTGGTGTAGGTGATCTACAGGGCGTACAAGGCATAACAGGATAGAGCTTGTGGTGTAGGTGATCTACAGGGCGTACAAGGGATAACCCTATAGAGCTTGTGGTGTAGGTGATCTACAAGGCGTACAAGGGATAACCCTATAGAGCTTGTGGTGTAGGTGATCTACAGGGCGTACAAGGGATAACCCTATAGAGCTTGTGGTGTAGGTGATCTACAGGGCGTACAAGGGATAACCCGATAGAGCTTGTGGTGTAGGTGATCTACAGGGCGTACAAGGGATAACCCGATAGAGCTTGTGCTGTAGGTGACGTGACAAGGGATAACCCGATAGAGCTTGTGCTGTAGGTGACGTGACAAGGGATAACCCGATAGAGCTTGTGCTGTAGGTGGCGTGCAGGGATGTACAAGGGATAACCCAAAACAGCTTGTAGTGTCATCACAAGGAAAGGGTAAAGTGCGTGTGTTTATTCACGACAACGATATCGATCAAGATAAGACTAGAAAATAATGCTAAATAATAGCATTTTTTTAATTTTGAGAATTTAAATTAGTTGTCGTAACATGCACATTTAGATCAACTGTCGCTTGATCAGTTGTTGCTCCAAACTTAAACCTTAACTTGTAAATGTTAATGTACTCTTTCTGCATCGCACTCCTGCTTTCACAACAACTAATTTTCCAACAAATATTTTCTCTCAGCTACATCCGCATATGAATATAGATAAAACACGAGTCAAAATTTGGGCAGACCATACTTGGTGAAAGATGTTCCTTTGTAATAGTTCAAATACAAAAGCTGCTGGTTTTATAAAAGATATAACAGCAACAAAATATACGAGTTTACTGAAATGTAAGGCACAGGAATCCCTTAGAATCTCATATTCTTCCGTTGGGCTTTATTTAAAATATCATGGGATACACATCCCTGGTGGTTTCCAACAGAATATCTAAATTGTACAGTCTGAGAATAAGTTGGATCTCTTAATAGATTTGTTGCTGGGTTTGTGATTAGGTGCAGAATATTTCTATCGCTGGCAGATCTTTTCAATGCTGGCTTCTTTCCTACAGCATATAAAATGTAAACAAGTTTGTCCAAGGACAAAGTCCCAGCTTACGAAAAGCAATAAGACCCAATTCCAGCATGCATGAGTAAGGGAATTTTCCTGAAAAATTGGGCTTCAAAAGATGAGACGGCAAAGAGCTAGCCCAATAATTTAGCACCGGACCAGAACATAGACCGATAAATGCAAACAAAGATTTCTTTCCCAGAAAAATGGGAAACAGATTTTTTGTATCTCTGGTAGACTGGATAGTCTGCCATAGATACCTTCAAACAACGCTCGCATTTCGGACCAGTCGCATATTTATGTCACTTGCCCTGATGCGCGGTTCTTATTCAGAAGTGCGCATGTTTAATTAACTTGCGTTGATGCGCAGTGCTTATTTTGGACCACTGTAAATGTTTATTTAACTTGCGTTGGAGCATAGTGCACATTTCGAACCACTGCGCATGTTTATTTAACGTGCGTCGATGCAAGGTGCTTATTTTGGTCCAGTGTGCTGCTTATTTAGCTTGTGTTGCTGTGCGGTTCGCATTTCGGACCATTGCACATATTTATTTAACTTGTGTTGATGATCGGTACTACTTATTTTGGACCGGTGCAAATGTTTATTTAACTTACGCTTATGTGCGGTGCGCAATTCGGACCAGTGTGCATGTTTATTTAATTTGCGTTGATATCTGGTTCGCATTTCGGACCAGTATACCTGTTTCTTTAGGTTGCGTTGATGCGCAGTTCGCATTTTGGGACAAGTGAGCAGGTTCATTTAACTTGCGTTGACGCGCGATTTGCGTTTCGGACCAGAACGCATGTTTATTTAAGTCCCGTCGATGCCCGACTCTTATGTCTATTCAACTTGCGTCGATTCATGGTTCTTTCTTCGGACCACTGCGCATGTTTATTTAACTTGCGTTGATGCGCAGTTCTCATTTCAGACCACTGCGCATGTCTATTCAACTTGCGTCGATGCGTGGTTCTTTTTTTCGGACAAGTGCGCATGTTTGTTTAACTTGCGTTGATGTGCGGTGCTTATTTTGGACCGGATCGCATGTTTATTTAACTTCCGCCGATGTGCGGTTCGCATTTCAGGTCATTGCCCATGTTTATTTAACTTGTGTTGATGCGTGGTTCTCATTTCAGATCAGTGCACATATATATTTAACTTGCGTTGATGCGCGGTTCGCATTTCCGACCACTGCGCATGTTTATTTAATTTTCCTCGATGTGCGGTTCGCATTTCGGACCAGTGCGCATGTTTCTTTAGGCTGCGTTGATGCGCGGTTCGCATTTCAGACTACTGCGCGTGTCTATTCAACTTACGTTGAAGCGTAGTTCTTTTTTTCGGACCAGTGCGCATGTTTATTTAATCTGCTTTAATGCGCGGTGCTTATTTTGGACCAGTTCGCATCTTTATTTATCTTCCGTCGATGCGCAGTTCACATTTCGGACCAATGCGCATGTTTACTTAACTTGCATCGATGCGGAGTACTTAATTTGGACTACTGCGAATGTCTATTTAACTTGCGTCGATGTGCAGTTGTTAAATCTGACTACTGCGCAAGTTCATTTAACTTGCGTTTATGTGCTGTAGGAGGAGATTCATTTAATTTTTTTTTTCAAAAATTCCGAAAAAAATTCAAAAGTTTTCCAATTCACTCCAAAAGCACAAGCCGTATGCATGACCCCCTAGAGACGGCTCATATCGAAAATAAATGAAATCTGATAAAAACTGTAGGAGGAAATGCATTTTGAATATTTTTCCTTCAAAAATTCTCTCATCGACTGAAAAAGACAGGCCATATTCACGACACCCTAAGCATGCCTCAGCCACAAAATAAATGATGTTTGATCAAAACTGCAGGAGAAAATGCATTTTGAGGTATTTTCATCAAAAATTCCCCCCGAAATCAAAAATTCCCAAGTCGTGTCAAATAGCACAAGCAGTATGCGAAACCCTACCTAAGAATGCCTCATAGCAAAAAAAAATGAAATCGGATAAAAACTGTAGGGGGAAATGCATTTTGAAGTTTTTTTCTTCAAAAACTCCCTAAAAATACAAAAATTGCCCGATCGACTAAAAAGCACAAGCCGCATCCACTTACACCAAAAATAAATGACATCGAATCAAAATTGTATGGGTAGATGCATTTTGAATTATTTTCGAAATTTTTGCTTCAAAAATTCCCCAAAAATACAAACTAAAAAAGCACAAGCCGTACGCACGACCTTTTAGGGGTGCCTCATGCCAAAAATAAATGACATCGGGTGAAAAATGTAAGAGGAGATACATTTTAAAATTTCTTTAAAAATTCGCCAAAAATTCAAAAATCACCCGATCGACTAAAAAAGCACAAGCCGTATGCACGACCGCTTAGGACATCCTCAGACCAAAAATAAATGACATCGAATTAAACTTGTAGGAGAAGATGCATTTTTTTCAAAATTTTTGCTTAAAAAAATCCATAAAAATACAAAAATTGTCCGATCGACTAAAAAAGCACAAGCCGTATGCACAACCATTTAGGGGTGCCTCATACCAAAAATAAATGAAATCGGGTTAAAAATGTAGGAGGAGATACATTTTTAATTTTTTTTCTTTAAAAATTCGCCAAAAATTCCAACATCATCCGATCAACTAGAAAAGCACAAGCCATATGCACGACCTCTTAGGGATGCCTCACACCAAAAATAAATGACATCGGATTAAAATTGTAGGAGGAGATGCATTTTGAAACAAAGTTTACAGCGAACTAACTAACTAACTAACTAACGGACGCCACCCGCAAACCGATAGGAATACCCCAGCTTACGTGTAACGTAAGCTGGGCTAAAAATGGGTCTATTTTTTTTCAACAAAAATGATACTCTTACAACCCCTGGTCTCGTCAATGTCCTTAAAAAATTAAAATGAGGACTCTCCAGAGACCGGTCATCTGGACCCCCGACATCGCTGTGCCTCCGGAAAATTAGGGACAGCTCTGTCGCATTCTCAGTACCATAGATAAAGTTTTTACTGAAACAACCTTTCTTCGTTCAAAATCATCAACTTCCATTACACTTTTGGATCAGGTAGATCAGTGAGACCATGCCTAATACAGCTTCATAATATAGAGTCCGTAAGCTGGACATAAAGGCAGTAGAATATAAAAATTCCAGGGAGTAGGGAACGGATGATCCCAAACATTACCCATAATAACCTGCGTCACCGAATCAATTACCGTGACTTCAGTGAAGGTAATATGCAGTTTTATTCTTAAAATCCTTTTTTTTTTTTTTTTTGCTGTTTTTGCTTTTGTTTGTTTCTTTGTTTTTCTTGTGTGTGTGTTTTTTTTTTTTTTTTTTTTTTTTGTTTTTGTTTGTTTGTTTGTTTTCTGCACTTGCCTGTGTATTATGTGTTTGTTTTCTAAAGCACAAACAAATTACATTCCTTCATAACGCCAATAAATCTCGTTGAAATAATTTGCAAAATGCCTCCCACTTCCACCATGAACTGATCGTTACTTCTATATTTTTTTCATAAAATCGTGCAACAATGTGAAAAATAACTCCCCGAACACAGTGTTTTCTATGTTTTATTTAGTTCAGTTCCCCTGAGTAAAACAGGAGCGTTACACAACAGGGCGGGGCACGAATAGTTGTCCTAGAAACGCTGCTCGAATCTGGCACATTTTTCACTCAACAGATTGTTAATTTTATTTGAGATATGTATTTTTCAAAATAAATACAGAAAATGAAATCGTGTTAAAAGCACGGGCTGCACAATATACATAATGAGTAAAGCCATGCTGACATTTCTAGGATAAAGGATATAACCTGAATAGACGGATAGTGTGTATTACTTCGTTACATTTCTTTAACTTATTGTTGACAAAAAGGGCTGAGATTTGATAGCTCCGGCCATTGTCTTCAGCCAGTAACAACACAGTGATACGGCTGCCCACAAACTCGGGTCATATACACGCCTGTTTTTTTTTTACTGCGGTGATCCACCGTAACAGAGGAGCATGGCAGGGAGGGTGCGATGGTGCTTACGTGTCGTACTGGTGTTCTGGATACACGGCGCGTCCATTCAGTGTGATGGCACGTTGGTCCACAACGACGACAACAACTACGTGTATTACTACTCTGGCAATGAAGTGCGCACGTGGCCTGAGTCACGTGACGAGTGTGAGGACAGGAAGGGCGCTCATCTGGTGACTGTAAACAACCGCGCTGAGAACGAATTCCTGTACGTCTCCGACACTAATGACCCTAGTGGTCGTGATTACTGGATAGGTCTACGCTGTGGCAGCGGTACCTGTAACGGTGACAATGGCGTAACGTGGGTGAACGGCAACTCTGACTACAGAGACTTTGAAACAACAGCCCTATTTGCAGGCATCCGTTACGTCTACATGGACTTTGGTGATGAAGACTGGTATGGAAGCGATTCCAGAGATGACGAAAAGCGCTACATCTGCGAGAAACCAGACGGCTGTCACAACCCTAGCAATCCATGTCTCAATGGAGGAACGTGTACACCAGACAACCGCGACGGTTACACGTGTGCGTGTGACGCGGGGTTCACGGGACGGAGGTGCCAAACAAGTCTGCACTGTGTGCCGGGGCCCTGTACTCCCGGGTCTTGTAGTGAGGGGACGGACTCGTACATATGTGACTGTGAGGGCACTGGGTACACGGGGAGTGAGTGTAATCACGACATGGATGAGTGCAGTGACGATTCCCACAACTGTATCACAAACAATGGCCGGTGTAATAACACAGTCGGTAGCTACACATGTGTCTGTAACGCCGGGTGGACAGGTCGCAGGTGCCAGACGAACATCGATGAATGTGACTCGGACCCCTGTCAACATGGCGGCTCGTGTAATGACAGTCTTAACGGGTACAGCTGCTCATGCACTAGCGCCTACACGGGAATCCACTGTGAATCTGACGTCAACGAATGTAGAGAAAATACGGGCATCTGCAACAACGGTACCTGTGACAACACGGAGGGTGCGTTCACATGTACGTGTTACCATGGATACAGAGGTGGCCGATGTGATCGTGATGTTAACGAATGCTCGGGTAACGGAAACATTTGCCAACACCAGGGAACATGTGTCAATACCCCTGGAAGTTATCAGTGCATGTGTGTGCCGGGCTACACGGGACAAAACTGCGAGGAAGAAATCGACGAGTGTGACTCGAACCCTTGCATGAACGGAGGAACCTGTACCGACATGGTTAATGGCTTCAACTGTACCTGTCCATCAAATTACCAAGGCACAAACTGCACAACAGACGTAAACGAATGTCTACAAAGTGATGACGTATGTGGCCCGGGCAACTGCAGCAACACCCTTGGCGCATTCACGTGTGTCTGTCCTCCGGGATACGGCGAACTGAACTGTACCGACATCGACGAGTGCCTGGAGCCGAATCCATGCATTTCCCATGGCAACTGCACCAACCACCCCGGTGGTTACAGCTGCGTATGCGAGCCGGGCTACAGCGACGAAAATGACTGTCTACCACACGATAGTACTGGCAACAACAACACCGGAAATGACGTCAGCGGCGAGGACGAGGAGGTGGTGGCGCTGAGGAAAGCGCTCATTGCCGGCGGTACCATTCTATTCGTCACGCTAATTCTCATGATCTATCTGCTTGTGGACGACATCAGATACCAGCGCGACGTCAAGGCATGCAAGCGCATGCGCCGATGCGAGGAGATGTCGCAGTTGAATGACGTCATCGAGACGGAAAGCTCGGTGGATTGTCGTGATTCCCCGGGCGACAACACGCACAGCGCGG
Source organism: Protula sp. h YS-2021 (assembly GCA_949752745.1). NCBI lineage: Eukaryota > Metazoa > Annelida > Polychaeta > Sabellida > Serpulidae > Protula > Protula sp. h YS-2021. The sequence continues at coordinate 12,229,980 of OX457028.1, forward strand.
CAGCACTCTTCAGCCAGCATGGAGGGAGCGGGCAAGCACCCATAACAGCGGCAACCTCCAGCGCAGACAGGGAGAGTGGGGATCAGCCGGCTGCAGTGGCATCTCTCCAATTACAGCATGGATAGCAAGCAGGGACCTACACAGTGGTTTAACTGTCAAAAATAACAGAAATCAGACCAACGAAATGCGTTCACCAGTGGCCGCGCGGCAGACCATTCTGTGCTCTCATCAACAATCGAAAACGTTCCGCCTTTTTAAATACGGCAGGAAATGCTGACTTTAAAAATGATTGATATTCCCTTTTCTGTCGCAAGTGGACCCTTATCAGTTACATCTTTTTTTCTGTGAGTAAGTACAGATATGACATACACTCGCTTGTCCTTCACAGATATATGATAGGATCGCTTGTCCTTCACAGATATATCATACACTCGCTTGTCCTTCACAGATATATGATAGGATCGCTTGTCCTTCACAGATATATCATACACTCGCTTGTCCTTCACAGATATATGATAGGATCGCTTGTCCTTCACAGATATATGATAGGATCGCTTGTCCTTCACAGATATATCATACACTCGCTTGTCCTTCACAGATATATGATAGGATCGCTTGTCCTTCACAGATATATGATAGGATCGCTTGTCCTTTACAGATATAAAAAATTAGGGATATTAAATAGGAATATTTCCAATTTTATCTTGATCTTACGATTACCCGCTTTTGTGAATACGTAACAGTAAGAGTCAATTTAAAAGTGTGGCTTTTTCCGTATGGAATTTGGTCCGGTGTCAAATAAAATATGGCCTATAATTTGTATTTATGAAATGACGTACCAGCCCCCCCCCCCCACCCCCTTCTGCGTTCTTTTGCTCAAATGTACATTTTTATAGCATTTCAACTCATCTGCCTGAAGAAGGTCAATGCTATTTTCGGCAGCTTTGTGCCTCCTGATCCGTTTTGTCCTTAATAATTTTTCAAACCCAAACAACTCGTGAACTTCTTAAATCCCCAAATATTAGACACAATAGGAACAGTGCTCACGATTCAAAGCGTGGTATTTCAACATGATATTTGATGCATCTAAAAGTTACTCAGCCTTACTTAAGACTCCCTGAACCACACCCTGGATCCCAGCATGCATCGGTGCATCTCATCACGCCCCCCTCACACCACATCCCTGTCACACCACGCCCCTGTCACACCGCATCCCTGTCACACCACATCCATGTCACACCACGCCCCTGTCACACACCATCCCTGTCACATCATGCCCCTGTCACACCACGCCCCTGTCACACACCATCCCTGTCACATCATGCCCCTGTCACACCACGCCCCTGTCACACCACATCCATGTCACACCACGCCCCTGTCACACCGCATCCCTGTCACATCATGCCCCTATCACACCGCATCCCTGTCACACCACATCCCTGTCACACCACATCCCTTTCTTTCCCAGCGTGAAAAGAAAGAAATTAACAGGTTTATGCGATTCATCGGTATGGAATTAACCGATTTCAGCTGTAATGTTATAGTCGTTTTTCTTTCATCTTTCTGGCAAGTAGTAAAACAGCACTGGCACGGATGTGCTTGATATCTACAACTAAATATGAAGATGTTTATGACTTTGCTGCCTATATTAAGCCTTGCCAGACAGCAGCTCACAGCAGCAGTGTAAAGTCGGGAGTAGGGGTTCAGAGACAAACTAATGCTTACCACTTACTGTTTTAAACCTGTACTTCACTTTTTTATAAATTAGATTTTTAACGATTTTAACCTTACAGCTTGTTGTCACCCCCCATTTTTAAACTTTCTTCTCTTGCTAAAATTTCTAGCTGATGTTTGCCACTGAAAAAAATTATTTGAAATATTTGTATAACATAATGGAAATGTTTGCTTAATTCTAAAGTCGTGAGATCTAAATAAACTTCCTGAATCTTGGCAATTCTTTCTCTATCGCTCTTGACTTGGGCTATATATTTGCCAATGCGCATTTCCTTTAGTGGCAAAAAAATATTCATAGTGGAGCAATGGAACAGAAAGTTAAGAGGCTCTACACGGAAAAAACGAATGAACTGTTTCGAGTGGATGACGGGCGAACTGGAAGAGGGAACAGGCATGTCCGGGGACATGACGTCGCGCTGAAACGCCAGTAATACCACAGCCTAAAGTGAAGGGCCTGGTGGCGAACAGCATGAAGACAAGCATGTCTGCAAACAATCAAACAGTCCTATCAAATGAAAACAATCCATTCTAAAGTTTGCGAGAAAGAGGATTTTGTTAACATTAAAAAAATATATAAATAAAACCTGTGGCATTTGATACTGTTGGAAGTAATTTTATAAAGTGGCTGGTCTAAAAATAGCACTTGTACAGCATGATGTGAGATTCCAAAACAAGACTTGAAAGTTATACACCCCACCCCCACCCGCCTCCTCAACCCAAGTCACCTTTTCACTGTATGTTTTCATCACGTATAACACTTGAGTGAAACCACTTTTAATCAGTTGGGCTCCACAACATAAATCTCAATTCAGTGGCATGTGTATTTTCTTATACTTTCAGTTCTATTAATTTAAGTTATAACTGGTCAAACGTTAATGCTCTTTGTTTAAAAATTTAATTCGCGAATTTATTTTCAAATTCGATTATTCGTCGGAAAAGAATAGTGCGGGTAGTTATGGTAGTTATGGTAGTTATGGTAGTTATGGTTTATAATTATTTTTTTATGTATTTCGATGCGGTTGAGACAGACGTTTTTAGTTACAGTTATATGGTTTTGGTATGAAGGAAAATATCACCAATGAAATCGATGTGGAACTGATTAATCCCTGAGGACGGGGCCAGGATTTCACAGTTTTCTTTTCCCAAACTGCAATTACAGTTAAGCATGTTGCGCTATTAGACGGGGTTCTTTCACAAAAGGTGTTCAATTGTCAACCAGAAAAATGTCACTTCAACGACACCCCAAAACAACACCCCCCGTCCCTCCACGTGTATATCGGGTGATTTTTTAAATCTAAAATTAAACCTCTCTAATATGAAGTTAAAGTTTATAACGTGCTTTTGCACACTTGGGGGCTTTCCATACAGTGTGTACGAAAAAAAAAACTCCTCAAACAGTCCATTGTCCGATGTCAAGCACGAGTGAGTTTTAAAATTAAATAGTGTAAAAAACGATACTAAAGCGAATTCCCCATCGAGTCAGGTCAAGTCAGGTCAACCGTTATTTTCAAGACATACTCTCGCTTATCATGCGATAAACGTTTGCTCGAGTCTAATCGTCGTGAACAGTAACTAGAGCGGCTAGCTCACACCAACATCAGAGTATCCGAACATGGGTCTGATCGACGCGAACAGTAATTTCAGCGAAATAGCGAGTATGTTTCGTTGCAGCAGAACCGTGATGAGGAATTTAGCCAACTGCCACCGTGAAACTAGATTAGGAAGAGAAAAAGTGATCACCCCCCCCCCCCAAGAAAATCGCTGCATTAGAGCGTCGCTTTTGCGAAACCGTTTTTGATCTCTCAGTCGAAAACATGCAAAACTCGACCAAGGCATAACCATCGGATTTGCGCACTAGCTAGGCGGCCACTGCCGTGAGTATATTTAAGGGCTCGAAGGCCCATCCTATGTGTCATTGTGACGCCACTATTAATTCGCGACCGGGGTCTCTTGTTAAGGACGCATCAGTATTGATACTGGACCCAACGGCAATGGAATTTTCGTTTTGACAGACCCCAGCGCGGACGGAGAAGAAACGGCGAATGGCACGCAAATTGTTGCGATTGAGAGGCTGATCGACAGGCTGGCTGATGGCGTGGTACAAATTTAACAGCATGGGTTGGCACCTCCCTTAGCGGCAGAGAGCGTTTATTCATATTTAGTCATTTAGCAAGTTAACAGCCGTTCGTTGCATATATCTTGCAGTCGTTGCATAGACAACGTTTTAATGACCCCCGCCGTGCCATCAACAGCTGAACATCTTCCAACAGGATAACGACCACCCACATTCAGACTTCGAACTACAGATTATCTTCATGCTGAGGGCATCACAGTTCTACCGTGGCCGTCCTTTTCGGCCGATCTTAATCTCAACGAGTACCTGTGGAGCCAACTGGGTCTAAGGGTAGTCTCCAGAGATAACCACGCACGCAACAGGCCATAGTTAATTACTACCCTCCTAGAAAATTGAATACGCACACTCCAGGAGAATATTTGAAGGCTAATACTTATTGCAGTTTGCGGCGAGTATGCACGGCAACAGTAAACGCCCGACGTGGCCATATGCCCCATTAAAGACTTTACATCAGAACTTCTACTTCCATGTGTTGATGTGATTTTTCTCACTGACATTTTGTACAAATGGTTGCTGTTTGTAACAACAGACGTAACAGAAGAGATATCGTTTTTCTTTATTTTCCACGGACCATCCCCCATGCCAAACACTTAGTGAACCCTCTCCCCCTCTCCCCAACTATCCTTCCCAACCCCACCAGAAGTTTTTAACGGCGGACTGTACATACCAATTAGTGCGAAATCGAATTAAATGTCAACAGGCCAGCGACGGACATTGTGCGCGACGCATACAACCATTACATCGCATACACTTTACGACGGAGATTGTGCGTGACGCATACAACCATTGCATCGCCTCATACACCTCATTTGCCGATACACACCGACTTCACTGAAAGAGCAATAGTGTGACATGACAAAGGACACGGAACTCCAGACGACGCGCCAGCAATGTCCCCCTGTCTCACGACTGCCACGTCATTGTGCACTCGTTCAAGCTTCACAGCCGTATCTTTATTTGAAGGTTTGGCAAGCCACCAAACAGCACACGTTTGCCATGAGCAATCGCCTCATGGCTGACACAAGTCTCTTTTTTTTCTTCTTTTTTCTGTGGCCGTTTATATGTTCATCAAGCAGTGATTTGCTAACATAACATCAGCTGACCGTTTTAGGCGAGAGTTTATACCCCCCAACCGCTCCCCCCCCCCATCCACCGAGTAATTGTCGAAATATGGATATCCCTTGGAAAAATCACTTTTTCTGAACACCTCGGGATTGTCAGCTTTCCCTGTAATTTAATAAATGTTTTTTTTTATTTACATTGTCATTGTCTTCAATAATACCTAACCAAGAATGTAAATAAACAAAGGCACAAAAAGTGCCATATTAATAGCATATTTTATTTTATTTATTCAAAATTCAAAAGAGCAAGTCCTTAAAAACTGACGTGAATTGAATACGGAAGTAAAAACTGGCTTAATGCTTCTGGGGAGAGCAGGAGGGGGAGGAGAGGGGGCGGGTGTTAAAGTCACAAGCAAAACATTTGTCATTCGGGGCACAACAACGTGAATGGTACACGGAAGTGTGTCCAGACGTTTTAATGCCGAAATTTAGTTCATTAATTATGAAAGGGTTGAAGTACATGGAATGAGAGTTACTGCCACATGACAAATGTTATTTTTCATTTAAACTAGATCAAACCCAATATAGCATTTTATAGCGATTTTTAAAGCTCTGCTTTTAAGATTCTCAAAGTATAAAGAAAGCTGGCGGTTTTCCTGTTGTCTTTAACGTGTTTTCTAAGTTACGAATCCAAGCTAATTTCAATTCATTATGAGAGTGGTGTCTTTGAAATTTGTCGGCCCAAGCGCGTCATTTCTGATTCGAAGACAGGACGATGCCTTGCGTGAAGCAAAGTGACACTTGAATTTGCAGGACCGTATAAAATGTAGCAGGCTAGTTTCGAACTCAGGACCTTTTGCTTAACCACCACACCACGCAGGTGAACTGATAGAATGAAACACTTCATAAATCTTATTCAACATTTTTCCAATTGCCAACAGCAGTGTTTTATGATTTGTCTTTAGCTTGAAGATTTAAATGCTAAACACCAAATGTTTCTAAATGTTTTCTGAGAAATTGACATATTCTGAGAGCTGTTTGAGAAATTACTGGCTAACAATACTCAGTTACGAATTGAATAATGACATAACATCAGCAGCTTGTTTGATTTTAGTGTGGATTCTCTGCTCAGAAAACACGCTAATTTCCCAATATAATCTTGTTTTAAGTCAGTTAAAATATTCGATACTGTGTATTCTGTTGTCAGAAAATCTTCCTTGCTACACAACTCGGGATTTTCTGGGGGAGAAGAAGCATTTTCAAAACGGGCAACCGGCAAATTAAAAATGTCCTTCATTTGGTCATTTTTGTGGATTGCCAAAACTTTTAAACAAAGAAAAACAGAGTGAATATTTATGCAGAACTTAAAGTCAATCCGATCAAAATTGTGGGAGAAAAAGCCTTGGCAAAATTGGCTACCACACAATTATAAAATGCGCTCCATTTGGCCAATTCTTGCGAATCGCAAAAAATTCTACCCAGTAAACATTTGAGGGAGAAGAAATATTTTGAGTAAAAGTTCTCAATTCACATACGTACATACGTACCCACTTAGAAACAGAAGACGGCTCCACCACCCCCACCCCTTACAGATGCGATAAGCCCGACGACGTTGGCTGCTATGAAAAAATGGTCCCCGTTGGATCAATTTTTCATGGATCGCCAAAAATTTCCAAACAGCCTACCCAGTAGATATTCATTAAAAAATTGGATAGGAGTCCGATCCAATTTATTGGAGCAGAAGCATTTTCAAAATTGGCTGCCAAAAAAAACTAAAATGTTCCCATCTACCGTGGGTGAATTCTTCCGCCGGTCATCTGCGCACCCCCAACCATCATCAGCCCCCCCCTCCTCAGTTGCACCTTTTTTGCAATCCAGTCGGCTGCAAAACCCCCCGTCTCCAATGTACTAGCGTGTCATCTGCACCCTCCACCCCCCTTCCCCACCTCTCATAAAATGGCGAGAATCCTTTATTGCATTATTCAATTTCTTTGTTCACCACTGACTGATGTGCAATTAATGACTGTTTAATTGGATTGTTGGATTGGACTGGATTGACACAAACCACAAGGGGGCGGGGAGAGGGGATGACCGCCCCACGGTAATGAAGAGGGGGGCAGCCAGTCGCTGAAATGTGTGCACTAGTTAACGAAGGTATCCCTCCCCCGACCAAGGCTTATCGAACCCCATTCGGTAACCCGCCCAATTCGGAATGGCTGTGCATTGCAAACACTACTCCCCTTCCCCCCCCCCCCCACCCGCTCATCAATCTGGGTGCTACCGAAAAACCTTTCCCCTGAAATACATAGGAGAAGCGGCTGAGACGCAAGTCTGCAATCACGTTATGACCTTATACGGCGTCACGCCTCTTCAATATATGCGTCAATTACAACAACAACCGACAGTTCCAGCCAGGGCATATCTCCACCAACTTCAGTGTGGATTTGTCATTCGAGAGTTACCGTATCAGCGAAGTCAAGGGTCCACAGCACGTTTTGACGTCATCCGTTGCACTGTATACGACAAATACAACAGGAAACAAGGCATTACCCTAACAAGTTTGAAGCAGATCCGATGTTTTATTCTGCACTTACAGTTATGACGCAATTGTCAAGTCCTATGATGCCACGCGTTGTTCCATGCACACCAATTACAATCTCAACCGGTGGAGCAACCCAAGGCATAATCCCACGAGGTTTGAGACAGATCCGACGTTTGTTCTCGAGTTATCGTATCAACAAAATCAAGTGTCTACAACTGACGCACACACTACATACACACTCTTACACACATAAAGGAGGACGGATACCCCACAGTGGTCAGTATATCCCACCGAAAACAGACGGCTTGGCCAAAAGTAAACCCTGTGAGCTATCGCACATTGAAGAAAAATAAAACAAACCTGATTCTGTCCTATTCAAATATATTTCAGTGAATCAGTCATATTTTGAAGGCTTAAAATCAATCACTTTATAAAGGCAATAACATTTTCAGTGACCTTGCAATGTCACCCAGTGAACCAGTGACTTTACAAAGTCATTGGAATTTGCAAGGACTTTGTAAAATTACTGATTTGACAGTAAACAGCAACCACATGGAAAAGTTTCTGGAAGCTTTCAAGAAGGAATATCTCACATTTTGGAGACCAATTAAAAATTAATTCTCAGCCAATTTTGTATCAATTTAAATAAATAATACAGGATTACACACCTACATTATACACCTTTATTCAGCGTTGAAGAATGATGAAAAGGCAGAACTTTGTTGTGCCAATCAATCAGGGATAAAAACGGGGCATTTGAGCATGAACAGGCAGAGGATGGACAACCCCATATTGCTGTTGAATTTCGCCAAGACTGGAATTTCTCGACGCCAAATAACGACAGAGCAATAAGGTTCATCCTTAGCGAGGTCTTCTGTATTTTGTTTTGTTTGTGTTTGTTTGTTTGTTTGTTTGTTTTTTATACACTGGAACAATAATAATTAGATTTTTACTTTAAGGCTTTTGACAAGCAAAAGGTATTAAGCACCGGTAAATACAGCCCTCAATAAACTTCCTCATCTAGCTAACAGAAAATGCATAACAGAACAGACCACACTTAATCAATTCTTTACTATTATAAATTGCTATCGAAGTTAAAACAGTAATAATCACACAACTGTGCTTTCTGCCTCCTTCGAAAGTGAAAATGAGGAATGAGAACACTTTGTTTACGATATTGGTGATACTAACATTCACACTCACACGAGCACCACATGAATATAACTATCACTATTACGTGCTGTCCGATGAGGCGGACTACTGGCAAAATGCTAAGCCAGTGTGTGAGAGGCAGGGCGGATATCTCGTGTCGATAAACGACGACGGGAAAAGGGATTTCCTGTACGATCTCATTGACCAACTCAACACATCGACCAACATCTGGATAGGACTTCGCGGTACATGTTATAAATATAGAAAGTGTGACAAGTTTGTGTGGGAAGATGGCAATGCCTGGAATTCCTTCAACTGGCATCCTGACTATCCGACAACCGGGAGGTATTCTTTTTTGTTCAAATTGACAAGGCAACAAAGCAGTGGAAGAACGTAAGAAGTGAAATAGCACATGGAATCACAGTCAACAAGCGATTCTACATTTGTGAGTTTGTTGACTCGTGTTTTAACCAATCAAATCCCTGTCAAAACGGAGGGCTGTGCTCAGCGATCGGACGATGGCATGGTTATGAGTGCAACTGTACGAATACCGGATACGAGGGCACGCATTGTGAGTTTGAGGTGGATGAATGCCAGTCTAATCCGTGTCTTCATGGAGAATGTGGTGATTATGTAAATCAACATATGTGTAACTGTAGCAACAGCGGCTACACAGGAACTCTATGTGAAGCTAAAATAGACGAGTATGGATCCAGTCCTTGTGTGCATGGCTCCTGTATTAATGAACTAAACCGTTACACATGTGACTGCGAAGGCAGCGGGTATTCTGGAGTGCACTGTGAACTTGATATTAATGAATGCGCGTCTCAGCCCTGCGTCAACGGACACTGCAGCAATAAAGTGAACACGCACAGCTGTAACTGTGACGGTTCAGGTTTCACGGGGGATCTCTGCGAGATCGACATCAATGAATGCGCGTCTGACCCATGCGTGAACGGGCAATGTAACAATGAGATCAACAAGTACCAGTGTAACTGTGACGGTTGAGGTTTCACGTGGGACCTTTGCGAGATCGACATCAATGAATGCCAATCTGACCCGTGTATGCATGGCTCCTGCATCAACGGAGTGAACCAATACATTTGTCACTGTGACAATACGGGCTTTACAGGAGTATATTGTGAAAGTGAAATTGATGAGTGTTTGTCAGAACCGTGTGTCCATGGAAGTTGTACAGATGACATAAATGCATACACTTGTAATTGTACTGAACCTGGCTACACCGGAGCACAGTGTGACCAGGATGTGGATGAATGCCTGACAGACACTCCTGACTGTCACAACGGCAGCTGTGTCAATACCGAAGGAAGTTTCGAATGCCGCTGTCTGTCGGGATTTTCCGGCCGTCTTTGCTCTGACGATGTTGATGAATGTGTTCACATCAACATCTGCAGTTTGCGAGGGTTTTGCATCAACACGATTGGCAGTTTTAATTGCATCTGTTTGGAAGGTTTCCAGGGCAAAACTTGCCAACACAAGGAACAATCCAAAGATCGTGAAACAACGGCAAAGAGCGAGAGCACTCTCGATGAAACAACACAAAAGAGCGAAAGTACTCTCAGCGATAATGAATTTGCAATAGGTTTCATAATCACTGCTTTATTACTCATCGCGTTCATCACAACTTCAGTGACAATATTTTTATACAAAAGAAAATTGGCCAAAAGGAAACAGGAACAGGCGGAGCATAGCAACAGCCCGACAGTGGACCAGGAGAAAATCAAGGGTGGCTCGGGCTGTACTCCTGCAGATGTGAGACTCGAATTGAACGATAACGTTTACCAGAACGACGACCAGCATTACCTAGCTTTTGGCGACGTACCGTGCGATGACACTACAGAAAGGCAATATGAGCAGCTCGAGACTTCTGTTATGGACACGTATGAAATAAACGAGGGCGAGCCTTACACTGAACTTAGTTCCGCTGACATGCACAGAGGAAGTATGCCAACACACGATATTTAAACCTACAAAAACTCTTACCGTTACGTACATATCTCTGAACATTTAGCTTAGCGGTTACAACGCGTTTTAAGGCACTGAGAAACTTACATTTCGACACCTCGCATCTGGATTCCTTCCTTATTAGGATATTAAACTCTTTTATGATAAACAACCGCTATTACCACACTATAACACGCATTTAATTCAGAAGATTAACCAAAACACATACTACAAATGCAGTGAAAGAATAATCAATATCCAATCACAAATAGCGCACAGAACAGTCCTGGTCTCTGGAAACACGAGAATGGTGAATTGACTTGACGCACTACTTTGTTTGCCGAGCGTTATGTAACAGGGCGTGCCCACGAGAATGCAGAACTGACTTGATGCACTGTACTATATACTACACGCTTGCCCTTTCAAGTGGAAGTGACAACCGAAACGGAGAATCGAACTGATTCAGGTTTGCCGCACGCCTATGCCTTTTTTGCAGGAAGTACGCACATGCGTCATCAAGAAGAGTGAATTAAACTGACATACTGCACTCTGTGGCAGTCATACGTTTTCTAGGAGGTGCCCACAACGAGAACAGAAGGAATTTTGAGCTTTCCACAGAATGAGTGAAGCAATCGACAAAGTTTATCAATTCTAGGAATGGACTCATAAAACTTAGTCGCAAATACTGAACTAAACAGAATATCAGTGAAGATTAATTGTTCTTAATCTACTCGTTTATTTTAAATAATACAGTTAAAAATAGTAACATTGGCTGTATTGAGTGGCGTCAGGTAATTTCACAAAAATCTCTATTTCTGACTTTTCCCTCTCTCTCCTTTTTTATGTATTTATTTCTTTTGTAGACAAAATTCAGCTTTGTACAAGCAGCTTGGTTTTAATGTATTTAGTTTTGCAGCCTTTTAATTGGCATGAATGTTTCTATCGACAAGTACGTTTGAACAGTGAACATCAAAACCCCATGACCCTTGTAGGCTTCAGACACCTAGGGTTTTCATGGACCACACGCGATGAAATATTTTGTGAATTTCTCCGCTATCACTGCCTTGAGGAGGTTAATGCGCCCAATACTAGTTAGTAAAACACAGCTGGGAAAAGAGCGCAGTGTTCCTTATAGACTTATTCAAACCACCACCTGTAAGTACAATGGAAGACACAAAGAGATCAATGTTAGTTGTTTAACCTTAAATTTGATGGCAGTTTCACATAGATACACCAAAACTAGACGCGGACACTTACAGATTTTATAACGTTTCGCTTCTGTCTCACTGGACAATTGTTATTTTTCAATTAGTCAAGTCAAACGATACAACATAAATATTGTTTAATATAATTTCACTAAACGGTAGAGTTAATATGCCTCGTGCGAAATCAATGGAACATCACTGACAATTTTCGAATAGATGCAGTGAATTTTCACGTAAATACAGAGATGCTTTATCGCTCAAACTAGGAATTACTATATTTATCTAGGCAATCTCTCTATTGCAATTATAATCTATTGCATCGATTGCCAGCGGACAAGTGGCTACCGGAAAGCCGGTTACTACATAAACGAGAAACCCGGACAAGTTGTCACCGGACAAGTGGCTACCGGAAAGCCGGTTACCACATGAATGAGAAACCCGGACAAGTTGCCACTGGACAAGTGGCTACCGGACAGCCGGTTACCACATAAGTGAGAAACCGGACAAGTTGCCACAGGCCAAGTGGTCACCGGACAGCCGAATACCACATAAATGAGAAACCCAGACAAGTTGCCACTGGACAATTGGCTACCGGACAGCCGGTTACCACATAAATGAGAAACCTGGACAAGTGGCCAACGCATATTTTTTAAAGAAAATATATTGTCATCTTTCAATTTATATAACTTTGTTGAAACAACAGTGTCACTGAAGATTAAGATTATATGCACGGAACAACAGTTAGTGCGTGGTAGCTACGAGTCTTAATTTTTCCTTTGCCTTGCTCAAGAACGCTCCACCTTCTCCACATGTCTGTCACACAGAAAGTAACCTGCCGGTGAAGTAACAGATGATTGAATTGTCCATATTAGATTAAAAAGTTACAATTATCACTCAGACATTTGTACACCGATATTATACAGGTTTCTATTAGCAAGGCACTGTAGCGTTAGCGGATAACTCGTACGCCGGAAGGGCAAGAAGCCGTGTGTTCGAGTCCCACCACGGGTGCTTTTTTTTTTTTTGCCTTTTTTCCAGTAAACCGCTGCATGGCTGCCGGCTCGTATATTGGTATATGTTCAGCTTGGTTTGTGTGACGTGTGTTTGTTTGTTTGTTTTACTTGTTCCGTCTCTTGATTCAAAAGAGTGCTGCTGTATTTCACAAGAGATGATAGTTCTTACTGTAAGCACATTGGTAGTTGCCATTATGTAGAATGGAAGTTAAAATAATTTCTCAAAATTGTCGTGGCCTTAGAAATAGGAGAAAACTTGAGGAGATTCTACACTGGGTGAAAAACCATAAAAGGGGCGATTTTGACATCATTATGTTACAAGAAACTCATTCCTGTGTGCAAGATACGAAACACTGGGAAAATAAATGGGCCACATTTAGGAAAAATGATCAAATGATTTTTTCACATGGGAGCACTGCAAGTAAAGGTGTATTAACGATCATAAAAAATATACATGTTATGAATATCATCAACATTGAGATTGATACGGAAGGTAGATACATAAGTGTAGATCTTAGGTTCGGTGATATAACTTATACTGTACTAAATGTGTACGCACCTAACCTCGAATGTCAAGTTGAACAAGTAAATTTTTTTGACCTAATTGATAAGCTAATAGAGAAAAATATTGAAAATAAAGTGGTAATAGGTGGAGATTTAAATGTCATCTTAGATGGCTCACTCGATAAAATGCCAACGTCCACAAAAACTTACCTCGGGGTTGAGCGATTAAAAGAAATTATGGAGCTACACGATTTAGTTGATCTTTGGAGAATAAAAAATTGTGATATTAAAAGGTTTTCATGGCACCGTGCGAAACCGGTATTAATACAATCTAGATTGGACTATTGGATTGCGTCGAGTGAGTTGATCTATGATATAATAAAAGTAGACATAGTTCCGGGTTTTAGGTCAGACCATAGTGCAATTATATTAGCCTTATCGATTAGATGTCAACCAGAACAGAGGGGGCCAGGCTGGTGGAAATTTAATACAAATTTACTACAAGATATTGACTATACAAGGCAAATTAAATCCTTGATTATCGAAGTAAAAGAAAGTTCCACCAACTTGGACCCCCATACCAGATGGGAGTACATGAAATATGAAATACGTAAATTTACGCTCCCCTATTCAAAACGTAAAGCCGCTAATACAAGAAAAAGTAAAAACCTGCTTGAAAAAAAACTCCACACGCTAGAAGAAGAACTGAACCGCAATAATGACGATAATCCAGAGTACACGTTGTACCAAATTAAAGATTGTAAATTGGAATTAGAAAGAATAGAGGCAGTGGAAGCAATGGGGCATTATATAAGAAGTAAGGCATACTTTATTGATACCCATGAAAAAAATTCAAAATTCTTTTATAATATTGAAAAAAAGAATTATGTTAAAAAATATATAACAAAAATTGTTAATAATAGGGGAATCCAATTCACTAAACAGAAAGACATTTTAGAAGAAACCGCTCATTTTTATGAACAACTGTATTCTGTTAATCCTGCCGTTAATGATCAGTTTTATCAATCATTTTTTCAAAAAGAATGTAAAAATAAAATATCCTCTAGCGATCAACTTTATTTAAACTCTGAATTTACTAAAGAAGAATTATATAAAACAGTTAAAAACATGGGCATTAATAAAACTCCCGGATCAGACGGGCTGTCTAAAGAATTTTATGAATACTTTTGGGAAGATATAGTAGACATGCTATTACAATCTTACAAATACAGCTTCATACAGGGCCATTTGAGTGTAGAACAAAAAAGAGGAATTATACGCTTAATCCCAAAAAAGAATAAAGACTTGACAAATTTAAAAAACTGGCGCCCCATAAGTTTATTAAATGTTGACATGAAGATTTTAATTCAAACTTTAGCGCATAGATTTCAAAAGGTTTTGCCAAAAATTATCGCACCTGAACAAAACGGCTTTATCAAAAATAGATATATAGGACTAAATATAAGAGCACTAATAGACTGCATAGACCACTTGAACAGAGAACAAAAAGGAGGATTCCTCGTATTCGTAGATTTTGAAAAAGCTTTTGATAAATTAGATTGGAAATTTTTAGACAAATGTTTAGAATATTTTAATTTCGGCCCCAATATTAGAAATTGGATAAAAATATTTTACACTGACATAGAGAGTTGTATAATCAATAATGGGACCACAAGTAGGGCGTTTAAAATTCTTAATGGTGTCAGTCAGGGTGATCCCCTCTCAGCGTTACTCTTTATAATAGCGGTTGAAATTCTAGCGTGTGCAGTTAAAAGTAACAGACATATAAAAGGAATAAACATAGGTTGCATTGAAACTAAAATTAGCTTATTAGCCGATGATACGACGTTACTATTGACTGATATGCTCTCAATCCAAAATGCTTTAAATTGGTTTGTGCTGTTTTATTTTACATCAGGCTTGAAGGTGAATCTGGATAAGACTGAAATCTTACAAGTTGGCAAGCAAAGAATCAAGTACCTAGAAAAAAAACCCTTCCGCATAAAGTGGTCTGAAGGGGATCTGGTCTCGCTAGGTATCAGATATTTCAATGATACAGCTAAAATAACTGAGGTTAACCTAAGGGATAAATTAAAGGAAATGAAAAAATCTTTATGTTCTTGGTCGAAATATTATCTCTCACTTAAAGGAAAAATCACAATCATAAAAAACCTTTTGTTGCCGAAGTTATTGTATGTAATGAATGTAATGGAAACCCCAGATTGGTTCATAGCGGACGTAATTCAGGAATTTAATAATTTTATATGGGATAAAAAACCATATCGCATACAATCAAACGTACTAATTCAAGACTAACAAGATGGTGGCCTCCGTAGCTTGGACTTAATATCATTCTTGAACACCCAAAAGTTAACTTGGGTGAAAAGATTAATTGAACACGAAAATTCTCTGAGTGTCAATTTTTTAAAAATATATTTGCCCAAATTTAGCTTGCGGAAAGTTCTCAATTTATCCCTCAATACAGATAAACTATCAAAAGAAATACCATCCTTTTATAGAGAAATATTATATAGATGGTATCTGCTGAAAAATGCTCCATTGAATGTTTACAGTATATTGAAACAGTGCCTTTGGCACAATCAATATATCTTAATACAGAATAAGTCTGTTTTTTACATTGAAATGGAAGAAAAAAATAAATCCTTTGTTGGTAATCTAATAACAGAACAGGGTACCTTTATGAATCCGTTTGAAATTAAATACCAGTATAAACTTGAACTAAATATTATAACAATTATGGGCCTTATTAATGCTATTCCTAGCGAATGGAAATCTATGATATCACAGCATAAAAAGAATATACATGAGATTTGGCAAAATATCGCTCCAAGGAATGAATTGATGACTGATATTTTAAGTGTTGATATAATTAAGTGCAACTCGAAAGCGCTCTACTGGTATTTTATAAAACAAAAGCAAGTTGAACCTAGCTGTATACGACGATGGCAACAGTCAGGTATAAACCTCCAAGAGCTCGAATGGAAAGAATATTTTTGAAGACCAAGTACCTAACAAGAAACATCAAAAATAGCATCTTTTTATACAAAATTATACACAAAAATTATGCTTCTGATTACATTGTTGCTAAATTTGACGCATCTGTATCACAGATGTGCAGACAATGTAATGAAATACGAGATTTAATTCACACCTTTGCGACATGCTTTAGTTTAAAACATTTTTGGGCAATCCTTGAAAAATGGTTGAATAAAACTTTTCTGGAGAACTCTCCTCAGGTTGTCTTAAATATTAGAATAAAAATACTAGGGTTGCTAAAAAAGGAAACAATAGAAGCTGTAAGATTCATTCTTGATTATGTTCTCCTTCAAGCCAAGTTGTATATTCATAAATGTAAAAACGCCAATGAAGAGGTTTATTTCTACCGTTTCTTAAAATATTTAAAGCATGCAGTAACAATTGAAAAGATGTTGTATCATAAGAACCACAGAAACAAAAAAAACTTAGAGACTTTAGACTGCGTCATTTAAAAAAAGAAGAAGAAAAAAAAAGAAAAAAGAATGTTTGAAATTATATAATGTTTAATGTGTTTTATGTTAGCTGGGCAGTACATAGTAACAATCTATGAAACTCTTGTGAAATATTTTGCAGCAAAAAAAACACTTTTGCGGCTTGTTATAGTATGTATACTACTGTACTAGGAACTTATTTTTGAAATAAAAGCAAAGTGTAAAAAAAAACAGTTAGTGCGTGGTATTTTTGAATTCTGTCAGCAGCCTTATCCCTGCTATCAAAATCCCGACAGTAAAGTCGGATTAGGGTAACAGTAGTACTGCGGACGCCAAATAGCACTTTCCAGAAGTTCCCTCCAAAAGGCTACATTTTCCAGCATTTCAATTAAACTAAAACGTTCAAACATTTATATATACTCATAACCCGTGCGTATAGAGCTGGTCTAGTTAAAAAATTAAGCATACACAAGACTAAACAGGGGCTCTTATAGCCAAAAATTGGTAGATTTCTATTTTTTATTTGTCAGATAGAAGTGGCAATTTTTTCATTTTTTCGGGAAGGGAGGGGGCGGCGGGGTAAGAGGGTGGAGCAGGTAGGCCACAGAATTACATTGCAGCACATGGCTACTTGGTGACCATCGAAAGAATCTCCTCCCCGATGGCTTACATCAACCTTCCCTCCTCCACCCCATCCAATCCACTAAACAAAAGAAAACTGCCATTTGTATCTGGCAAAAAAACTGCCTGTTCTGTCAGTTTGTGATGATGGCAGTCCTCTGTTACAAAAGGACAAGTAATTTGAACGAGCGCAATTTAAATCATTTAACAAGACTTGAGGGTAAGTCTGGTGCCAGCAGCCGCAGAAGTTCCAGCTCCAATAGCGTATATTAATCTTGCTGCAGTTAAAAAGCAAACCCCTTCCGATTCCTCCTGCGGTACAAAGCTCCCTCCCCCTAATTTTGCATATCTGATTTGTCTGTTTGTCTGGTGTGTACATTCCCTTCCCAACTATGATGGGTATATTGGTACGCACTTGCTAAAGGAACAAGTGGGAAAAATGATGGAAGAATGAAGAAATAATAAAAGAAGAGTTAGAAAAAAAGAAATTGCGATTAGTAGCCTTTTACGCCATGCACAGAATAGTGAGCGCATTCTTAAGATACGCACCCCTCCTCCCCCAAACCACAGGGGTGCATAACCGGTAAAAACCGCTTAACATTCCCAGTTGCAAATAACCTGTGGGGATCGAGCTGGTACAGTTTAAAAAAAAGCATACACTAATCTTAAAAGCGCGACTCTCATAGCAAAAACTTAACAAGACCTAAAATACAGTGGAACAACCTATAAAAATCTATCGATCATATTTTCAAAAATGCCAAAAATGGACAATTGCGAAAGTACCGTTGTGATTTTTGTGCTGGACAATCACTCTCAAAAACTGAGTATGCAGACCACATAACTACGTTACTGAACATGGTTACTGCGTCTGCATCGAAACAACCTATATCCTACCCGGTGGCATTGCATCGGCGTAGATGCCCCCCCCCCATCCTCCCCCCAACAAAAAAAACTGCCAGTCCTACCAAAACTCCTTTTCGCCCTCCACCACCACTCCCTATTTCACAACACAACACGTCCAGGGACATAAACCCAGCCGAGTTACCAAGCAAGAAAAGAGAGAAAAACGAATACTGCTAGACCAAAAAATGAAGACCTTTGTTTCTGAACGTAACTTTTTCATAATTTTAATACACAAAAACGAGTGGAAGCTACCCGAAAAGGGATGTTGGAGAGGTTGAATTATGACGATTCACGTATTTACCGACATTTACACAATTTTAAAAATTCCACCATTTCGGCATTTTTTTTTATTTGCGAAAAAAGCAAAGTCCACGTATAGAAGCAGTTGCAAATAACCTGTGGGGATCGAGCTGGTACAGTTTAAAAAAAGGCATACACTAATCTTAAAAGCGCGACTCTCATAGCAAAAACTGAACAAGACCTAAAATACAGTGGAACAACCTATAAAAATCTATCGGTCATATTTTCAAAAATGCCAAAAATGGACAATTGCGAAAGTACCGTTGTGATTTTTGTGCTGGTCAATCACTCTCAAAAACTGAGTATGCAGACCACATAACTACGTTACTGAACATGGTTACTGCGTCTGCATCGAAACAACCTATATCCTACCCGGTGGCATTGCATCGGCGTAGATGCCCCCCCCATCCTCCCCCCAACAAAAAAAACTGCCAGTCCTACCAAAACTCCTTTTCTCCCTCCACCACCACTCCCTATTTCACAACACAACACGTCCAGGGACATAAACCCAGCCGAGTTACCAAGCAAGAAAAGAGAGAAAAACGAATACTGCTAGACCAAAAAGTGAAGATCTTTGTTTCTGAACGTAACTTTTTCATAATTTTAATACACAAAAACGAGTGGAAGCTACCCGAAAAGGGATGTTGGAGAGGTTGGATTTTGACGATTCACGTATTTACCGACATTTACACAATTTTTAAAATTCCACCATTTCGGCATTTTTTTTTATTTGCGAAAAAAGCAAAGTCCACATATAGAAGCACCTACGAAACTTTCGATTAAAATTGTATAACTATTTGAAAAAGACGGAGAGAAGTGAATGGTTTGACAATTCAGTTATTTACTACCATTTATTCCAGTTTTTGCCAAACTTCAAAGTTCCGCCATTTCGGCAGTTTTTGGCGAACCGCAAAAAAAGTAATAGCCTGGTAGGCAAACTAATGGGAAACATCCCTGCGTAACATCTAAATGATTGGAGCAAAACTGTAGGAGGAGTAGCATTTTAAAGAAAAACTTTAAGATACGAACATACGCAAGTACATTCAAGCCCCCTATAGTGATACGACTAACCCAGTCCGACTATGTCGGCGGGGTTAAAAAGGGAGTGCAACACAGAAATAAGACTTTTGGAAACTTACTTAAGGCGCATTGGGGTGTTTTTCAATTAACTGAAATTCCATAGAATGCGATTCTACACAAACGCCGAAGAACATATTTCCAATCAGTACGTATTATTGTATGAATTACACACTTCTTGTCTATACGTTGGAATGCTTACACACCTGTGTTGTTTCTTACAGAATTAACAGAACTGATATTATTTTGGCCGATTTTTTTTGGTAAACTTTCCCCAGCAAATACAAATACAAATTCCGCATCAGTCTAGACATTATCGTGGCCGAGGGTATTTCCAACACAGAATGTTACACGTTTCAGGAAAACTGAAATGCTGAAAATGTAACTGTTTCAGCGAAACAGTTACATTATATGGATATATGGTGACTGTCCGACAAATAGGCCAGCGACATTTAGGCCAGTTACATTTAACACAGTGACATTACAGCCACGTTGTCAACTGCGGCATTTAAGGTCAAGTTCTAATACAGATAAGTACAGGTTGACCACCTTCCTGTGACAGGATCAGACAGAAGAATTGCCATTCAGTTAATTGCATTTACTTTTTGATGCAATTCATTCATTAATAAATACTTAATAAGTACTTGTGTCCGTGGGGTATTACTTATGGGAAACTGCGCTCCGAAATGCTACTAACATAACTGTAGATTAACTATCAAACTGCTCCCACGATTGCTGAAGACAACTGTCGTTGCCGTATGTCATAGCTTAATTGCAATAAAAATTACTTTTCAAACCTGGCGTTAAACCCTGGCCCAAATGCCGCATTTGACAACGTGTAAATACATTCAGAAATGTTCATTTGATTCCACTCGTGGCCAGAAGTGGTATTCTGCTCTGTCCTTATTTTTAAGGATGTCCTTATTTTTAAAAATAAGGATAAAAAAGCTATTCTGTTCTATCCTCAAACTTAAGAAAGTCTTTTAAAAATAAGGATAAAAATTAAGGATGAACCATCTAATCTCAAGAATAAGGACGTCCTTAAATAAAAGGACAGAGCAGAATATCACTCCTGTTTGACTGATGCCTACTTGTCCGCTGGCTAGTTATCCTACACCTAATTGCACTACCTTACTGCATCACCATTTACACTAAAAATCATATTATTACCAAAGCAATAATTATCACATTCTTTTATACTAGGGTTTAAGGGATAGACTTGAAATCTTAACGGATTACCCTCATCTCGAATTCAGTAAAAATATTCAAAGAACAAAATTTTCAGCACCAAAAAGACTATTTTTGCTTTTCTGATATTGTTATTTCCAATACATATATGACGTCGAAGAATTCAAAATGCCATACTGGAGTTCGCAGAATTCAACAAACCAGGTGAAATGTGTTGACAGAACTTGTGCAAATCAACCAGAGACAAAAAGGGGGCATAAGGGCATCAAGCCGCAAAGAGGATGGGCAGGCTCCTCCCCCACCCCCACATTCACATAAAAGCAGTGGTCGGAATACAACAGGTTCCTGGGCTAAAAACTTTGATACGACGATAAGTTGTGGACTTTTCACAGCTGAATGCCGCAAGGACTGGAACTTCGCGGCGTAAATAACGGAAAACTCCAGCTTCAAGCAATAAGGTTTCTCTGAGGCCGTATGCTACTGTACTTTTTTTGGCAAGAGATTATTTAGACAAAAGAGCGTACGCTCCAACAACAATAATAACACTGATATAAAAATCCACTTTCATATCTTTTAGTAAAGCTTGTGAAAAGCAAAAAGGGGGAAGTAAAGAAGCCTACCCATGCAATCCGCACAGGCAATAACAGCCCTAAACGCACAACTTCCTGAACCAGGTTCATGGAAAAAAATACATAACAAAACAGCTTTTGAAATTATAAGACGAACAGTCAAACAAGTGTGCGCTATTTCTTTATTTGAAAACAAAAATGAGGAATGAGCATACACGCTTTTAACATGGTGGTGTTTATGCTATTGGTATTATTAACACTCACACAAGCGCAACCACATGAATATAACAACCACTATTACGTGCTTTCCGGCGGAAGGGACTATTGGCAAAATGCTAAGCCGGCGTGTGAGAGGCAGGGTGGCTATCTCGTCTCAATGAATGACGACGGGGGAAAGGGAGTTCCTGTACGCTCTCTATGACCAGCTCAACACACCGACAAACATCTGGATAGGACTTCGCGGTAAATGTTACGGCAGCACAAGGCGCTGTGACACGTTTGTGTGGGAATTCTTTCAACTGGCATCCTGGCTATCCCACCCCGGGGAAGTATTCTCATTACGTTCAAATAGACAAGGGAACAAAGCAATGGAAGAACGTAGGAAGTAGAATAAATGTTGACGACACAAACGACAAGCGATTTTACATTTGTGAGTTTGTTCGGTGTTTTAACACCTCAAATCCCTGCTACAACGGAGGCGTGTGCTCGGCGACTGAACTGTCGTACCTCTATACGTGCGACTGTACTGACACCGGGTACAGCGGCACCCTCTGTGAAGAGGAAGTGGATGAATGTGAGTCCAACTCTTGTTTAAACGGAATATGTACCGTCCTATTTAATGGTTTCACGTCTGAGTGTGGCGGTTCGGGGTTTGAAGGGGTATACTGCCAGAGAGAGTTAAATCAATGTGAGTCTAATCCGTGTCTCCATGGGGAATGTGTTGATGCTGTAAATCAATATATGTGTAACTGTAGCAACAGCGGATACACAGGAACTCTATGTGAAACTGAAATAGATGAATGTGGGTCCAATCCCTGTGTGTATGGTTCCTGTACGGACGGACTAAACTGGTTTACGTGCAACTGCGAAGGCACCGGGTATTCTGGAAAACACTGTGAACTTGATATTGATGAATGCGCGTCTGACCCCTGCATCAAAGGACACTGCAGCAATGAAGTGAACACG
This sequence comes from Protula sp. h YS-2021, assembly GCA_949752745.1. Classification (NCBI taxonomy): domain Eukaryota; kingdom Metazoa; phylum Annelida; class Polychaeta; order Sabellida; family Serpulidae; genus Protula; species Protula sp. h YS-2021. Next base: position 12,252,621 of record OX457028.1, read on the forward strand.
TACAGCTGTAACTGTGACGGTTCAGGTTTCACGGGGGTTCTCTGCGAGATCGACAACAATGAATGCGCGTCTGACCCATGCGCGAACGGGCAATGTAACAATGAGATCAACAAGTACACGTGTAACTGTGAGGGTTCAGGATTCACGGGCGACCTTTGCGAAATCGACATTAATGAATGCTCCTCTAACCCATGCGTGAACGGGCAATGTCACAATGAGATCAACAAGTACCAGTGTAACTGTGAGGACTCAGGTTTCACGCTCGACCTTTGCGAAATCGACAATAATGAATGCTCCTCTGACCCATGCGTGAACGGGCAATGTAACAATGAGATCAACAAATACCAGTGTAACTGTGGTGGTTCAGGTTTCACGGGGGACCACTGCGAGATCGATATCAATGAATGCGCGTCTGGCCCATGCGTGAACGGGCAATGTAATAATGAGATCAACATGTACCAGTGCAACTGTGACGATTCGGGTTTCAGGGGGGACCTTTGCGAAACCGATATCAATGAATGTGCATCTGACCCATGTCTGCATGGCTCCTGCATCAACGGACTGAAACAATACACTTCTGAATGCAATACGGGTTTTACAGGAGCGCAGTGTGCACATGATATTGATGAGTGTTTGTCAAATCCCTGTGCCCACGGCAGCTGTGTAAACAGGATTAATGAGTACACTTGTAACTGCTCTGATACGGGTTACAATGGCACACACTGCGAGCATGATGTGGACGAGTGTGCGGAGGATAGCCACGGATGTCGGAACGGGACGTGCGTGAACAGTGCCGGGGCGTACAACTGCACCTGCAATGATGGGTATGATGGCCAGCTGTGCCAAAACGACATCAACGAATGCTTGAATAGCTCCGTATGTGGGCGCGTCAATTGCACAAATTTCATTGGCGGTTATAGTTGTGACTGTGCGGCTGGTCTCTATGGCTATGACTGGGCTTTTGACATTGACAAGTGTCTGAACGACGATTCGTGTCACTTCCACGGCACCTGCACCAATACCTGGGGGAATTTCACGTGCGATTGCCACGAGAACTACGTCGGTAATCAGTGTCAGATATATCTGCTACCAGAAAAAGTACAGGCAAACCGTCGACAAGAAAAAGATCTGACGTCACTCACACACGGTGCAGTCCTCGCTGCCGTCACCACGACAACGCTCGTGGCATTCATTATCAACGACAGACTCTACCATTATCGAAAGCGAGCATGCCAACAGAAGGCATCACCTAGAGGTCGCGAGAAACCGGAAGTAAACAGTAACGACTACCAACCAGGGAGCTCCATTGCTCAGGCCGAAGATATTGAACTAGAACTCAAATAATAAAATCAATTTAATGATGCTTAAAAACATTATCAAGTACATCAGTTTTCGTGACACTAACTACGAGATTATTTCCGAAGGTAAATGTGTGGGATATGGGGTACGGAAAAAATGGCAACGGAAATAATGGCAACGGAAAATATGGCAAGTGGAAATAATGGAAAAAAAAGGAAAAAATGGCAAATTTTACAGGTTTCACTGAAGTTCAGTCGAAACAAAAAAATCGCCTACCTTGACTACTCAGGATCAAAGAAAGTCCAATCAAAACCACTTAATGCCACTTGATGTCAGGTATTTGGGGTGCAAGCAAAAATGGCAAAACGTAATCCCTGTGTGCGGCACCGTTAATCCCTTGGATGCTCGGGTGTCAACGTAACAATACATCTATTTGAGGTGCATCAGGCAAAACTTATTCGCTGTGTGTACAATGCAGTTAATCTTTCGGATGCTCGGATGTCAACGTAACAAAACATTTATTTGGGCTGCATCAGGCAAAACTTTAACCCTGCATATACAGTGTTGCTAATCCTATGGATATTCGGGTGCCATCACAACAATACATTTATTAGGGGCGTTGTCCAGAATGAAAAACATGCTCATGATACTACGCTTAAGAATAAATATGACAAATGTGATAAAATTTTTATTTTGTTATTATGCCATTTTTTCCGTTGCCATTATTTCCACTTGCCATATTTTCCGTTGCCATTATTTCCGTTGCCATTTTTTCCGTTGCCATTTTTTCCTACACTCGTGGGATATATATGACTAAATGACTGACTAAATAAATTGGTGTATTTGGTATTCTTTCTGTTCATTTTGTATTTTGTTTCATTATTATTTGTTATTATTATTATTATTGTTATTATTATTATTATTAAAGTGACATTTTTAAGAATTAATTGTCATGCTCGAATGAATACTGAATAGCCATCGAATACACGTAGCTAATGCTGTGTTATTATCGCTTGAGAATCGTTATTCAGTTGAGAAATGGTCTAAGAAGTGATCTTTTTGCGCTATTATTATTACGGCTGAAGTTTGTCCCCGTCCCTGTCCTCCTCCTCTTCAACCTTCGCACCTATTGTTCTTCTTTTATAACACTAAATCGAATATCTCAAATATTGATTTCACACCAAAAACACTTCAATATCACAGTATAAAGAAAAAAATACTTTCTACACAGACAAATCTCAGTTTAAATACTGTTTTAAAAGCCCAAATTCCGAAATTGTAGCTCTGTATTATCTGCAGTACCTGGCCACAGCCCACCCTTTTTTTATTTTTCTTTGAAGACTTAATTCAATCATCACCCATCAATACAATAAAAGACACAAACAGATCAACGCTATCCAATTGGCTACCGGATAAGTGGCTACCGGACAGCCGGTTACCACATAAATGAGAAACCCGGACAAGTTACCACCACATATTTTTTTTGAGAAAATATGTTGTCATCTATCAATTATATAGATTTTGTTAATTGCATTTCCAAGGTTGTACAACTGTGTTGAAAAGAACGTGTCACTGGGGATTAGGGATTTAGATTATATGTACAGGATTTTGGAACTGCCGGAAATCTTATCCCTTCTGCCGAACGCACGACAATAAGGCCGGATTACGGTTCCAGTAGTACCGCGGACGCTGAATAGCACTTTTCAGAAGTTCACTCAAACAGTTACATTTTCCAGCATTTCAAATACACTAAAACATTTAACATTCATAGTTGCAAATAACCTGTGGGTCATCCAGTTGACCCTGAGGGCTCTCTCATAGCCGAACACTGGCAGGACTTGCAGTTTTCTATCTGTAAGAGAGACGTGGCAGTTCTCTTTTTTTATTTTTGGCGCTCAGGGGGGGGGGGGGGGAGGGGGAGGGACGGGCGAGTAGGCAGGGAACAGAACTATGTTGTAGGACATGGTTACTTGGTATCATCGTAAGAATCTCCCACCCGGTGGTATTCTAAGCGCCCACATCATCCCCCTCGGCCACCCCCACCCGCAGTTGTGTGTGGTAAAAAAACCAGTTCTGTCAGTTGGTGATCGTAATCCCCCTTTCTAACAAAACGGGAATATTTCAAAGCCCAGTACTTTGAATGAGCATAATTCAAATCCTTTACCGAGGATCTATTGAAGAGCAAGTCTGGTGACAGTAGCCGAAGTAATTCCAGCTCCAATAGTTAAAGCTGCTATGCTTAAAAAGCCCCCCCCCCCCCCGTCCTGCAGTATAAAGCCGCGCCCTGATTTTGCATACCTTTAACAACCCTTAAAAATGGGCTCTCAGAGCCAGAAATTGCTGAGACCTAAAATACAGTGCAATCACCTACAAAAATCTGTCATTCATATTTTGATTATGCCACAAATGGACAATGGGAAGGTACTATTGTGATCTCTTTGCTGGAAAATCCTGCCTCACACATTGAGAATGTAGGCCAAAAAACTATACATTATAGAACATTGTTGTCGTGTCTGCATCGAAACTATCTATATTCTACCCGGTGGTATTGCACAGGCGTAGATATCCACCCCGCCCCCCCCCCCCCACAAACAAAAACTGCCAGTCCTATCAAAACCAATTTGACCCACCATCAGCTCCCCCCCCCCCAAAAAAAAAACTGTCATCCATTTCTTTCCTCACTTTTGAAGAATATTCTTGTTATTATGGGACAGGGCTGGACTTGGAAAGCTTGGGTGGCCCAGGCAGTTTTTGGGTGCATATTGTGATTGTAGATGCAATGGATTAGTAAAATATAAATAAGTATTCGCGTCTGTGGGGTATTAACTTTAGGAAATCGGTAGATATCACGATCCAAACTGCTATTAACATAACTGCAATTAACTATGAAACTGGTCCCGTGATTGATAAAGATTTGACTTGCTTTGATGCGCCTTTATTTTGGACCAGTGGGCATGTTTATTTAACTTGCGTTGGTGCGCGGTTTGCATTTGGGACCACAGCGCATGTTTATTTAACTTGCGTCGATGCGTGGTTGGCATTTCCAGTGTTGCCAAGGAGTCATCTTAGAAAAAAAGGATAAAAAAGGATAAAAAAATTGTGAAAAAAGTATGAAAAAAAGATAATTCATATTCTGCTGAAAATAGAGAAAACATTAATGTTAATCACATTATATCATTTTTTTTGTTTCTTTTTTTCCATCTCGGATGTTTCCAGAAAACTCCTACGCTATTTGACCTAGGGCGATGAAATCTGGCACAGAGATAGAGACTGATGAGATGTCGTGATATCCTCATTTTTTCAAATTGAAGTCAGAGTATTTTTGATACTGAGTAACTGTAAATGGTTGTCACTGTACTACGTGTAGCGAAATTCGGTTTAATTTTGTTAATGAACCCTCGGAAAACAGCTTCATTGTGTTTCGTATTTTTTTTTTCAATTTATTAGACAAACATAAAAAAAGTATCAACATAAAACAAGCATGTCCAAGGACATGACCGAGCCCATTTACCAAATGAGGAAAGAGAGATTTGAATTTGGAAGCTACCCCAAAAGGGATGTTGGAGAGGTTGGGTTTTGACGATTTACATATTTACCGACATTTACAAAATTTTACAAAATTTCTAAAATTCCACCATTTCGGCATTTTTTTTGTCATTAGCGAAAAAAAAGCAAAGTCCAGGTGTAGAAGCACCTAAGAAACTTTCGATTAAAATTTTATAACTATTTGAAAAAGACTGAGAGAAATGAATGGTTTGACAATTCAGTTATTTACTACCAGTTATGCCAGTTTTTGCCAAACTTAGGCGAACCGCGAAAAAAAGGCCTGGTAGGTGAACCCCTGGGTAACATCCCTGCGTAACATCTAAACGATTGGTGTAAAACTGTAGCAGTAGCATTTTAAAAATGGGTCAAAACGGACACAAAAAGTGTCGCCATTTTTTTTTTGTCAATTTTTCGCCAATCGTCAAAAAAGTAATAGCCAGGTGGGGGAACATTCCTGCGTAATATAAAACGATTGGAGCAAAACTGTAGGAGGAGTAGCATTTTAAAGGAAAAGTTTAACATACGCACATACATTCAAGCCCCCTATAGTGATACAACTAACCCAGTCCGACAAAGTCGGCTGGGTTAAAAAGCACAGACCGTATGTACGACCCTTTAGAGGTGCCTCAGACCCAAAAAAATGATATCGGATCAAAAATGTAGGAGACCAGTAAGACTTGAATACGTCTCGAGGAGTACGTCTATCCCCCGTGGGGGATATGGTTTGTGTAAGGCTGTTGTGTGTTGACTACGTAAAATTTAAAAGTGGAAGGATAGGTAGACGTACTGTCTAACATTTAGACGAATCAATCCATTAACCAGTAGGCGCGTGAGAATGTCGAAGGTACGCTAAGTACAGCGCTGATTTTGAAAAATCCGCCACTGTATCAAGTCCAATCCGGAAAATTCTTAATCACTGAACTGCGGAAGATCCCAAGGAATCCGTGTACAAAATATGAAACGAATTTATTTATTAATGTGGCCTGTAGGTGGGTGAGACTGCCGTATATACGCTAAGTCCAGTGCCGAATTTCAAAAGTCCGCCATTTTGTCGATTTTTCCCAATCCGGAAATTCTTCATTACTGCACTGCGGAAGGTTCCAGAGAAGCCGTGTACAAAATATGAAACGAATTTGTCTATTAATGTGGCCTGTAGACGCGTGAGACTGCCGTGCATGCGCTAAGTCCAGTGCCAATTTTCAAAAGTCCGCCATTTTGTCAATTTTTGCCCAATCCAAAAAGTTCTTGGTCACTGCACTGCGGAAGGGTCCAGAAAAGTCGCGTGCAAAATTTGAAACAAATGCATGTATTAATGTGGCCTGTATGTGCGTGAGACTTCAGCGTGACAGACGGACAGACGGACAGACCGAAAAGTTCAAAACTATATCCCTCCGTTTCACGGGGGATAATAATTTTTGTTCTTCAAAAATTCAACAAAAATTTAAAAAATCCACCGATCGACTAAAAAAGCACAACCGTGTGCACGACCCCTTAGGGATGCCTCATGCCAAAAATACATGACATCGGATCAAAATTGTAGGAGATGAATATTGAAACAAAAGTCACTACACAAACAACAAACCGACTAGCGGACGCTGGGATAAAAACTGTTTCAGCGAAAAGAACTGAAGAGTGCGGGTAAAACAGTTAGATTTTATGCTGCAGTTTTCATTTCTACAACCGTCTGGCGATGTTGATAGTGTTGCTATGAAGAAAAGGCAGGCTTTTTAAACCCATCAAATAAGGCCCAGCATATAGTGTAATAAATTTGTAAATACATTCAGAACTGTTCATTTGATTTCACTGGCAGACATTTGTTCAGCGACCAGTTTGACTGCAGGCCACTTGTCCGGTGGCCAGTTGTCCTACACCCTAATGCATAACCGAGAACAAATTTACACGAAAATATCATATTGCATATATTATCAGCACAAAAACTATATTACCTTTTTTACTGGGCTTCATGGCACAGACTCGAAATCTTAACAGTGTATCCGAAAACAAAATTTTGAATCCAATAAAAATATTCAGAGAACAAAACTTTCAATAGCGATCAGAATATTTTTTCTTTTCTGACATCTCTTTTTCCAAATACTTACACGACGTGGAAGAATACAAAGCCCGTACATGGTACGGTTTCTGGGAGCTTTCAAGAAGGAATACGGATTTGAGAACAGTCGGGTCCCAAAAAAAACGGGAATTTTATGAAGCGCAAAAGGCACGACAAACCATTAGAACGAGGTCCGGGGGAGGGGGGTCTCGGTATTTAGCGACTAAAATGAGAGTATTTACAGCTATTTTGGCACTATGTAAGCAACAATCATGGCACGTTTTTTAATTGGCTAAATGATCAAAATACTGCTCAGGTTAGCCTCAGTATCACCAATCGCAACCCCTCCCCCCTCCCTCGTACACACACGCAAACACATATATCGGGTGCGGTGTTGGGAAGACCGCATTGGTCTGGCTTACAATTTCGACATCGCGATAACTTGTTGACTTTTCCATATCGCTGCTCAATGTTACCGCCTAAATAACGGCGTTATCAAGTTTCGAGCAATAAGACTTCTCCCAGAGGTCACCGATTTTTTTCAATATTTGCGAGAGAGATTATTTAGAGAAATACACTGCAACAACAATAATAACATTTTCTATTCTATTCATTTAAGAAAACATTTCATTTAAGAAAACATTTTCATAGCTTTAATCAAGCGTATGACATGGGGGAGTAAAATAAACGTACATATGCAATTGGCGCAGTCAATAACAACCTTCAGTACGTAACTTCCTGAACCAGACGCACGACAAAATAAATAACAAAACAGGTATTATTAAATGCTTTTAATGCAGGAATCAGTGTCAGATATATCTGCTACCAGAAAAAGTACAGGCAAAACGTACACAACAAAAGATCTGACTTCACTCACACACGCGCTCATTGGTGGCACAGTCCTCGCTTCCGTCACCATGACAACGCTCGTGGCATTCATTATCACCGACAGACTACCATTATCGAAAGCGAACATGTCAACAGAAGGCATCAATTAGAGGTCACGAGAAACCGGAAGTGAACAGTAACGACTACCAATCAGAGAGCTCCATCGCTCAGACTGAAGACATTGAACTAGAACTCAAATAACCACTCAACTTAATGATGCTTACAAACATTATCAAGTACGCTAGTGTCTATTTTGTATTCCTTCTATTCATTTTGTATCTTGTCTCATTATTTATTTATTTATTTACTTTGAACTGCTTTGCAGAAGTGACATTCTTTTTAAATTAATTTTCAATTCTCGAATGAATACTGACTGGCCATCGAGTACACGTAGCTTGTGCTGTGTTATTATCGCTTGAGAATCGTTATTCAGTCACGACATGGCCTAAAAAGTGGCTTTGTTTGCGCTATTATTACGGCTGAAGTTTGCCGGCCGCGACTGTTCTCCTCCCCCCAACTTTTTAACCTTCGCACCTTTCATTCTTCATTTTTAACACTAAACAGAATATATCAAATCTTGATATCACACCAAAAACACTTCAACATCACACGTATAAAGAAAAAACACTTTCTACACAGATAAATCTAAATTGTGTTTTAAGAGCTAAACTTAAGTATATTCACCATGACAAGTACAAGATGAATCATTTAGGTAATGCAGCAGATTTCTAGTTCAGGAAGTGTCGAATGGCAAGCATAAAAATGAAAACAAAAGCTCCTATAGGGATATATATCATTAACTTCATTAACTCCCTGTTGGGATCCCATAACTTACTTGAGGAATTGCTTAAAAGAAGAATTCCAGGGACACTGTGATCAGCCATGATCTCGTGAATCTATGAATAAGCCTGTCTGGTTGCCAAAAGTGGTAGTCACATTGTACAAGTTTGTCCAAGGACAAAGTCCCAGCTTATTAAAAGCAATGACCAAATCCAGCGTGCATGAACAAGGGAACTTTCCTGGAAAATTGGGCATGGAGCTAGCTAAATAATTAATTAAGCAACGGACCCGAACATAGACCGATAAATAATACAATGATTTGTTTCCCAGAAAAATGGGAAAAAGATCATGTGTATCTCTGAAAGACTGGATAGTCTACCAGAAATACCTTCGAACAATGTATCGAAATTGTATCCACACACGTGTACTGTCGACATGTACTGTCGGACGTACACAATTAATTTCAAGCAGAAGAAACGACCAAACACATGTACCTTTTGAAAAGAAGAAAACGCCGCGTCTAAAACATCATTTTTAATGTTTTCGTATGTATTATTTTGCGTGGTATGCATTTCCAACCACTACACATGTTTATTTAATTTGCGGAAATATGCGCATGTCTATTTCGCTTGCGTTGATGTGCGTTCCGCAAAGCGAACCAGTGCGCATGTTTACTTAATATGCATTGCTGCGCATGTTTACTTAACTTGCGCTGATGCGCGGCTCGCATTTCAGACCAGTGAGCATGTTTATTCATCTTACGTTGATAAGCCGTTCGCATTTAGGACCAGTGAGCATGTGTTGATGCGCGTTTCACTTATCGGACCAGTGTGCATGTTTATTTAATTTGCACTGATGCGCGATTCTTATTTTAGACCAGTGCGCATGTTAATTTAACTTGCGTCGATGAGTGGTTCGCAGTTCGAACCAGTGCGCCGATTTATTTAACTTGCGTTGATGCGCTGTTCACATTTCGGACCACTGTGCATGTTTCCTTAACTTGAGTTGATCAGCATTTATTATTTTAGACCAGTGCACATGTTTATTTAACTTACGTTGATGCGCAGATTAGTTTTTCGGACCATTGCGCATGTTTATTTAAGTTGCATTGACGCGAGATTTGCATTTTTGACCAATGCGCATATTTATTTAACTTGCGTCGATGTGCGGTTCGATTTCGAACAATTCAATCAAAACTGTGGGAGAAGAAGAATTTTCTAAATTAAGCGCCAATAAATTTTAAAAATGCCCCCTATTTAGCCAATTTTTGGCGGATCGCCAGAAATAGTAAAATTTCAAGAGAGCTATGCCTACAGAAACTTCGTGCAAAAGGGAAAGAAAACGTGATAAAAATTGTTCGAGAAGCATTTTAAAAATGAGACACAAAAAAATAAAAAATGCCCCCATTCGGCTAATTTTTAGCGGATCGCCATAAAAAGCAAATGGGGAACTATGTTGAGAACATTTGTACTGAATTTGAAGAAAATCTGATCAAAATTGCTCGAGAAGAAGCAATTTTGAAAATTAGCAACAAAATATTTTAAATGCCCCCTATTTAGCCAATATTTGTCAGATCGCCAAAAAAGTAATTTTTCACGAGAGGCCTACCTAGAAAACAAGTGTCCAAAATTGGAAAGGAATATGATCAAAATTGTAGGAGAAGAAGCATTTTGAAAACTGGCATCAAAATATTTTAAATGCCCCCATTTTAGCCAATTTTTGACTAAAAAGGGGGCATTTAAATAAATTCTCAAGAAAGGCTGACCATATTGAACAACTGCCCAAAATTGCAACGGAATCCCATCAAAACTGTAGAAGAAGAATTTTGAAAATTAGACACCAAAAAATTTTTAAAATGCCCACCATTTGGCCAATTTTTAGCAGATCGCCAAAAAAATTATATTTTCACTATGTTGACAGCATTCATACAAAATCTGAAGAGAATCCCATTTAAATTGTTCGAGAAGAAACATCTTGAAAATTTTCAACAAAAACTTTTAAATGCCTCCTATTTAGCCAATTTCTGGCAGATCGCCAAAAAAGTATTTTTTCAAGAGAGACATACCTAGAGAACAACTGTGAAAAATTGGAAAGGAATATGATCAAATTTGTGGGAGAAGAAGCATTTTGAAAATTACACACCAAAAACTTTAAAAATGCCCCCATTTGGCCAATTTTTGGGCATCGCAAATATGAGTAATTTTTCAAAAGAGGTCTACCTAGGGATTATTCGTACAAAATTTGAAGAAAATCTTATCAAAATTGTGGGAGAAGAAGCATTTTAAAAATTTGTAACCGAAAAATTTCAAATGCCCCCATTTAGCCAATTTTTGGCGGCTCGCCAAAAAACTTTTAAGGAGAAGCCCACCTAGAGAACACTCAATTAAAATTTGAGAGGAATCCGATCATAACTGAAGGAGAAGCATTTTAAGCAATAGTTTACACGCGTACATACGTACATACAGAGGACGGATACCTCTCTATGGATAGGATAAGACCAGCCCGACATAATCGGCTTGTCTAAAAATCACGGATGAGAAGTGTTGAATCTAGTGTACTGTAGCAATATGTCAACCCCTTGATTTTTTCAACCCACACTTCAGCCAATTTACGAAAATCAGCCAAAATCCCGAAACTGTCGATCTACAGTACCCCACCATATCCCGCATTCACCTGCCTGTCACAGACCGGAATGAGTATACTGTGAGCTGTTTAGCATGCCTACAGTACGCCGCCCGCCACTCCCCTCATTCACCTTCCTCTCGTATAGTGGGATGAGCGTGTTGAGTGGGCACGCCTACAGTAGCCCACCACGGTCCTCACTCCACCGGCTGCCACAGAGTGAAATGCGCGTGCTGATTGCTGGTGGTCAGTAAGACTACAATACCCACCCTCACGTCCCACACTCACCTGCCTGTCGAAGAGAGGGATGAACGCTCTGAATGCGTTGGTCTGCATATCTACAATGCCCCACCTGCCACAGCCCGCACACACCTGCCTGTCGCAGAGCGGGATGAGCATGCTGGGCGTGCTGAGCGTGCTGGTCAGCATGCCTACAGTACCTCGACCCCACAGGGCCTGTACTCAACCGTCTGTCGTACAGCTGCTGTATGAACGTGCTGGTCTGCATGCTATAGCACCCCGCCCGTCACAGCCCACACTCCAATTACAGTACTGACGAAATTGTCACATTCTGACGTACTAGGACGTCAAATACAATCGCAACTAGCGGAACAACCCAGGGCAGATTCCCACCAAGCTAGAAGCTAATCTTATACTTCGTTCTGCAGTTACAGTAATGCCGCAATTGTTACATTTTGACGTACTTTGACGCCACGCGTTTTTCAATATACGTGAAATGCACATCTCAACCGGAGGAAAAAAAACAAGACATAATCCCCCACACCACATACACACTCATACCAACACACAGAAGGTAAAAAAACATGTTTACTCTGAACCGGGGAAACAACTATTACATATACATATCTAGATTTTAAACTTGCCAAAGTATAAGAAAGGCAATATCGCAGATGTAAGTCAACTCTTGGAATAGACTCCGGGAATAAAGTTCGACTGACATTAATTAGTTCTGTTAACATGAATTAGCAAAACACAACTGGGACCACATCTAGGCTGGATTGATGAAACTACACTGGCTCCCAGTTAGATTTCGCACTGACTATAAAATTGCTGTCATTGTGCTCAATGTTCTGACCACAAACGAACCCGATTATTTGCGTGATCTCTTACAAATCCAACCATGTCACAACACACGCCGCTATAAACAAAAGGCTTTACACATATTATAAGAAATTGTAAACCTTCAATTATATTTAGGAAACATAACGTTAATGCCGCTAAAGGAACAGTTCAAATTACAATGTCGAGTGATAAGTTCTCAAAATTTACATACAGTAGACCCCATTTGAGCCGAGATCAGTTAAACCGAATGATCGGTTAAACCGAAGGGATTTCCTGGTCCCTTTCTCTATGTTTACTTAGTGAAAATTCGGCTTAACTGGTAATCGGTTAAATCAAGTGATTTTGCATCCCAAACAACAAGAGCGTACAGTGCCAATTACTCCGACATGAATATTACTGACATGTACTCACTCTTGTCACTCACTCAAGAGTACCATTGGTCATATGCAAATTGCAATTACAAACATCAACAGGATTTGTTACTCACTCCGGAATACTATCTGCCATATTTGAATAACAATTAACACATGAAGCCACACGCAATGCAACTATCCAATAACTTCAATAGGATTTGTTTTGTTTCTATGATGTGGATCCCCTGTCATCATTACACCCACCCCCCTTCCCAGTTGATGGTTTAGTTGCTACTGAATTGTACTTTCTGCCATCGTAAGCAACTAAACCTTTCTGAACACGACGTAAGTCACAAAGCCTATGGACCAAGGGGTTATCAACAACCTTAATACTCACCACAGAAGATATCTCGTTGTACTGAGTACATAGTTAGTATTCTCGATGCACAGCTTTTCTACGTCAGGCTTTGGGTAGTGTCTCGAAAACCCTAGTACAAAAGTTTCTTCAAAGTTGTGACGGATAACGTTCCTCCTGCCACCTCACAGTTACACGCTGACCTCGATGATCGATCAGACATCACTGAATTTGGCCCATGCCATTGGACGATTTCAAAGATTATGTAGCTGTTGACTGTAGTGCTTTGAACTACATTGTCGAGTCTGTGCGTTCGACTGACTCAACGTAACAAGCAACGAGGAGGAGCCCACACAAGAAGAGGATACCCCACCACACTCCATACCCACGGCTATCGATATGCTGCTTGAAGTTCGGGAAAAACGTTAGGAACATGTGACATTGCAGATAAGACGTTTGATCAGATGAATGACATTATCAATGTGTTAGAACAAAATAGAGCTACACAGGCTAAGCAAGAAACTTTTCATGACATTTTCAAAAAACTTCAAAAAAAAAAAAAAAGACATTTAATTAGACACGTGAGAATTTTTCTGGACGTTTAGGTAAAATTGCAGTTCAAAGATCACCTTGTGTAAATATCAATAAGGATGTTTATTGGAGTACAGAGCAATTGAGAATAGAATATTTTATTTATTGTATTACATGTAGTTGAAATAGAATATGAAACAAGAAACATCACTCACACACTGACTCACAATTTCTATAACACTGGCCAAAGTGCAAAAGATCGGATAAACCGAAGATGGGTTAACCGAAGTGTTTTTCGCGGTCCCGTCCATTTCGGCTTAAACGGGTTCTACTGTATTTATATAATTTATATATTGATGAGCAACATGTCAACGTGCTGAGATTTTAAACTTAAGCACGAAGTACTTTACTTTACAGCTGTCCGCTATCAATGAAAACAATTAAACTGCAAAAAAACCCGAAAAGATCGCAGTTTTTCTTTCGTTTTTTTTTTTACCGAACCGAAGAACCACGTTCAGTTTTCGGTTATGGTAAAAACCATAACACCCCTAGTATATACCCACATTCAATGTCGAAGAATTCAATACCCTAGGTGAAAAAGTGTTGGCAGAATTTGTGCAAATCAACCAGAGACAAAAACGCGACATAAGGACGCTAAGTTAAACAGCCCCACCCCGCCCTCCCCCGCCCAACCACGGACACAATAATCTTGGGTGCAGTGTTCAGAAGGGCACAGTGGAATGGGCTAAAAGCTTTGATACGACGACAAGTTACTGACTTTTCAAGCATCGCTGCTGAATATCGTTAAGATTGGATTTTTTCGGAACAAATAACGACAGACTCTAATTACGAGCAATAAAGTTTCTCCCAGGTGAGGTACTACTGTCCTTCTTTATTTTTGTTTTTACTTTTTATTTATTTATTTATTTTTAACATAACATTTTCCCCTTCGGCTACTGTTAATTACCGCCCGGAAAAAAACAATATACAAGATCAACGGATGGAGCGACGGACGGGTGTTTGCACATCTACACTATATATACTTTTTTCCTGTAAGGTTCGATTAAGATCCGATGAATCGCTTTTGAGATATCGCCCGGAAAAGAAAAAGCTAAAAATGCGACTGGCGGACAGATGAACGGACCCCCCGTTGCACAACTGCGCTATATATACTTCGTTCCTGCAAGGTTTGGTGAAGATCCGATGAATAGTTTTTGTGATATCAACCGGACAACAAAACAGTTCAAAGTGTGACCGACGGACATATAGATGGACATGAGATCAAACGTTGCATATCTATATTATATATACTTTCTTTCTGTAAGGTTTGGTGAAGATCCAATGAATAGTTTTTGTGATATCGTCCGGACAAGAAAAAACGTTAAAAGTGCGGCGGACGGACAGACGGACGGACATGTTAAAATTAAACCTCCCATTGCACATCTACACTCTATATCACCCGGACAAAAAAGTTTACGGACAGTTAGTTAGTTAGTTAGATAGTTAGTTATTTGATTGGTTTATTGACACCGCCAACCTGTTTACGGACAGACAGACGGACGGACCGAGAATGGTTGATTGCTAAAAACCCACTTTCATAGCTTTTAGTAAAGTTTATGAAAAGCAAAACTGGGAAGTAAAATAAACATAATAACAGCCTTCAGTACTTAGCTTCCTGAACCAGGTTCAGGGAAAAATACAGAAAACAAACATTGCCAAATGCTGTTGAAATTATAAGAGCAATATTCAACCAGTTGGGCTCTTTTCTTTATTTGAAAACAAAGATTACGGACGAACAGAGATGTTTCCAGCATGGTGGTGTTTATGATATTGGTGACGCTAACATTCACACAAGCGCAACCACAAGAATACAACAATCACTATTACGCGCTGTCCGACGAGGCGGACTACTGGCAAAATGCTCAGCCGGAGTGTGAGAGGCAGGGCGGATATCTCGTATGTATAAACGACGACGAGGAAAGGGATTTCCTGTACGATCTCTACGACCAACTTAACACATCGACCAACATCTGGATAGGACTTCGCGGTGAATGTTACAGAACTAAAAAGTGTGACAAGTTTGTGTGGCAAGATGGCAATGCCTGGAATTCCTTCAACTGGCATCCTGACTATCCGAAGCAAGGACGGTATTCTAAATACGTTCAAATAGACAAGGGAACAAAGCAATGGAAGAACGTAGGAAGTAGAATAGTAAGTAACGACATACGCGACAAGCGATTCTACATTTGTGAGTTTGTTCGGTGTTTTAATACATCAAACCCCTGCTTCAACGGAGGCGTGTGCTCGGCGACTGAACTCTCGTTCCTCTACACGTGCGACTGTACTAACACCGGGTACAGCGGTATCCGCTGTGAAGAAGAAGCGGATGAATGCGAGTCCAACCCATGCTTAAACGGACTATGTACCGACGTATTTAATGGTTTCACGTGTGAGTGTGACGGCACGGCGTATGAAGGGATATACTGCGAGAACGAGTTAAATGAATGCGAGTCTAATCCGTGTCTTCATGGAGAATGTGTTGATGCTGTAAATCAATATATGTGTAACTGCAGCAACAGCGGCTACACAGGAACGTTATGTGAAACTGAAATAGACGAGTGCAGGTCCAGTCCCTGTGTGTATGGTTTCTGTATTAATGAACTAATCCGCTTCACATGTGTCTGTGAAGGCGGTTATTCTGGATTGCACTGTGAACTTGACATCAATGAATGTGCATCTGACCCATGCGTGAACGGACATTGCAACAACAAGGTCAACGAGTACACGTGTAAGTGTGACGGTTCGGGTTTCACGGGGGACCTTTGCGAGATCGACATCAATGAATGTGAATCAGCCCCATGTCTGCATGGCTCCTGCATCAACGGACCGAATCAATACACATGTGACTGCGACAATATGGCCTTTACAGGAGCGCAGTGTGAAAGTGAAATTGATGAGTGTTTGTCAAACCCGTGTGTCCACGGAAGCTGTGTAAACGGGATTAATGAGTACACTTGTCACTGCTCTGATACAGGTTATAAAGGCACACACTGCGAGCAGGATGTGGACGAGTGTGCGGGGGATAGCCACGGGTGTCGGAGTGGGATGTGCGTGAACAGCGCCGGGGCGTACAACTGCACCTGCAATGATGGGTATGATGGCCAACTGTGCCAGAACGATATAAACGAATGCTTGAATAGCTCCGTATGTGGGCGCGTCAATTGCACGAATTTCATTGGCGGTTACAGTTGTGACTGTGCGGCTGGTTTCTATGGCTATGACTGCGCACATGACATTGATGAGTGTCTAAGCGACGGAGCGTGTCACTTCCACGGAACTTGCACCAACACCAGGGGCAATTTCACGTGCGATTGCCACGAGAACTACGTCGGTAATCAGTGTCAGATATATCTGCTACCAGAAAAAGTACAGGCAAAACGTACACAACAAAAAGATCTGACGTCACTCACACACGCGCTCATTGGTGGTGCAGTCGTCGCTGCCGTCACCACAACAACGCTCGTGGTATTCATTATCAACGACAGACTCTACCAATATCGAAAGCGAACACGCCAACAGAAGGCATCTGTCAGAGGTCACGTGAAGCCGGAAGTAAACAGCAACGACCACCAATCAGAGAGGTCCACCGCTGAGGCTGCAGATATTGAACTAGAACTTAAATAACCAATCAATTTAATGATGCTTAAAAACATCATCAAGTACACTGTTTTCGTGACAATAACTACGAGATTATTTCCGAAGGTAAATGTGTGGGATAGATATAACCAAATGATTGAGTAAAGAAATCTCTGTGTACTTTGTATTTTTCTGTTCATTTTTTAGAATCTTGTTTCATTATTGTTTTTATTTTTTAGCATTATTGTAAACAGTCACTGACAATTCTTAATGGCCGTGCCTGAATTGTTAAGCATGCACTTTTAAAGGGTTAAAATCACTGGCTTTATTAAACATTTTGATGGGAATAGTAAAATGGTGAGAAAACTGCCAACTGTTTTGAAAAAGTGAGATTTTTAAGAATTAACTTTCAATAATGAAAAGCCATTGAGTACAGTTAACTTGCGCTTTGTTAATATCGCTTGAGAATCGTTATTAGCTAAGATACGGCCTAAGAAGTGGCCTTTTTTGCCCTATTATTACGGCTGAAATTTGTGCCCGCCCCTGTTCTCCTCCCCCCTTCCTCCTTCTCTTCAACCTTTGCACCTATTATTCTTCTTTTGTAACACTAAACAGAATATCTCAAATGTTGATATCACACCAAAAACACTTCAATATCACACTTATAAAGAAGAACACTTTCTACACAGCTCACAAGTCACAGCTCATATACAGGTGTACATCATTAACCTCCTGTTGTGATATCACAACTTATTTCCGGAAATGTTTTAAAAATCACGGGTTAAAAGTGTTGAATTTACTATAATGTAGCAATACGTCCACCCCTTAATTGATTTTTCAGCCTTATCAGCCAGTTTCCGAAAATCAGCCAAAATCCCAAAATTGTCGATCTGTTTTATCTACAGTACGCTACACACAGTCTACACTCGCCTGTCTCTCATAGAGCTGAATGTGTTTTGTGTACTGAGTTTGCTGGTGAGCAAGCATGTAGTACCCCGCCACGTCCCACACTCATCTAAGTGTCGAAGAACTGGATAAGCTTGCTAAGCGTGGTGGTCAGCATGCCTGCAGTACCCCGGCCCGACACGGCCTGCACTCACCTGTCTGCCGAAGAGCTGTATGAGCGTGCCGAATATCCTGGTTTGCATGCTCTAGCACCCCCCACCCAACTCCACCGCCAACACCGACCACATTGTACTGACAGTATGGACGACGCTGTCACATTTTAACTTACTAGGACGTCACTCGTTGTCCAATATATGTCAAATACAATCGCAACTAGCGGAACAGCCCAAGACAGAGTCCCACAAAGTTAGAAGCTAGTCTGACATTTCGTTCTACAGTTACAGTAATGCCGAAATTGTCACATTTTGGCGTACTATGATGCCACGCGTTCTTTAATATACGTGGGATGCACATGGCAACCGGAGGAAAACCCATGCAAATTCACTACATACAAATTCATACCAACATAAAAAGTACAAAAAACAACATGCTTACCGTGTACGGGGGAAACATAATTATTACACATACATATCTGGATTTTAAGCTTGCCAAAGTATAAGTGATGCAATATCGAAGAAGTAAGTCAACTCTCGGAATATACTCCTGAAATTTAGTTCGATTGAAATACAGAGTATCAGAAAAAAATGCATTTTAGTAAACTTTTTAGATGCAAACGACGATTGTTCCTTCGACCGACAAGGGCAGGCTTATTTCTGGTAACTGGGTATTGCAAGACCAAATTCAAGTGTAAATAAGCACCTTGGTGTTAATTATTTCACTGCGCACGCTCTTAACTGAAACACGTGTGACACACATCACGTGTTTCCACCGACGGGTACATTTCAACACTGAAATCAAACCTAGAGGGCCTTTGTAGCTTTTACACGGCTAGAATTTTCACAGACCACAAGATGCAGTACTTCGTGAAATTCTACGCTATCGCTGGTTTCATTTGTTAATGCGTCCAACGGTTAACACTACATAGTAAAACACCACAGGGAACATTTCGCTTTTGTTTTGTTTTGTTTTTAAGACTTAATTCAGTCATCACCCATAAATACAATGAAAGAAACCAAGAGAACAACGTTAGTTGTTTGACCCAATTGGCCACCGGATAAGTGGCTACCGGACAGCCGATTACCACATAAATGTGAGACCCAGACAAGTTGCCAGGACAGATTTTTTTCTTTTTCTGTGGAAAATATGTTGTCTCTCAATTATATAGATTATATAGATTCATAGCGTAACACTGGCAGGACTTGCAGTTTTCCATTTGTAAAATAGAAGTGGCAGCTGTTTTGTGTTTTTTTGGGGTGGGGGGTGTTGGGGGGGAGAGTAGGCAGGCCACAGAACTACGTTGTAGAACATGGTTACTTGGTGTCATCGTAGGAATCTTGTACCCAGTGGTATTCTAAGTGCTCACACCATCCCCCTCCGCCACCCAGAAAGAAAAGCAAGAAAAACAGTTGTGTGTGGTAAAAAAAAGTTCTGTCAGATGGTGATGGTAACAAATCTTTCTAACAAAACGGCACTATTTCGAAGTCCAGTACTTTGAATGAGCACAATTCAAATCCTTTACCGAGGATCTATTGGTGTTAAGTCTGGTGACAGCAGCTGAGGTAATTCCAGCTCCAACAGTTAAAGTTGCTGTGCTTAAAAAGCACCCCCCGTCCTGCAGTATAAAGTCGCGCCCTAATTTTGTATACGTTTAACATACCTTAAAAATAGGACTCTCAGAGCCAAAAATTGCTGAGACCTAAAATGCAGTGCAATGACCTACAAAAACCTGTCATTCATATTTTGATTATGCCACGAATGGACAATGGTAAGGTACTATTGTGATCTCTTTGCTGGACAATCCTGCGTCATACATTGAGAATGTGGGCCAAAACACTATACAATAGAACATGGTTATTGTGTCTGCATCGAAGCTATATCCTACCCGTTGGTATTGCAGTGGCGTAGATATCCACCCCTACCCCCCCCCCCACCAAAAAAACTAACAGTCCTACCAAAACCTCCACTGGCCCACCAACACCCCCACCCCCCGTCTAAAAAAATCTGTCATCCATTTCTGTCCTCACCTTTAAAGGATATTCTCGTATGGGATAGGCGTTGACTTAGAAAGAGGGGATGGCCCAGTGTGTGCGTGCAGTTTTTAGGTGCAAACAGGGAAGGTAGCAATGCGATGGAGAACTCGGCCATGGGGAGTTTGATCCCTTAAACGTGTCATTCGGTATCTGCAAAAGAGGAGTAAAACTTAACCGCACAAAATTTGAAGAATTGACAAATGCTAAAATCTACAAAACCAAGACTGCATATTGTGATTGTACATGCAATGGATTAGTAAAATGTGCAATAAGTACTCGCGTCTGTGGGGTATCAATTTTCAGAAATCGGTAGATATCACGCTCCAAAATGTCATAAAAGTGCAATTAACTATGAAACTGCTCCCGTGATTGACGAAGATATATGTCGTTGCCATCTGTCATCGCTTAATTGTTACAAAAATCACTTTTAATTTTTTTATTTTAGTTATGCGTATGTTTATCAAAAACTTACAAAATATAACTAAAACCTGGTCTAAATGTCGTATGGCCATAGTATCGCTGTCCTAAATGTCGTGTGCCTAAATGTCGTGCCGTATACGTGGCTGGCTTATTTATCGGGATACCGGTTATTGGATCATCAACAACAACAATTCTCCTTGCAGTAATTAACACTTTGTTTGAGTATCTTTAAATGTATTCAAGTTACATATAAATGGCTATTAAAAAACTATTTCAGCGAAAAGTTCTGAAAAATTCCATTTAGTGTCCGCAGCACATCAGTAGGATTTTGTGCTACATTGTCAATTCTGCAGACTGTCTGGTGATGACAGCGTTGCTACAAGGAAAAAGAGGCAAGAACACTTCTTAAACGCATTGACTGAGACCCAGCGTGTAGTGTTACGTAATAAATTTGTGAATACACTCATAAATGTTGATTTGAATTTCACTGGTGGCCAGTCTGTCCGGTGGCCAGTTATCCTACATCCTACTGCATCACGGAGAGCAGATTTATACCAAAATCCTATTACTGACGGGACAGACTCGCATCTTTGTGCATCATCCCCAAAAATATCTAATCCAGAAAAATATTCAGAACAAAACCCTCAGAGCGAAAAGAACATTATTTGTTTTCTGACATCCCTGTTTTCAAGTAGCTACACATACGATGCAAAGCCCGTACATGGTGCAGTTTCTGGGATCTTTTAAGAAGGAATATTTCACATTTCGGGGCATTTAACAAACATCTCTCCGCCAATTCTGAATGTATTTGAAAAAATTCAACTTCGAAGAATTCAAAAAGGAACGACAACCTCTCTTCACTCTCCCCCCCCCCCACCCACACACAAATATCGGGTGTAGACTTTCATATGTTTTAGTTAAGCTTTTGAAAAACAAAAGGAGGAAGTAAAATAAACGTACACACGCAACCCGCGGCGGAAAAACAGCATTCAGTGCATAATTTCCTGAACCAGACTCACAGAAAAATAAATAACAAAACAGCTATTATTAAACGCTTTTGAAATTGTATGAATAGCGACACAAGTATGGGTCTGTCTTTATTTGAAAGCAAAAAAAAACGCGGAATGAACATCAGCGCTTTTTAACATGATAGTGTTTATAATATTGGTGACACTAGCACTCATACAAGCGCAACCACATAAACAATCACTATTACGTGCTATCCAGCGGAAGGGACTACTGGCAAAATGCTAAGCCGGCGTGTGAGAGGCAGGGCGGATATCTCGTGTCGATAAACGACGACGGGGAAAGGCATTTCCTGTACAATCTCTATAACCAACTCAACACAGCGACTAACATCTGGATAGGACTTCGCGGTAGATGTTACAGATACATAAAGTGTGACAAGTTTGTGTGCGAAGATGGCAATCCATGGAATTCTTTCAACTGGCATCCTGACTATCCGACAACCGGGAGGTACTCTAATTACGTTCAAATCAACAAGGAAAAAAGCAATGGACGAATGTAAGGAGTGGAAAAGATCGTGGATACACACAGGATAAACGATTATACATTTATGAGTTTGCTGACTCGTGCTTTAACCCATCAAACCCCTGTCAAAACGGAGGGCACTGCTCAGCGACTGAACGATGGCGTGATTATGAGTGCAACTGCACTTACACCGGCTGCAACGGTACACACTGTGATGTTGAGGTCGATGAATGCGAGTCTAATCCGTGTCTTCGTGGAGGATGTGTTGATGCTGAAAATCAATACACGTGTAACTGTGGCAACGGTGGCCAAACAGGAATTCTATGTGAAACTGAAATAGATGAGTGTGGGTCCACTCCTTGTGTGCATGGCTCCTGTGTTGATGAAATAAATGGTTACACATGTGACTGTGAAGGCGGCTTTTCTGGAGTGCACTGTGAAAGTGACATTGATGAGTGTTTGTCAGATCCGTGTGACCACGGAAGCTGTGTAGACGGAATTAATGAGTACACGTGTAACTGCTCTGATACGGGTTACAATGGCACACACTGCGAGCAGGATGTGGACGAGTGTGCGAAGGATACCCACGGATGCCGGAACGGAATGTGCGTGAACAGGGCGCCGGGGCGTACACCTGCACCTGCAATGACGGGTATGATGGTCAACTATGCCAGGACGACATCAACGAATGCTTGAAGAGCTCCGTATGTGGGAGTGTCAATTGCACGAATTTCATTGGTGGTTATAGCTGCGATTGCCCGGACGGTTTCTATGGTCACGACTGCGCTTCGGACATTGACAAGTGTCTGGAAGACGACGCGTGTCACTTCCACGGAACCTGCACCAACACCAGGGGAAATTTCACGTGCAACTACCACGAGAACTACGTCGGTAATCAGTGTCAGATATATCTGCTACCAGAAATGGCACAGGCAAAACATGCAGAAGAACAAGATCTGACGTCACTCAGACACGCGCTCATTGTCGGTGCAGTCCTCGCTTCCGTCACCATGACAATGCTCGTGGCATTCATTATAGACGACAGACTTTACCACTGTCGAAAGCGAACACGCCAACAGCAGGCATCAACTAGATGTTACGAGAAACCGGAAGTAAACACTGACTACTACCAATCAGAGAGCTCCATCGTTCAGGCTAATGATATTGAACTAGAACTGAAAAAACGAATTAATCTAATGACGCTTAAAAACATAAAAACATCAAGTACACTAGTTTTCGTGACAATGACACCAAGTTTAATCCGGAAGGTAAATGATGTGTGGATATATATATGACTCTGTACATCCTAGTGCATTTCGATATTTTTTTTCATTAATTTTTTATTTTGTTTCTTTATTATTTTTATTTATTATTATTGTTAATAGTCATTGCCCCCCTTAATGGCTATACCAGATTTGTTTCGCATGCACTTTTAAAAGGTTAAAAATGCTTTTATTAAATCTTGATACGAACAGTAAAATGGTGAAAAACTGCCAACTATTTTGAAGGAGTGCGATTTTTTAACCAGTTAACTTCCAATTCTCGAATGAATACTGAATAGCCATCCAGCGCAATTAACTGATACTTTGTGAATTCGCTTTAGAATCGTTATTCAGTTCAGATAAGTGGCCTAAGAAGTGGCCTTTTTGTGCTATTATAGTGGCTGACTTTCCCCCAACCCCGCCCCCTCCCCTCCTACTCCTCCCCCTTCTTCAACTTTCGCACCTATGATTCTTCTTTTTAACACTAAATAGAATATCTTAAATGTTGAAATAATACCAAAACACTCCAATATGACATTATAAGTAAAGCATAAAGTATAACACTTCTTAGAAGACAATTCTCAATTCAAACCATCTTTCGATAGCTAAAGTACACATATATTTACCATACACAATGAACATTTAGATAGCGCAAGAGATTTCCAGTTCTCGAAATGTCGAATGGCAACATGGCCAAGCACAGAACTACACCTACAGCTCCTAGGTGTGAAAGTTGGTCATTACAGCTGTTTTACTGTACGTCATAATTTTATCCGCGCCTGGAAGTTAGTCAAGATATACAGGCTTTACCGTACCTCTCTTTATCCGAATCTAGAAGGGGTTACGACAAACAGGTTTTACTTTACATCTTTTTATCCGGGCCTTGAAGGTGGTCTAAATTTTTTTTTTGCTAAACGTCATCCCCCTGCCCCCACCCCACCCCACCCCAATCTAATGAAGATATGACTCTAAACGCAATCCAAACCCTTTAACCCAAGGTCATGGTAACGGTCTGCACCCTAGATAGTTAAAGCCGTCATATATTACCTTGTCTTCTACGTCGTATCGGCCAAAAATCACGCATGAATCGGACACGAAATACCTTACCTCCTTCAATAACTAGCCAGTAAAACCAGTTTTAGCGACCACCTTCCAGTTTCGGACACTAAACATACAACGCTAACCCTTTTATCCAAGATTTCGGTAACGATCTGTGCACTAGGTACAGATATAGTCATAATGTATTACTGCGCAACAGTTGACTAGGGGGATATCGACTTCAAAATGGTACACAGCTGACACTGACCACTGACTCAGTGGCATGTTATGTGAATAGCTGTAAGGTCCATAACGAAAAGGTCAATTACAGGCAGTGAAATAGCAAAAGGCAAAGAAATAGAACGATACATACTGTTTTCAAGCAGTCTAAAGAATGCAGAAACACTCGAGAATATTCTGGAAAACGCTGAATTCCACAGCGTAGTTAACAACTATACCCATTTAACAAGAGTCGACAAAACGCTAAAAGCTGAAGGTGGTAGTCAGCTTGAATACATTAATCCGCCCGTCATAACCCTTGCTAACTTGCCTCTCGTACAGCAGGATGAATGTGCCGGACAGCATACAGTATCAGGCTCGCCACACCCCACACTCGCCTGCCTGTCGTAGAACGGGGTAAGCTTGCTGAGTGTACTGGTCTGCATCAAAGAAGATTAATGACCAAGAACGCTCACTCCTGCTATTTTGTGTAACAACAGAGATAGCTGGCCCTCTGGCGGACGCTGGTGTTTCCACATGTAAACATGGCAGGAAGCACTGCAAAAAATGCTGCAAAAAACTTTGTGCTGCGTGGGGGTGTAATAATTACAGACAAACAAGAAAGGACATATCATTTTGTCCTTTTCCGCGTGAACGAGAAAGATGCAGTAAATGGATACAAAATCTCCGACGTAATGATTTGGCATTTTTGGAAGAATTGGCTTTCAAAAATTACGAAAACCTTTACAACGCGGTCTTTGCCATGTTTAAAGGGTTGGCAAATGTCCCAAGCTGCTGTGGGAAGATTTACATGAAAATCACGGTATTAAATTTTTACTGACCAGCCGTATGAATCAAGATTGTTTAGAATTTTTTCCTCAATAATTAGAGGCAAATGGGGACACCGCGATAATCCGGATCCAGTTCAATTTCGGGCTGCTTATCGGGCTATATGTGTCGATTCAATGCTTGTAAAAAGTAATAACAGTAACT
Organism: Protula sp. h YS-2021; assembly: GCA_949752745.1. NCBI lineage: Eukaryota > Metazoa > Annelida > Polychaeta > Sabellida > Serpulidae > Protula > Protula sp. h YS-2021. The sequence goes on from OX457028.1 coordinate 12,278,282, forward strand.
GTCAAGGCGAATTTGACTGTTTTTACTTAGATTACAATGATTTCCAGAAGTTGATCAAAATGTACATGTCCCAAATATTCCACAAGAAAATGCATTGTTTCCAGACAGAGAAATACCAAATAATTTGTTGGATCTGCTTTCGATTGCAAACAGTTCGATAATTATTGATTTGTCACTACCTGAAGAAAATGTTGTCGTTTACCTTGCTGGGTATTTACTATCAAAAGCCAAAAAACGCCATTCATGTGATGAATGTCCATCTAAATGGATCAGTTCTGAAAATAATGAACCAACAGAAAATGAAAAAACTGTTTGTTTTTCTGAGCGAAAAAAAAATTGTCAGAAACTTCAAAATTATTGGTTCCTTCCGAAAATGTTATTAAGTTTGTTTCGGAATGCGAAAACCTTTTCATGAAATTGTTTGAATGCGTCATGTATTGTGATAAAGTTCGGGGTAAGCTTTTTCGGCGAGTCATAGAAGCGGACTGCGCAACAAATATCTCCTGTGATAAAAGTGAATGTGATAAAATAGCACACTACATAATAGACTTATATCTCACTGTCAGAATAACACATTCCCTAAAAATGCAGAACAGAGATTTGCAAACAAGGGGTGCTTCTCGAAATAGAAAAATAATGAAACTGAAGCACTTGTAAATGTACAGAGAAATAATATTTAACCGATTGATCTGAGGTGATAAAATGTGTTAAGAATGTTTATTGTGTTGTTAATTTATTGTTTCAAGTCTAACGAAAATAGCAAATTGTGTATGAAAGAGCACACACAAAAGAAGACACATACAAAAGCAACAAAATGCCTTTCAGGATGCCCCAAAGTGCGCAATAGATGTGCATTCTCATAGTGATAACACCAGTGACCACCAGGCGGCGCTGTGCCATCTGGATAAACATAGCAGTCAATGGGAGTGAGCTTTCTTGTTCATTCATATTCTTTGTCTGCATGCATACAGTACCACGCGCACGAATGCCTCTCACGCCCCTGCCTGTCGTAGAGCGAGATGAGTGGGGTGAGTCTGCCGGTCACAATGCCTACAGTACCCTGCCCGACGTACTACGACGCCATGCGTTATCCAATATAAATTAGATACAATCACAACTGGCGAACAACCCAAAGCATAATCCTACCAAGCTAATATGACATTTCGTTCTGCAGTACTCGCGCAATTTTCACACTCTGATGTACTATGATGTTACGTTTTTTTCAATATATGTGAAATACACATCCCAACCGGCGATCCAACCAAAAACGTAATCCCACCACACTACATACACACTCAAACAAACACACAGAAAGTACAAAACAAAATGCTTGCCCCCTATGGGATAAATATAAGTATTAGAGAGACCTATCCAGATTTTAAACTTGAGAAAGTATAAGTGAGGCAATATCGAAAAATTAAGACAACTCTCGGAATTTAGTTCGCTGGTAAGAAGAGGCTTACACCTGGTAACTGGGTATTGTAAGACAAAATTCAATTCTGTATAAGCAGCTTTGTATTAACTCTTACACTGTGCAGTCGTTTAACTGAAGCACGTGTAACTTACATTACGTGTTTCCTCCCAGGGGTACGTTTCAACTCTGAACGCCAAAACTCGAGCGTCCTTGTAGACATTAGACAGCTCGAGTTTTCATATACCACACAAAATGCAGTACTTTGTGAAATTCTATGTTATCACTGGTTTCGAGCAGTTTATGAGCCCAATGGTTAACACTAATTAGCAAAACACAACTGACTTCACAAAGTCACCAACTGCAAATACAAAAGAAAACACCAATGTTAGCTGCTTCACCTAAAACTCAATGGAAGTTTCACACGGATACATAAAATCTAGATGCAGACACCTACAGATTTTATAATGTCTCGTTTCTGTCTCCCTGGATAATTATTATTTTATAATTAGTCAAGTGGAACAACACAACAAATATCGATTAACATAATTTCGCTTAAGTGGTGTTAATATGCGTAATATGAAAACAACGGAACATCACTGACAATTTTTGAAGAATTCCAGTTAATCCGCGGAGTGCTGAATGAGCCGAAACCAGTGAATTTTTCCCACATACGGAGAGGCTTAACTACTCAAAGTATAAAATACGTATATTTATCTCGCTAATATCGCTATTTCAGTTTTAATCTAGTGCATCGATTCCATACAAACTGGCCAAAGGATAAGTGGCAACCGGACAACCGGTCACCATATAAATGAGAAACTCGGACAAATTGCCACCAAGTGTTTTTTTACAAAATATGTTGTTCTCTTTCAATTACATACATTATGTTATTACAATTCTAAGGGTGTACAACCTTGTTGAAGCGAAAGTGTCATACGGGATAGGCGATTAAGATTATATGAACGAGATCTGGTGTTCAAACAATAGTTAGTGCGTGGTATTTTGGGGACTTTTTGACGGATTAGGATAAGAATTAGGATAACAGTAGTACTGCGGAGAGTGAACTTTCAGGAAGTTCGCTCTCATTTCCCAGCATTTCGACCACACAAAAACTTCTAACATTCATAGATATAAATAACCCATGGGGATCCAATTGTTCCAGTTAAAAAAAATTCAGCATACACTCGCCCAAAGAGGGGCTCTCATAGCTGGTAGAACTGGTAGTTTTCTGCTTGCCAGATAAAAGTGGCAGTTTTTTTTTGGAGGGGGGGTTGTGGGGGTGGTGGGTGCTGGGGGCGGAGTAGGCAGGCCACAGAACTACATTGTAGAAAATGGTTACTTGGTGACCCCGAAAGAATCTCCTCCCCGGTGGCATTCTAGGAAATCACCGTTCCAAAAAAGGAAAGAAAGAAAATTACCAGTTCCACCTAAAGAAAAGGAAAAACTCATCCATTTCTTTCCTCAGTTCTTAAGGATATTCTTGTTGTTATGGGGTAAGGCTGCACATGGAAACATGGGTTCCTTACTGTGTTTAAACTTAGCGTGCAATATTTAAGAGGCGAAGGGCAGGCGACAAATAGTCCAGCGACTTATATGTTAGGACACTTAGAACGGTGACATTATGACAATGCTGTCAACTGCGACATTTAGGCCAAATTCTAATAAGTCAAGTTCTTGTTAAACATGTTGATCACTTTCCTGTGATAAGATCTGACGCAATAAATGCCATTCATTTAATTGCATGTCCTTACAGACGCAGTGGATTAGTGAAATATATAATAGTAGTCGCGTTTGTGGACACTCTCGGGAATGCTATTAACATAATTGTAATTAGCTATGAAACTGTTCCCTTGACTGATCAAGGCATCTGTAGTTGTCCTTTTTCATCACTTTAGAAACTTTTTTATCAAGTTATTCGCACGTTCGCCAAGAACACACAAACATGTAATGTTTAAATCTAGCCTAAATGTCGCATCTGACAAGGTGGCTATAATATCGCTGTTCTAAATGTTGTCTGTTTAAATGTCTTTGGCCTAAATACTGTGCAGAATACGTTGCTGGCCTGTTTACGGGGATACCAGTTATTGTATCATCAACAAGAACAAATTTTCATTGCAGTAATTACCACTCTGTTTGAGTAGCCTTAAATGTATTGAAGTTATCTATGAAATGACAACTTATTTTAGCGAAAAGATCTGAAGAGTGCCATTTAGCGTTTGCGGGTACAACAGAATAATTTTGTGCTGCAGTTTTCTTGTTCTGTAAACCCTCTCGCGATGTTGATAGCGATGCCGTAAAGCAAAAGAAGAATGTTTTTAAACCAATCGAACAACTCCCAGCGTTTAGTGCAATAAACTTGTAAATATATTTAAAAATCTTCATTTGATTATACTGGTGCACAGTTGTCCAGTGGTTAGTTTGACTAGAGGCCACTTGTCCGGTGGCAAGTTGTCCTGCACCCTACTGTATCATCGAGAACAGACTAGCAACAATAATCTTACTATTATCACTATATGAATTATTAAATTATTGATTTAATAGTCATTACAGGTAGACAGATTATCCCCAAAACAAAATTTTAAAATACAGTAAAAATATTCAGAACAAAATTTTCAGTAGCGATGAGAATGTTTTTCCTTTTCTGACATCTCTATTTCCAAATACATACACGACATCGATGAATTCAAAGCCCGTACATAGTTAAGTTTCTGGAAACTTTCAAAAGGAATATTTCACATTTCGGGGCAATTTAACAAATATCTCTCAACCAATTTTGAATAAATTAAAAAAATGACACCACACAACACATCTACAATGTATACAGTATATACCCATATTCAACGTCGAAGAATTCAAAAACCGGTTAAACAAGGTTGTCCATGGACAATGCACCAAGTCACCAATGCTGATGTCAAGATTTATGATCATATAAGAATAATCTGTAACTGAAATTTCAAGACAGTAAGGCTAATTAATAATTGGCGTCAGCCAAGATATTTTAATACAAAAATGGTTTATCGCCAATATATCCGCCAATTCTTTGCGAGTCGCAAAAAAGTAATAGCCATGTGTTTTCGAATCGCCAAAAAAAGTAACAGCAGATGGACATATATACCACTTCCTTCCATCAAATTTTGGGACGTTTCCATTTATGCCTTAAGAGGTGATTTCATGAAAATGCTTTTTGTCTAATATTCTCACAAATTTTAGGCGAATCACGAAACAAGCATGTCCAAGGATATGATCCAGCCGAGTTACCAAACAAGGAAAGAGAGAAAAACTCTGAAACGAATACCGTTAGGCCAAAAAATGAAAGACTTTGTTTCTGAACGCAACGTTTTCATAATTTTAATACACAAAAACGAGTTTTCCAGAGAGGAACCTACCCGAAAATCGATTTGGAGAGGTTGGGTTTTGACGATTCACGTTTTTACCGACATTTACAAAATTTTTAAAATTCCACCATTTCGGCATTTTTCGTCATTTTATCACTTGTTAGCTGGTGTGAAAAGAACCATTTTAGGGTCAAACAATAAGGTCGGGAATCATTTTTTACACTTGTTTCCTCACACAAATTTCCCTTTACTTTCAATAAACTGAGATATTTTATTGGATTTAATAGCGGGTAAACACATCTCCAGTGTGCGAAAATAAATAAACCAGAATCAGACTGGCCATGCGCTCTCCAGCCCAGTCGCGTGTCACGTGACTCCCTCCCCGTCATTCCCGACGCCTCCAGACACCACCTCATTACAGCAAGTCCTAGTTACCCGAGGGGCCCGTGCATGCGCTCTCGAGCCCAATCGCTTGTCACGTGACTCCCTCCCCGCTATTCCCGACGCCTTCAGACACCACCTCGTTAAAGCAAGTCCTAGTAACCCGAGGGGCCCGCGCATGCGCTCTCGAGCCCAATCGCTTGTCACGTGACTCCCTCCCCGTCATTCCCGACGCCTCCAGACACCACCTCATAACAGCAAGCCCTAGTTACCAGAGGGGGCGGAAATTTAAGATATAGGGGCCGCATTAGCTGTAAAAGGCCGTTTAAAGCCTTTGATTTTTTTCTTTTTGCTGCTGCTGCTGCTGCTGTAGAGCCCCTGTCCAAACCTGCTTGGTAAACGCTTTGATAATGCAGAATACCTCTACAAAGTAATGCTATACAATTTCAGGAAAATGGAAACCGCTTGGGTATTTTAACAAGCATGTCCAAGGACATGACCCAACCGAGTTACTAAACAAGGAAAGAGAGAAAAACTCTGAAACGAATACTGTAAGGTAAAAAAATGAAGAAATTTGTTTCTGAACGTAACTTTTTCATAATTTTAATACACAAAAACGAGTTTTCCCGGGTGAAATCACAAAAAAGGAAAAAACACAAGCACGTCCAGGAACATGGAGAGCAGCCCACGAACGTTCACGCGTACTATCGAAAAGATTCAATGAAAAAACACCAAAAACCACATTTAGAATAAAAAAGAAGTAGATTGGGTTGAAAACCACTTCAGAACTATGTAAAATGCTTTTAGTTTGAATTTGGAAGCTACCCGAAAAGGGATGTTGGAGAGTTGGGTTTTGACGATTCACCTATTTACCGACATTTACACAATTTTATAACATTTTTAAAATTCTACCATTTCGGCATTTTTTGTCATTTGGTAAAAAAGCAAAGTCCAGGTGGAGATGCACTTAAGAAACTTTCGATTAAAATTCTTTAACTATTTGAAAAGACTGAGAGAAATGAATGGTTTGACAATTCAGTTATTTACTACCATTTATTCCAGTTTTTGCCAAACTTCAAAGTTCCGCCATTTCAGCAGTTTTGGGCGAACCGCGAAAAAAATAATAGCCTGGTAGGCGAACCACTGGGAAACATCCCTGCATAATATCTAAATGATTTTACTCATAAAAGCATGTTTTACGAAATAAAACGTTGGTTTTACTTCGCAAAAGCTTTGAATTCGCTTATCTCCACTTTTCGATGGGACTTGAGTCCGGAGCAGGGGAGCCTGCCATTCTGTACTGCTTCACAAAAAAGGTTGCGAATTGTGCTTGATACGTAAAAGATCATCGGAAGATGTTAAGTTGAGCTGTAGTTGAAAACTGAATAAAATGCTAACTACGTTCCACTTCTTTTAATATTTTCCAAAGAGCCTGGGATGGGGAGGGAGAGCACTCCCAGTCCCATAACAAACACTGTGAGATACGATCACACGGGAACAGAACGTAGAGATCTGACACATGTAAATCAAGCTCGCTAACTACATAAGAGTGGTTATTGCCATTCCCTCCTACCGCCCACTGGATGGGTCCCAACCTCACACACTCAACATCGAGGTTACCAAAAATAATTTCAAACCATCGATATTTTGACAATACGATCATAAATCTCGGAGATTTACGCAAATCAACATAATACTGCCAGGGATTGCGCCTGCAGTATTCACAATCAGATAACATGCTGTACTGACGTTAGACTAAGGCAAATGATCCAATTGCCTGAAGCACAGCACACAATATAGAATTGAAGGTTTTACCCGCAAAACCTACAAAATACGACTAGATAATCTTTAAATGCTAATACTGATTGAATTTAAACTTTAAAATGTGAACAACTTTCACTGCAATATGATTTCTCGTGTCTTTGGCAAATTACGGACCCATGGTCATCACGGTGGGCATGGTCATAATGGACCGATCCACTAGTTGCCGGTGGTGGTACGCGACTACGGGAACAGTACGTATCGTGTATGCCCCCCCCCCCTTTTCTGACCCTATGGTCCGAAAAGAGAGGACGATGCCAGGTAGCTGGGTATTAGGACCATGGTGACCCTGCCTGAACAAAATAAAATACATCTAAAATAGAAACCATTCTTGTGATTAAAATTACGTCCATGCAAGTGAAAAAATATCAGTTCTGTGGTGATTCAAAAACACTTGCTTAACGGTACTCAAGGTACGACAACAAAGTCTGAAAATGTCACTGCTTCTTGCCCTTGAATCCGTTGTTGTGTCCTTTGGCAAATCCCCCTTTCTGTTTTCCTTTGTTTTTCAGTTTGGAGCGGGTTGCCTGTAACCAGAGTAGAAGGCTAAGTAATGAAGGTTTCCGCAGCAATGAAGGGGCCTAAAGAGTAAAAACCCGACAACTCGTTCTGCGAAAAATCTTTGAGGTAATACTTAACGAATGAGTGGGGAGAGGACCAACAACGGTTTTAAGTATATCTACCAAAGACACATTACGGAGAGTCCAGAGGGAATTTTCTATCTGGCGGACATGATGGGCTTTAACTTTACATTCGTTTTGTATGCCCGTATCGGTCTGTGCCCGTTCATAAGCTGTCAAAATGACCTTTCTAATATAGTTTGAGATGGTCTGTTTAGAAAGGTCTTTGTTGAATTTTGGCTTGAAAGAAATAATGAGGGCTTTTTGATTTTCTGAGCGATATGCTTCTGAAATCGAAAGATATTGACGTAGTGCTTTGACCGGGCACAAAGAAACGCGATCCTCAGCCAATTGTTCCCCTTGAAGGGCCGGGAGCGCAATATGGTCGAAGGTGCCCCGACCTTGGGAGACAATATATGTCTTACCCATGAAACCGGCTCTGGGAGTAAGGAACACTCTATTCTACTCACCATTTTCTTTTATTATCTTTCTGTCCAACGCATGGATTTCGCCTCTCCTCTTACCGGACGCTAAGGCTAACAGGAAAGTGAATCTTACCGTGGCGTCTTTTGTGGAAATGTTTTCTTCCGCGAAGTTCTCTGGACACTGTAAATAACGTAATACCAGTGACAGATCCCATTGCGCCACATTGGACTGTAGAGGAGGGGAATTTACCTTGGCATGTCTGATTAACTGTGACAAGGCCGTATCTTCACCCGGGTCATAGCCAGTAGATGCCTTAAGACTCGAGCCAATGGCGGCTCGATAACCTTCGATAGACCCTACTTTCAGTTGACCTTCCGTGAAAAGATGGTCCAAAAAATCTGCTACCAGTGCTGGTGTCGCTTGAAAGGGGTCTAGCTTAGAGGTAGCGCACCAAGAGGCAACTTGCCCCATTGCGACCTATAAACTTTCACTATGGATTGCTTATGGCTGTTTACTGTCTTTTCCACTACATGCTTGGAGAAACCTTTTTTCTCTAGGAAGGATTTGTTAGGTGCCACAGGTGTAGGTTCATTAACTGTGGGGACGGGTGGAAGTGTCGCCAATGGGGTTGGGATAAACGTTCTCTGTGACAAGGTATCGGGATGGACTTGATCACCTTGCACCGCAGGAGTAGGGTAAACCACGGTGCCTCTGGGGACAACGGGGCTATTAGTAACAGAGATGGGGATCTCAGTTCTAATATTCTTTGCAACACCTGTAGCAGAATGGCTTGAGGAGGAAAGGCATAGAGTACTTCCTGCAGAGGCAATGGGCACTTTAATGCATCCACTGCCCAGGCTGCTTGATCCGGGCATGGGCATACGAACCTTAGTAGCTGAGTTGTCAACGCATTGGCGAATAGATCTAACGTCGGGGGGCCCAATGGGGATTCCCGTGTCACCCAACGGAAGGATGACTAGGCTAGGCACCATTCTGTGTGGATGACTTGACCCGTCCTGGACGCTAAATCGGCCAGCACGTTTAGTTTCCCTGACAGGTGACGTGCTACGATTGAGATGTTGCATTCCCGTGCCAGAAGAAGGATTTGAGAAGTCAGGGTCGACAGTTGAGGGGATTTGGTTCCACCTTGTTCGTTCAGATACGCTACTGCTGTAGAGTTGTCCAGAAGAACTCTGACACTCTTGCCCCCGAGATGGTCCGAGAGCTTGTTCAAAGCTATCCATACCACTCGGAGTTCCAGCCAGTTGATATGGTATCTGCAAAACGTTGTTGGCCATTTTCCCCTCCACATCTGACCCTGACGTGGAGCGTCTGTTTGGAGCTCTATATCCGGGGGAGGGGCATGAAGGGGGACCCCTTCGTTAATGGTAACCGGGTCGCACCACCATTGGAGAAGGGAGAGTGCGGAAGGGGACACTGTGATCGTGGTTTTGGGGGAACGTCCCTATGTTAGGGCTTGTCTTACTCGTGCTTGGAATTGTCTGTAATGTAAGCGGCCTAACGGAACCTTCTTCTCGGTTGCTACTAATGTACCTAGTAATGACTCCATAGCCTGTACCCTTACCTTTCGGTTGGCATAAATGTTCTGGATAGACCGAGAAATTTTCTGCTGCCTGTCTGTTGTGGGGAATGCAAGGGTTGCAGACAAGTCCCATCGTTCCCCCAAGAAAATAATGTTTTGTTTTGGGGTCAATTCTGATTTGGCCAGATTTACCACAAGACCTACCTGTATCGCCTTTTTAACCAGCTAGATTGTTTGGTGATAGGCTATGCCCCGTTGAGTATGTGCTAGGAACCAATCGTCAAAGTATTGGAACACTAGCATTCCCTGGAGACGTGCCCGTGCTTTCAGGACCCGCATGATCTTTGAAAATACGTACGGGGCTGATGAGAGACCGAAAGGGAGTGCCAGAAACCAAAAACGTTTTTGATTTATTTGAAAACATAGGTACTTCCTGGCCGAGTGGTGTAGGGGGACGTGCGTCGGATAGATCTATCGATGTGCCCCACATCCCTTCCCGTAACATTGCTTTTATAACATGTGCCGTATCCATCTGGAAGGAGGTTATTTGTAGGGACTGATTATTTTTATTGAGGGACGATAGATCTATCACCAGCCGCCATCCCCCTGACCTTTTGTGTACCAGAAAGACTCTGCTGAAGAAGCCTGCTTGGTTTTCTGGCATTTGATCTATAGCCTATTTTGCCTGTAAGTCTTTTAGCATTTCTTTCAGGGCTAAGTCTTTTTCTGATCCCTGCTGATAAGGGGTGGCCAGGTTGCCTGAAGCTTGGGGCGTTAAGGGAATGGTTGGCTTGAGTCCCCTCGGGCCCTTCTTGAAGGGGAGGAGGTAGCCGTTCCTGAGCCAGCGGACTACTCTCCGGGAAGCCCCTAACTCTGCCCAAGCTTGCCAGGACTCGCCTAGCCTTCCGCCTACGGGCAAGGATGTGTTGCAGGACAGTAGCTCTTTTAGATCGTTCAAACCAGAAAAAGTCTCTGAGCGGTACTTTGGTTGGCTGCTACCTGTGCTGCTGGGAATGCTGTCCCTCCAGTTTGTTATCTCCCGATTGCTTGGGCCTCTTCGGCGGCGGGGACTGCACCTGGGAATTGGGCCGGGAGTGATCCGTAGAGGATTGTCATTGCTTCTTGCGCTTTGCTGGTTGGCGGAACGAGGCACGCGACATCCTTGACATCAAAACGAAGTCTTGCGACAACGATCTACTCTCCTGGTTTACTCTCTCCACTTCTGCTGGGGGGGAACAGTTGTTTTTCACCCAGGATGGGGGTGTGTCTTAAGTCGCGAAGTCCCTTGACGCTTGACCAGCAGTGTTGGAGGAAGGCGTCTCATCTTAAGAATACCATTGACGTCATCAGGAAGGTAGAGATTTTCACTACGTCACGGGTGGCCAGAGACGGGCATTCCAAAAGCTTAGAGGACACTGGGTCACTGAGTAGCAGGTTTTCCCACCTTGCCCGTAGTGCTTTCAGAGTGTGGCCCTGAAAGGACGTAATGTTTAAAACTTGACGGGCCGACGACTCAATGTTCCTGGCGTCTTGTTCTACTAATGGAATGTCTGAAGCCGCACGAACTGATGGCATCCACACTGCTCTCTTGTTTGGCTGATCCAGTGCCTCTATCGGGATCTGGTCGTCCGAGGTACGGTATTGGCCTGGACGCACGGAGCAGTGCTTTGAGAGATGAAATGGCGATAACATGCGGCCCTCACTGGCATCCACTGCCACAGGTAACATTAGCGAGGCGGGCTATTTCCTGTATGGCATCTCTAAACGGGACGTCTTCTGGAGCTATGGACGATGACGTCACGGAGGGTGTTCCCTCTTCCCCCGGAGATGAGAGGTCGGTAGGAGACGGGGTCCTAATCGTCCGACGGCCTGCTGCTGCCGGGTCGTGCCATAGGCGCTGACCACGACCTGGGTAACGTACAGAGTCCATCTCCCGTAGGGGTAAGCGGAAGTGAGCCGGCGCTGAGGGCTCTTGGGGCACTTCTCCGGCCTCTTCCTCTTTGGACTCCTCCTCTTCCAGCTTTCCTCGCCCTGCTGAAGAGCGTTTGTGGGTTGTTGGGTGAGTAACTCCCCCGAGGGCGTGTAGATCTCTCTCTCCCTATTAGAGGGAATAGATGTTATGGGGGCGGTGAGCAAGTAGGTCGTCATCCTCTTCTCCCACCAAATTAGAAACCCGCCCCGACGGTGGAATGCCTGAAGAATCCTATTCACTGGGGTCTTCCGTCTCACAGTCCAGGACCGGACCCCAGGCGGGGAGGGGGGGAGGTCGCGGGAAGTGGACGCTAGGGAAAGTGGTTCCGGTGGCGGATGAGAAACTGTAGCCGACGGTGCAAGCTTTCTGCTGGGGGTCAATTTTGCCTCTTGTTCCTTAATTGAGCTTTGCTAGTCCTGGATCTGGCGTTGAAGTTGTGTCTGTAAAGCCAGTATCGCCGACAAATTCACTGAGTCACCCGTGGAGGGGAAAAATTGGCGGATCCAGCTGGGGGAACAGATCCTCTGGCGCTGGTATGCCCAGTTGACCCGGGGTAGACGTGAAGGCAGCTCTCGTAGCGGTATGTACAACAGTTACTTGCCCTTCCGCGGGGCAAAGCTTTTTCTCCGATCCTGTTTCCTTGTCAGAGTCCGGTCGGTCAGCGGACCAGGCGTTACGTAAAGCCGTGCGCTCGTCGCCCCCTACTATGTCCAGTTCAGCTACTGTCTCTGGATGACTTTGGCTTTTTGCGTTTGCGTTTAATGCCCGCTGTAGCTGACTGCCCGGTATCCAAACGGATGGGCGTTGACAACTGCTGTAGCATCACTGAACTAGCTTTTTCTATTGTGCTAGAGGTGTAGTCCGGTGCAATGAAAAGGTAGGGGGCTTTGCGTCTGCTCCTTCTACGGTCGTTCTTTGCCCTGTTCCTGTAAATTGCACGCCACTCTCTGTGGGTTAACTGTTCACACTCAGGGCAGGTATTCGCCTCCACACACAGCGCCAGGCCCCGATCTCTTCTGCAGCGATCGCACACTGAATTAGGGTTGAGCACGGTGGGCGGGTGTGAACACGGCAATTCCTTCGTGTTTGACCGTAGGGTGGCCTCTGTCATGTCTGAAAAGCAAGCAGAAAGAAGAGACCATAAGAGACTGCATCAGTGAATACAAGGCAACAGCTAAAAACAACGCTTAGGCTATCGCTCTCAGTGATATACAGTACTTTAAATTGAATTACATCATCTAAAATAATCGCAATGTCGATGATTAAGATGAACAAAGGCGAAAACCTCTTATTTCTAGAACATGTAACCCTATGGGACCATGTTCCCGTAGGTCCCACCGTCCCATGCTCCCATATGGGATCATGTTCCCATAAGGACCATATGCCCCTATGGGACCGTGAACCCATAGTCCCATGTTACCATATGGACCCATGTTCCCATGAGACCCATAGTCCCATGTTGCCATGCGTCCCATGGGGACAAAATCCCGTAAGCCCGCAATAACCAGTCTGGGAATACGTGGGATTACAGTCCCTGTGGTCACGTGGGCCGTTTCTATGGTCCCCAAAAAGGGCCTACGGTGGGAATACGCCCGTTTTGAGACCCATAACGGGCGTATGGTCCCAAGGGTGCCACAAGCTCGAAAAAACGTCTCAAAACAATTGTTTCGCCCGGTCAAAATTTTATCTTGCAGAGCTTGCAGATACAAGATAGAAAAAGTCCTGTTTCGAGTGCAAGCTTTAGCAAAAACCGGCCATTCCTGCTATGGCACGGTAAGCTGTAAAAGCTTAGAGTTTGAGCAGGCAATGCGGACTGCAAAGACTTGAAACAACTCCTGAGGGTGTGTGCTCGAACCAGTGCGTGTACTCGATCTTGCAGCTTCTGGTGGAGAAAAAGAGGCACTCTTCTCAGGACTATCGACATGTCACCGCTTACGTGCAAACTCAAATTCTGCCAGACCGAAGTTACAAGTGCTGTATTTGCCAAGAAACTGAACCACATTTATCCAACTTCCAGAGAATGATAAAGTAGTCCTTTATTAGTTAAATAAACTAAATAAAAAGCAAATCCGCACCTTTCCACTAGTTCCCCAACGAAAATTTCGTGGAGCACACAGAATGGCGTGTGTTTTCAAACACACGCTTACAAAGAAAATGCCCATTGTCAATCATGACGAAATACCAGAGGATTCCCTCATTTTGATTGGTTGATGGATGGATGGCGGGGTAGGCTATTCTGCAGACACAAAAAAGTTTGTTTTTATTCTGCATCGTGAAAGGTTAAAACCGAAAGAAAACCCATCTAAAAGTGGAGATAAGCGAATTCAAAGCTTTTGCGAAGTAAATCCCAATCCCTTTCGCTTCACTCTCTGTGTGGAAGGTTTATTGTTTTGTAGTCCCAATACCGAAGGGATTCACGCTTTCGCATATTTGATACTTTAATCGGTGCCGCCTTGTCCGGAAGCGCTTTTCCCTAGGCCCATTTATAAAACAAATCCCAATCCCTTTCGCTTCACTCTCTGTGTAGAAGGTTTATTGTTTTATAGTCCCAATACCGAAGGGCTTCACGCTTTTTTATTATACATATTTATATATTTTTATTCTCTAAATATGCCTTGAAATTTTTCATTTATTCGAAGCATACAGGAATATGCACGTAATCCACAGTTGATTATTTGTGTTGGCATATTTATTGTCATATTTATTCAACTTTGATTTTGTATCAATGTCTAGTTGCTATCAAACCATGACAGATGTCTGACTGTACCCACAGCTTCCGTGTGCATGATAGCGTCACATCCACCCTAGCTGATGACGTCTGCGAGGGGCTCTGGCAACATTTTAATGATTACTGCTGTTTTAACGTAATGTATTTGGTGATAAATAAAAAAAAACCAAACTTTCAAGTCCCGTTCGGAATTGCACCGTAGTATTGTTTCAAAAACTACGCGTTGTTTTCCCTCATTATGTACGGAAAAAAGCTTGTAAAGTTACTTCGTTTGTACCAGTCATTGGCTAAAAAATAAAACAAAATATGCGAATATGCGAAAAGGAAAGTGGAAGGCTCGCTGTAACCCGATAGATATTCCGTTGTCATCATAATTTCAATGTCCCAGTGTTTCAGAGAATAATATGGAATGGATGTTGGTATATGGCACCACTAATATCACTGGCTGCGGCTGGAGTTGGAACTGAAATTTAATTTATATGATGTATTTGTGTAACATAGCTTTTATTTTTAAATTGCGTTCTGGGCGCGCTTTTTCTGGAGCTCGTTAACTTTTTTCATATGAATTGTTTTTCACGATGTGCCGATTCTTTCGTGAATTTGAACCAGCAAAATGTAAAATTTTGGCATGTCTAGCTTACGTCATATTATAATATCTTATTGTGAATCTTATACGTAATTATTGGCTACATATTATATCCTAAAAATAGAAGTACACGTAATTCCCTGAGATTTTTGCTGCTTTGCATTCGAATCATCCTCGTTGTCGTCGTGGTACCATAATAATAATCGTGCTCGGTAAGAATAACTTGTTCTGAATGGCACAGGGGACGGAGGGAAGAGGGTAAACATGAGGCTAAGCCATCACACTCGTTATGGGAGGGAGAAGTAAGGAACGGCGGGAGGTACGGGCCGATCGAGGTGAGGGCAAACACGAGGTTAAGCCACCCAGCCATCGCTATAGTGGAGGGGGCGAGGAGACGAGGCTAAGCCATCACAGATTCGGTATGGGGAGGGTCGGGGGTCACGAGGCTAAGTTATCACGGTCGGTAGGGGCGGGGGTCACGAGGCTATAGCATCATACAGTCGGTATGGGAAGGAGCAGGGGTCACGAGGCTAAGTCATCACGGTCGGTAGGGGCGGGGATCACGAGGCTATAACATCATACAGTCGGTATGGGGAGGAGCGGGGGTCACGAGGCTAAGTCATCACGGTCGGTAGGGGCGGGGATCACGAGGCTATAACATCATACAGTCGGTATGGGGAGGAGCGGGGGTCACGAGGCTAAGTTATCACGGTCGGTAGGGGCGGGGGTCACGAGGCTATAACATCATACAGTCGGTATGGGGAGGAGCGGGGGTCACGAGGCTAAGTCATCACGGTCGGTAGGGGCGGGGGTCACGAGGCTATAACATCATACAGTCGGTATGGGGAGGAGCGGGTGTCACGAGGCTAAGTCATCACGGTCGGTAGGGGCGGGGGTCACGAGGCTATAACATCATACAGTCGGTATGGGGAGGAGCGGGGGTCACGAGGCTAAGTCATCACGGTCGGTAGGGGCGGTGGTCACGAGGCTTTGCCATCACACAGTTGTTATGGGGAGGGGCGGGGGTCACGAGGCTAAGTCATCCCGGTCGGTAGGGGCGGGGGTCACGAGCCTATGACATCACAGAGTTGTGGAGAGGGGCAGGAGACACGAAGCTATGTCATCATAAGTTGTTATGGGAACAGGCGGAAAACACGTGGCTAAACCATCACAGAGTCGGTATGGGGAGGGGCGGGAGACACGAAGTTACGCAATCACACAATTTTTATGCGGAGGGGCAGGGGGGAGACACGACGCTGAGCCATCACACCGTCGTTATGGGGAGGTGACAGGAGGCTATGCCATCATACAGTTGTTATGGGGAGGGGGGGGGGCAAAGCCATCACCCTGCCATTGTGTGTGCAGGGAGGGGATGATCACCGCCGTATAACACTGTAGCCACCGACCCCGCAGAGAGCAATTACACGACACCGAACACCTCACCCAGTTCCCATCACGAGAATTTCCAGAGCAGCCTTTTCTTTCTTTTTTTTTTCTTTTTTGAGTGACAACAGACATTGTAATCACAAGTGTTACCATAAAGATGGGGAGAAAAGATAATAACTTCAGACAATTCATTCTGTGTTTGTTCTCTTTTATTACACAAGCAATGAAATGTGACAACGTAAAACCGACTCTTTACACGACACCCGCATCAACAGACAATATTTTCACTATACATTAAATAATGGCACAGGCACTTCTGTCTTACAACAAAGCGTTCTGTTACCACATGGCAGTCAGGATTACCACACAGACATGGCATTACAAGCACCTTAAGGTTTAATCACAAGTGACGTCACAAGCCCTTCGGTCAGAAAATCACAACTGTGGTTGAAGCGTCAAAAAAATACCCACGACTGCCCAGCAACTGACGACAAGCCCCCCCCCCCACCCCCCGCCCCCAAAAATAATAATAATACAATAATAAACAGCGCCCGAGAAATGCTCGGTTGCGAAGCTATTCTGGTGGGTTGTGTGTGCGTGATGTTGGTGCGGGGAGGGCATAATTTTAAATAAAATAGGGTTGAAAAGTAATACCTAGGTAAAAACATGAGCAAATTACGTAAGGTTTTCCAAATGTTGCAATACCGAGGCGAATATCACACTCATTTCGGCGTAAATCACCGACTGTTTCAGCCAAACAATTAGCCCACATTGCCTCTGGGGGCTTACACGCCTCTACCAGGGGCAGCGCTAAGCGGATACCACGACAGTTGGTAGCAATAGTCACATGATGCCACAGTCACAACATCATTATCCTCAGCCCCAGTGGCTTTCTCACTCCGAATTAAAAACGAAATTTTTGTCACTCTTGCATAGAAGCTTAATGTTATTAACTAAAGATGTAAGGGATTTGATCATCAAAGATTTAGTACTTCTTATTTTTGGTAATAACAATAACACTGCGTATCTAACAAGTCCCCAAGAAGGCCGCCCAGTAAGGGCTATTCCATCACTGGCCGCCCAGTAAGGGCTATTCCATCATTGGTCGCCCAGGAAGGGCTGTTCCATCACCGCACAGCTGTCGAGTATATAAATGAGTAAATAGCATCTCATGCAAACATTTATTTTTCTGCTTCTACGCGAAGATAAACATCACAATCATCCAGTGACGTCATTCCGTCTTGAAGTTCCATGATGACAATCATAGGGCCACGCATACCTCCTGACGTTCAATGATAACAATCACCCGGTCACGTCATTCTATTTTGAAATTCAACGATGACAATCACCCGGTAACGCCATTCTATTTTGAAATTCCATGGTGACAATCACCCGATGACGTCATCCTACCTTGAACTTTCACCTGACAATTTACAGCAATTTTTAGCGGATCTGCGATAACTCTGCCTTTTCATGTTTTCACACAATTATGCGCAGAGACTCCACAAACCCATCATACTTGATACATCACTGCGCTTACAAATATCAAGAGATGTTCTACGCAAAAACAAAAATAGCGAATGTTCCGAAATTCTCCTCGCTTTCCAAGATGACCTTCTCGCCCATCGCATCAGTCCAAAAGGTTAGCATAAACCATCACTTAAAAATCAACTCAATGGTCGACTGTTAAACTGCTGCTTTTCTCAGCTCAAAGGTCAATACTTTTTCACCTTTGGCCAATACACATTACGTCACGCTTGTTCTCAATATAAATTCTACTGCGTTGACACTTCTCATTGACACTTCTCATTGACACTTCTCAATGGCACTTTTATGTTCGTCACCAAAAATACAACTTTTTATCGACATTGACTGGCACACTACACGCTTTTAGTGGCAAACACAACACTTAAGAATGGCACAAAGGTTAAATTTAATAATTGCTCATCATGACTAGCACAAACCATGCCTTACAATCACGTCTATAGCATGCCATGGTTCTGCTTTCATAAACAGATCATATTTTTCCATCACAGTGCGTGGAATCCTCTTGTGAATCGCGTATCTCCCTGCATCCCCCTCCCCCCTCCCCCCCTCATACCCCCACAAACAGGAAGGGACCGTCTGAGAAAGCAGCTTCGTGGCCTTTCAGCGGGCACTGAGTCACCATCTGGTATCACGCCAAAGGTCAACAACTGGTATCACGCACCAAAGGTCACCAACTGGTGTCGCTCGCCAAAGGTCACCATCTGGTATCACGCGCCAAAGGTCAAGAACTGGTGTCGCTCGCCAAAGGTCACCATCTGGTATCACGCGCCAAAGGTCACCATCTGGTATCACGCGCCAAAGGTCACCAACTGGTATCCCGCATCAAAGGTCACCAACTGGTGTCGCTCGCCAAAGGTCACCATCTGGTATCACGCACCAAAGGTCACCAACTGGTATCCCGCACCAAAGGTCACCAACTGGTATCGCGCACGACAGGTTACGTGAGAACACAGGGCCCGGGGCGAAGATGAAGGTCACAAGGTGACACTGCCAGCGGGCAGGCTGCTGTTGATGAGCCGGTAGTAGCGCAGGTCGTTGACGAATCTGTGCAGACACTGCGTGAAGGACGGCAGATCCTGCAAGCACAAAGTACACGCGGCACACCGTAAATTACACGTCGCTAATTAAGGGTTCTGCTTAGGATTTTAGGAAACACGTTTAGTTGGGGCGTAGGCCATATATATATATATACAAACTGGTGTCGGGCGTGATATATATACATGTCTCTAGTCCCCAACAACATAAGCCTGCCGACTGAAGTTGTCCTGTTCAGAGCTCAAAGAATATTGTTGTCTGATGTTGTCCTGTACATAGTCAAAGACTGTTTACTACTTAGCAGTTTATAGTCTTTGGCATAGTTCAGGGAATATTGTGGTCTGATGTTATCTTCTGCAGAACTCAGGGAATATTTTCTTTCCATGCGAAAAAAAATTACAGGAGTTGTTCTGAGTCCACAGCATTTCACAGAGATCGAATTCGAGGCGAATTAACGGGCATTTAATGTTCTTGCAAAAAACGAGATTTATTTCGTTTCAAGCTATCAACTAAAAGATAACGCCACAATGAAATACACACATTTAGCCATAAAATGACCAAAAAAAAGAAAAATAAAAAAAAAAGCAAAAGGCTCCCTTCTCTTCCACATCAAGAAAACATGAGTGTTTTGTAAAGCTGGCATTTGGAATTCAAATGTGATTTACACAAATTCTTTAAGCCCCGACGTATCGTGCCACTTGCGTAAGAACTACATTCAATAGCAGAGGAGAAGGATGGGGGGAGGGGGGAGAAGGTCGGAGAAGACATTTTTGTTGGCTTTGATGGCGTGAAACCGCACAGAAATGTGCATAAACTTGTAAGCTGGTGTCAAAAGAAAGGCACTTCAAAAATTGATTTCGCGTGAATCAATACAACAATTGTAGGATAAAACAATAAGGTCGCAAATCAATGTGAACTCAGCCATTTTTTACACTTTTTTCCTCACACAAATTTCCCTTTACTTTCAATAAATTGAGTTATTTTATTGGATTTAAGGGCGGGGAAACACATCTCGAGTGAACGAAAATAAATAAACCAGAATCAGACTGGCCATGCGCTCTCGAGCCCAATCGCTTGTCACTTGATTAGGTCTCCCTCCCCGTCATTCTCGACGCCTCCAGAAACTACCTCATAACAGCACGCCCTAGTTAGCCGAGGGGCCTGCGCATGCGCTTTCGAGCCCAATCGCTTGTCACGTGACTCCCTCCCCGTCATTCCCGACGCCTCCAGACACCACCTCATAACAGCGAGTCCTAGTTACCCGAGAGGGGCGGAAATTTAAGATATAGGGGCCGCATTAGCTGTAGAGGGCCGTCTAAAGCCTTTGATTTTTTTCTTTTTGCTGCTGCTGCTGCTGTTCAGTCCCTGTTCAAGTTTGCTTGGTAAACACTTTGATAATGCAGAATACCTCTAGAAAGAAATGCTGTACAATTTCAGGAAAATGGAATCCGTTTGAGTATCTAAACAAGCATGTCCAAGGACATGACCCAGCCGAGTTACCAAACAAGGAAAGAGAGAAAAACTCTGAAACGGATACTATTAGGCCAAAAATGAAGAACTTTTTCATAACTTTAATACACAAAAACGAGTTTTCCCGGGTGGAAGCTATCCTTTTGACGATTCACGTATTTACCGACATTTACACAATTTTACGAAATTTTTAAAATTTCACCATTTCGGCATTTTTTGTCATTTGCGAAAAAAGCAACGTCCAGGTGGAGAAGCACCTAAGAAACTTTCGATAAAAACTTTATGACTATTTGAAAAAGAGAGAAATCAATGCTTTGACAATTCAGTTATTTACTACCATTTATTCCAGTTTTTGTTAAACTTCAAAGTTCCGCCATTTCGGCAGGTTTTGGCGAACCGCAAAAAAAAATAATAGCCTGGTAGGCGAACCCCTGGAGAGCATCCCTGCGTAATATCTAAACGATTGGAGTAAAACTGTAGGAGGAGTAGCATTTTAAACATGGGTCCAAACAGGCACAAAAAGTGCCGCCATTTTGTCAGTTTTTTTCGTCAATCGTCAAAAAAAAGTAATAACTAGGTAGGGGACCACCCAGGAAACATTCTTGTGTAATATCAAAACGATTGGAGCAAAACTGTAGGAGGAGTAGCATTTTGAAGAAAAAGTCTAACATATGCACATACATTCAAGCCCCCTATAGTGATACGACTAACCCAGTCCGACAAAGTCGGCTGGCTTAAAAACTGGCCAAAATCTAGTCAATTGGCGGAAGACACTCGTTACGACTAGTCAAACAGTCCTAGGCACTCGTCATGACTAGACAACTAGTCGAAGGCACTAGCCACGACTATCAACTGGTGGAAGGCACTCGTCGCAACTAGTCAACTAACTGGAGGCACTAGTCGCGACTGTACCTTAACGGCCGTTACATTCAGTGTCTGACAGCGACCATCACGCTCCCAAATTCTCACCGTATATCAGGCAAAAACGTGTTGCAAGGCACCGGCTCCTGTAATATGCGTTTTGGCACAGGGGACGGACACTGCGCACCAAGCTTTTCGTATAATTACAGAAGTCGCAATGAAATGTCAACGGAAATAATCAACGAGCTTTTTACCCGTTTTTTTTTCTTTTTACTTTTCATTTTCAAAGTAATAACGAGCAAATAATTACGGGAATAATCGAATTTTTGACACAAAATTAATGAATGAGCTGTTTTTTTAATCAACTTGTATATTTTTGGACATAAAGAGTTCATTAGCTGGGCATCAATGCAATCCGTCCAAAGCCCGTCGTCTGCGGCCGGAGATAGTTCTCCCGGTGTCGAGCACATGGCCGTTTCTCCACCACGCAGTGGTTTCATTTAATTTTCTCAAAAGTAAGCTAGACTTATATCATATAAACAGTTTTATTCACACGTTTTTTTCTTCTAATTATTTTCTTAACATTTTTTTTCCTATTCAAGAAACACATCTCTTTTCTTTTTCACAAACATTTTTTAGAATCGGTCAGACTTTTTTCTTTTGTTCGTCTTTTTAAAATTTGATTTCAACAACGTGTACGGCGGTGACAAAGCCGTAAAACTGCTGCCCTGACGCCGCGGGATAATGTGGATTTAATTTTCTCGTTCACCATCGAGTGTGAGAGGAAGGGAATCAAGGGATTCTCCGACACCCCGCGTTTGGTCAGTTCGCACCTGGTCACTTATCACCCGGTCACTTCGGACCTGGCCACTTATCACCCGGTCACTTCAGACCTGGTCCTATTATAACGAAGCGAATCATCGAGTCGAGCCCTCACAGAGACACTTCCTGTTATAACGAAGTGACCTGACACTGCCTCCCAAACGACGCCAATGTTTGACTCGAGCCGTCACAGAGACACTTCCTGTTATAACGAAGTGACCTGACATCGCCTCCCAAACGACGTCAATGTTTGACTCGAGCCCTCACAGAGACACTTCCTGTTATAACGAAGTGACCTGACATCGCCTCCCAAACGACGCCAATGTTTGACTCGAGCCGTCACAGAGACACTTCCTGTTATAACGAAGTGACCTGACATCGCCTCCCAAACGACGTCAATGTTTGACCCCAGCCCTCACAGGGACACTTCCTGTTATAACGAAGTGACCTGACATCGCCTCCCAAACGACGCCAATGTTTGACCCCAGCCGTCACAGAGACACTTCATGTTATAACGAAGTGACCTGACATCGCCTCCCAAACGACGTCAATGTTTGATCCCAGCCGTCACAGAGACACTTCCTGTTATAACGAAGTGACCTGACATCGCCTCCCAAACGACGTCAATGTTTGACCCCAGCCGTCACAGAGACACTTCCTGTTATAACGAAGTGACCTGACATCGCCTCCCAAACGACGTCAATGTTTGACCCCAGCCGTCACAGAGACACTTCCTGTTATAAAGAAAGGACCTGACATCGCCTCCCAAACGACGCCAATGTTTGACCCCAGCCGTCATAGGGACACTTCCTGTTATAACGAAGTGACCTGACACCGCCTCCCAAACGACGCCAATGTTTGACCCCAGCCCTCACAGAGACACTTCCTGTTATAACGAAGTGGCCTGACACCGCCTCCCAAACGACGCCAATGTTTGACCCCAGCCGTCACAGAGACACTTCCTGTTATAACGAAGTGACCTGACATCGCCCCCAAAACGACGTCAATGTTTGACACAAGCCGTCACAGAGACACTTCCTGTTATAACGAAGTGACCTGACATCGCCTCCCAAACGACCTCAATGTTTGACACCAGCCGTAACAGAGACACTTTCTGTTATAACGAAGTGACCTGACATCGCCTCCCAAACGACGTCAATGTTTGACACCAGCCGTCACAGAGACACTTCCTGTTATAACGAAGTGACCTGACACCGCCTCCCAAACGACGCCAATGTTTGACCCCAGCCGTCACAGAGACACTTCCTGTTATAACGAAGTGACCTGACACCGCCTCCCAAACGACGGCAATGTTTGACACCAGCCGTCACAGAGACACTTCCTGTCATAACGAAGTGACCTGACACTGCCTCCCAAACGACGTCAATGTTTGACCCCAGCCGTCACAGAGATACTTCCTGTCATAATGAAGTAACCTGACATCGCCTCCCAAACGACGTCAATGTTTGACCCCAGCCCTCACAGAGACACTTCCTGTTATAACGAAGTGACCTGACATCGCCTCCCAAACGACGCCAATGTTTGACCCCAGCCGTCACAGAGACACTTCCTGTTATAACGAAGTGACCTGACATCGCCTCCCAAACGACGTCAATGTTTGACTCGAGCCCTCACAGAGACACTTCCTGCTATAACGAAGTGACCTGACATCGCCTCCCAAACGACGTCATTGTTTGACCCCAGCCGTCACAGAGACACTTCCTGTTATAACGAAGTGACCTGACACCGCCTCCCAAACGACGTCAATGTTTGACCCCAGCCCTCACAGAGACACTTCCTGTTATAACGAAGTGACCTGACATCGCCTCCCAAACGACGCCAATGTTTGACCCCAGCCGTCACAGAGACACTTCCTGTTATAACGAAGTGACCTGACATCGCCTCCCAAACGACGTCAATGTTTGACTCGAGCCCTCACAGAGACACTTCCTGTTATAACGAAGTGACCTGACATCGCCTCCCAAACGACGCCAATGTTTGACCCCAGCCGTCACAGAGACAATTCCTGTTATAACGAAGTGACCTGACATCGCCTCCCAAACGACGTCAATGTTTGACCCCAGCCGTCACAGAGACACTTTCTGTTATAACGAAGTGACCTGACACTGCCTCCCAAACGGCGCCAATGTTTGACTCGAGCCCTCACAGAGACACTTCCTGTTATAACGAAGTGACCAGAGACCGCCTCCCAAACGACGCCAATGTTTGACTCGAGCCCTCACAGAGACACTTCCTGTTATAACGAAGTGACCTGACATCGCCTCCCAATGTTTGACCCAGCCGTCACAGAGACACTTCCTGTCATAACGAAGTGACCTGACACTGCCTCCCAAACGACGCCAATGTTTGACACCAGCCCTCACAGAGACACTTCCTGTTATAACTGAGTGACCTGACATCGCCTCCCAATGTTTGACCCCAGCCGTCACAGAGACACTTCCTGTTATAACGAAGTGACCAGAGACCGCCTCCCAAACGACGCCAATGTTTGACTCGAGCCCTCACAGAGACACTTCCTGTTATAACGAAGTGACCTGACATCGCCTCCCAATGTTTGACCCAGCCGTCACAGAGACACTTCCTGTCATAACGAAGTGACCTGACACTGCCTCCCAAACGACGCCAATGTTTGACACCAGCCCTCACAGAGACACTTCCTGTTATAACTGAGTGACCTGACATCGCCTCCCAATGTTTGACCCCAGCCGTCACAGAGACACTTCCTGTCATAACGAAGTGACCTGACACTGCCTCCCAAACGACGCCAATGTTTGACCCCAGCCGTCACAGAGACACTTCCTGTTATAACGAAGTGACCTGACACCGCCTCCTAAACGACGCCACTCTTTGACCCGGCTGGTTTATTTCTTTTTCTATCTGCTTTTTCACACCCCGCTGGGTTTTTTATTTGCAATTTTAGCGATCCGGAACGCGAAGTAACTTTTAACTTTTTCTTGTCCCAAATTTACACTCTTCCAGCTTCTCGTGTACTGCGCTGCTGACATCATCATCATCATCATCATCATCAACAGCAGCAGCAGCAGCAGCATCGTAATAATATTTTATTATAGTTTACGACAGTTTGAAAACCAAACTCAAGCAAGTCAGCACGAGTGCTCTCTTACCGTGTCCACTTTGAAATTCTGCGCTAAGGTGGCCTTTTGGTTGTCGTCGATACCGTCACAATTCCTTAGCAACTGCGGTAAGTAGTTGCTATAGAAA
The DNA here is from genome assembly GCA_949752745.1 of Protula sp. h YS-2021. Classification (NCBI taxonomy): domain Eukaryota; kingdom Metazoa; phylum Annelida; class Polychaeta; order Sabellida; family Serpulidae; genus Protula; species Protula sp. h YS-2021. The sequence continues at coordinate 12,303,473 of OX457028.1, forward strand.
CCATCGAAGTCCACCGACGCCATATTGTAAACAACAATGGCAATCTCCTCGCAGAGCAAGTCGTGTGACTTCACGATCAGTACTTGGATAAGTACATTGAGGAACTGACCCAGCATCATTTCCTTCACAATTTTCTGCAACAACGAAACAATAAACAGATCACAGAAATTTTAATACCACGAAAAGACGCGCAATGACAACGCAGTGACAGTGATATGATTGGTCAATCTCCGCTCTTTTGTTAAATAAACTCACCCTTCAACAACAAATTTTACAATAACGAACGAAGTCCTTTTTTGTAATGTATTTTAATTCTGTAGAAATGGTGACCATGGGCCACGCCGCCTTGCTGCCACTGTGGATGCGCGTGCGTGGAATCGCGCATGCGCCGTGCATAGAATGGATACGCAGCATGTATATACCACGGACTGATGCCTTGTCACACTCGGCCTCTGTATAAATCACTACATACACGTCAATCACAGCTTAAAAAAGGCGGGGTAAAATTGTATTACAATCACCGATAAAATTGCTGTAAGTGAATTCCGTATAATAGCAGTGAGATTGATCTCCGCATTTCGTTGCCCTGGCCCCCGAGTCAATCCCTCACCCTAATATATCAAAACTGAAAAAACACGACGCAAGTGTCTCCTTTTGCACGTAGTTTTTACCAATTTGAAGTAAGCTGTGTAACATTAGCCAATCATATCGACTGCCGTGGCAGTTCGGGGACATTGCTGAAATAAGCCAGACATCTTCTGAAGAATAATCTCTCTGCGGGGGGCAAAAGTCTTAATAAATATAATAACAGAGAGAACAAAAAAAACAGCTCATATGTAAAAGAAATGAGCCCTTTCTGTCAACAGTCGTAACCGCCGCAAGAAAATGGAAGCAAAGAAGGTCGCTGTATAATAAACCTGGATAAAAACAACGTGTTATTGTAACAATATCAACACATAATAGATTCCAATTAAAACGATAAAACAAGAAATACGACAGAAGAGCAAGGCTGTCAGTCAGTTTTTGTCATGATACTGACTGACCAAGATAGCGGTGGGAATCGATTATACAGCCCTAATCGATTAATCGAAATTAAAATGAATCATACTCCTTCCCGGTGGGTTCTACGAGAAAATCCTAAAGAAAGCGTGCTGGAAGAAGAGTAAACACAAGATGCCTGCAGGGGATGGCATTCCTTTTTTTGGATCGTGGAAGCTTCTGAAATCATGGGTCTCGTCAGTATCAATGGGTCCCCAATTTTTGCCAAGCAAAATACTGCTACTTTGTAATCGAACTTAAACAATTATGAGGTCAGGCCCAAATTCCGGGGGAGGGGGAGGGGGGTCCCCAGCCAGTGCTAAGGGATCCTGGTTAGCTTTATTCCCTTTGATCTATCAGCAAAACAACTTATTTATCCTATCACCTTTGACATTGTGGTGAATTTTGACTTCTAATTTGTCAAAAAGACCCGAGAAAAATTGTAGAAAATTGAATTCGCACCGGAACGGAACTCAACCCTGGTTTGATATACTGCAAAATGTTGCGGCATAAAAATCACGTGACTTCACGAGGAACTTAACCCTGGTTTGATATACTGCAAAACAGAACGGCATAAAAATCACGTGACTTCACGAAGACGAGCATACATAAATATGCACACTGCAAAATAAAATACTTTTCTCAAAGTTATAACGTCATTCAAGTCGATCAATAACGACAGAGTATTCCAGTAACAAATAGATGACGCCTTGCTACAACTGTGGGAAAATCGGTGTTGATATTGCTTGGGCCAATTTATAACTACAGCGGCCAGGGTACACAAAACATGGGTCATTACCTAATAATTCTCGAAATAAAAATACAGTACAACATATAGGGATTACAAAAATTCTTATCAATTAAAATCTCACATACTACCCGTTAAGTATTTCCTCTACAAACTTGTTATTATGTCATGCAGTCAGTTAAGAATTTCAATTAAATCGATCGCGCATGAAAATATTCGGTTATTCCCAAAACGATTAATTAATCGATTAATCGGACGATCAGTCCCACCACCAGACCGGTGTGTTTACAACAACAAGTAAAATGCCGATAAGATTTGAACCTCATAAGGCAAGTTCTTTACAGGTGATAAACGCGGATAAAGCGACACAGCGTCCGCTTGCACATATACCGTCAAGTATGCATAAATTTTAAAACTGGATGCCGAAATATGAGAGTGCTTACTTTAGAGTAGAGCTTCTTGCTTTCATTGAGGTTCTCCAGAGCTTCCATGTTGTACCGAAACACGTCGATATCCGGCTGTAGGAAGGACTGCCCGAACGCCTGACAACAACAGCACGGCCGACACATCAGCGTATGGATACGACCAAAAAAATAGTGCGACAGTGAGAGAACGAAGCTGAATAACATACACGCACACTCCCATAAAGTCGGGGCGTTGAGCCTGGCATGTGCAATTCATCCTGCAATACATGGGCTTCCAGACACGCATCAAATGGGGGACAATGTCCGTCAAATTTGGTTCTGGTTCCCCTTTTGTTTTGCTTTCATTCTCCTAATTTTCGAGAGGGAAAGCAAATCTAGAAATAATTTTTCAACATTACAAAAAGAAAATAAAAACGTCAGGGATTGAGTTAAATCTATTCAACCGTTGTTATAGAACATCTGATCTCTGATGAGCTCTATCTGTTACGTATAAATACAGTGCGGATAAATATTTTACAAAATAGTTCCTCGCTTTATTGGAACTATTCTTTCTGAATCCCCAGTGGATCTGGGGAGTAAAAAGGCATTATACACAACAGACGGAACCGCCGTAGAGGTTTGCTGTTTAACAACAACGTATATATAACAAATACAATTTCTTCGAAAGTGCTTACCCTCTTTTTTATTGGCATCCAACTGCCCCCCCCCAAACGCCCGTGTCGAATCAGTGCTTCAGGACCTGAAGACAACAGGTAGATAAGAAACACAACCGCTAACCAATAATTTGAAACACTCGCAAGATAGTCTTGTTTCTCATCATTTTGACATGCGAGTAAGCCCGAGGGCAAACGGCCGGGCGGAGGGGGGCATAGGGCTTAGAGTCGTTCCTATACCAGGCCATGTTCTTGCGCCAGATCATGTTCCTCTACTAAACCATGTTCCTGTACTAGATCATGTTCCCGTGCCACATCATGTTCCTCTACTAAACCATGTTCCTGTACTAGATCATGTTCCCGTGCCACATCATGTTCCTCTACTAAACCATGTTCCTGTACTAGATCATGTTCCCGTGCCACATCATGTTCCTCTACTAAACCATGTTCCTGTACTAGATCATGTTCCTGTGCCCAATAATGTTCCTCTACTAGACCATATTAATGTGCTACAGCATGTTCCTATTCTGAGAATTTTTGAGATGGAGATGAAGATGAGATGGGGAAGATGCGCAAGGATCATTGCTCAGCCACCACCCTGAGCCCAACTTCCGGCCAACATAGAAAGCCCTCCTTTACCGCTGCAGTGCCCTCAACATGGCGTCCCTTCCTAGTTACAGTCTTAAAGCCGCTGTTCGCCCAACGAGCTTCCGTTTGTGCTCTTACATCTTCTGTTTAAGTGCACTTACGGCATATTTGCCGTTTAAGTTTCATTTCATTTTGCAGAACAAGCTCCTTCTTTTGTCTTTACCAATACCACTCACTGAAATAACAGCCGAAATAAAAGCCGTAAGCCTGAAAAAACAATAGCCTAGAGTTGACGCTAAACAGCCCCAAAGCAGCCATTAGGCTGATAACATGCGACTGTATGGGAAGAAATGAGAACCCGGCTCCTTACGTGTCTTTTACCAGTCAATTTCCGTGATTTTCTCTCTTAATGCCGTCTTTATGCAATGCTCGTGACGTCAGCACGTCGAATGCGATTAAATCTACATCTGATACGATAAGGATTCTTTCGCGTTAAATTGTGTTTTGAAGGGAGAGAAAGAAAAAAACATCGACACTTTCAGCTTTCAAGGCTGATTGATGGATCGGCCACTGTGGCTGCTCTTGTGTTTTTATTCCTTAAAAAAAAGCAACTCTATTTAGCATATTGGTAATGCAAGGCCGACAGGAAACGTCTAAGGACATTGTCGTTTGCGAACATCCCCGTGACAACCCTGAAATGCATTTTCTTTAATGTTACTCAAGCATCAGTTCTTTCCTCTTATCCTGGCAAAAACAGTGGCATACCATGTGGCACCTTTAGACTTGTTTTTGTCTTAAATATCTTGCTGTCTAAATGAAAAAAATGCGTTTAAAGAAAATGTAAACAAAAACTACACTGAAAAGGAAAAAGAGCTTTGACATACAAGACAAGCATTAGCCAGGCGCATTAGTGAGCAGCGAGCGAGAGAAAAACCTGCCGCAATGGGACAGCATTTTCTGCTAAAAACAATCTGCCTCCGAAGTTGTTTTTGAATTCATATAACACTCACTTGACACAGGCTTTTAGCCTAATTCACATCTCGCCATCATTCCAATTGAAGAGGGTGTTGGGGTGGGGGTGGGGTGCAGGCGGGGATATGTTGTAGCACTGCGTGTTCGTGGGAGAAGATACACGCGGACCGTTTGAGAATGGGTGTAGGGTTGGCAGGGGTATAGGTTTGGTAGGGGTGTAGGTATGGGTGGGGTGTAGGCTTTGGACGGGTGTAGGGTTGGGAGGGGTGTAGGATTTGCGAGGGGCGTAGGGTTTGGACGGGTGTAGGCTTGGGATGGTGTAGGCTTGGCAGGGATGTCGGAGTGGCGCAGAGTGACAGCCAGGGGTTTGGATTACCTGCATAATGCTAATGAACTGTTCCTCATGTTCCATCTGTTCCTCATTGCTCTTCGAGTTGAAGCTTGTGAGCACGGACGCCTTGAAGAAATACCGCCAGTTGTGGTTCAGCAGCTGGTGCAGAAGTTGATACAAGCCGGGCTTAATATCAGGCGACGCCCTCTGTCCAATCAACACGACATCTACAGTCAACTTGACTTTTTTTATTGCAATAGAATTCTCATTGAATTTTAACAGGTTATAAAAGTATACGGGTCACAAGTCTTATTACAGTTTACACTTAAAATTCTGTAATTGAATTACGCTTCTCTTTCATACATTTAAAGGTTAAATTAATTGGTGAAAATGATAAAATCAATTAAATGGTGAAATGAAGCCCAAATTGCCATGGAAACGTGTTTGACCACAAACCGGTGACGTAAGCAGGGTGGGCTGATTTTTACAAAGGTCACGGAGAAGTTTGCCCAGCAATCTGATAACCTAACGCCAATTCCCACGCTATTTCCGTTAAATTAAATATTTCAGTCTGAGAGATATGAAGCAAAAGTACCACAGTGTCTACTGATGTCTCTGGATAAAAAAGGTAAGGGGAACGACGGTGGAAAAAGGTGAGGAAAATGACGGTGAAACGATTTTTTCCACACAAGACCACCACTGTTCCTTATCTGCGGCGAATAGCCTTTCCACCACTATTTTAGACCCGGTGCTGTACAGCAGTGTGGCAAAAGTGACGTGGGAATTCCTCACAAAACGGTACGCATCGAGGTACAAACGTAGCTCAATTAATGCCGCATTACTTAGAATCAAAGCACACTAATTTGGCCCATATAATCGCAATGATATTCATACTCACGACAGCCACATAATCCACCCACACACAGCATAATTAAATAAACCAGGGATTGAGGGAGACCCGGGGGGCAGGATAAGGCTCCACTAATTCCTTGTTCTCATAATCCACCCACATACAGCGTAACTAAATAAACCAGGCAGGGAGAGCGGCGAGGGTGGGGGTGGGGGGGGGGAGGAGGTTAGGCTTCATTAATGCTTTGTTCTCTTTTTCCATCTTCATTTTCCATTACAAAATCGATGTATCAATAGAAAGCTCTTCACTCGTAGGATGGGGGGGGGCAGCTCAAAATCAAACTGGCCCATAACTGACACCACCGCCACACAGTTGACAGTGTAAGATTTACAGACCCCATGATTCAATTTGCCGCTTGTTTGTGGCCAGCATAACCTGCCAATAGGCAATGCTTTTAGAGTTATCTGGTTACGGGAAATGACGGTGTCAGCACCAGACCAACATGGCTGAAATGCAGCGTTATCTTGTCAACTCGTCGTATTCCACCCTCCCCCCCCCCTCACCCCCACCCACCGCTTTTACAGAGTCTTACAGTCAAGACAAAAGTGATTTTGATTTGACACGTAATTGATGGGGAGATGTCTTGTTTGATTCTATTATTCAATTAGCGAGATTTCTCTTCAAATCTGGTTTTTGATTAATCGGGTGTTTGATTAATTTATGTCAAGTGATTCGAAAGAAAAAAAACACCGTGGAAAGCAAACAATCTGAGTGGACAAACCACGAACTCTGTGGCTCCAAGACACGTCACTCGGCGTCCTGAAATAAGTCCAATAACCACAAGCCTGTGGTTTTTAACGTTTGTGTCCCTCTGAATTACTTATCCCAAACTCGAGGCTGAGGAATTCCTAATAAATGTATAAGGAATCCCCATGATTTCGGAATGACTTCATCGGCCATACTTGTGAAATACAGGCAAGGCCGGAAGTTTACATTTCGCCGTGTTTCGAACCAGGTTCACTGAATAAACCTGCTCATGAACAGCGGTCTGAAAGAAATAAACGCGGATCCTGAATCAACCTAAAACTTGTCTCGTCTTATTCCGTGTCCTTTTTAAGATTTTAAATTACGGAAGTTCCAGTTTCGTTATTCCTCTTTATTTAATGATAAGAATAACATGTGGACACTTACACGGGTATACACAAACCTCCCCCTCCCAAACTTACACACATATGTACACACTTTATACGGGTATACACCCCCCTCCACGGCCCCTCCTCCCCTCCACAGACACTGTGAACGTGATTTTAACCACAGCGGCCAGTGCACACAAAACATCAGTGTACAGTGATATTACACGCAATTGACACCTATGCGGTTTCCGATTTTCACGTCTCTAAGTGCGCAACTCGAATCGCCCATATCCGATTCCCGTCGCACGTAAGAGGAAGATATCCACACGCACTTCCTGTCAGTTTCCGGACCACTCCAGGTATAGCACGGTAACTCAATCGCGCAAGAACCAGCTGCAAGCTGCAGCCGCGAATGCTCGCTTCATACTTGTGCCATTATAAGGTGTGAAAGGAGATATCAGACGCACACCGGTTAATTGCTAAATGCGTCCTCAAACGGCTGGTAACGTGTTGTTTTCTTACGGCGGGCTTGGATCTCGTCTCAACAGCAGTGGAGTGACAGCTGTGGTGAGTGAGCGCTGTGGTGAGTGACAGCTGTGGTGAGTGAGCGCTGTGGTGAGTGATAGCTCAATAAGTGGAATAATGTCTGCTATACATTAAAGAGTGGTCAAGCCAAGCCATAGTGATTCTGTCACCTGCAGGCGCCAACGACATGTAGGTTAGTGGAGCAGCAGCTACTGGAATCAAGCAGTGGGAAGGGAAGGGAAGGGAAGAGAGGGGGTTGCTCACCCATCCCACCCTTCCTTCTACCCAGTCCTGGTCTAAAAATCTATCCCGATCCGTACACGACAGACGTAACGTAACTAAGCTGACAATCACTTAAGTGTGTTAATTGGTTCAGTTTCCATGCAAATGCTATAAAATGAACCTCTAGTGAGGTGACTAACCTTCCGCCCCCCCCCCCGCCCCTTTTTCCTCACAGACGGAAACGAAATGCAGAGTTTTAGGCCCTTGGAACTGCCCACAAGGAATCGCCACCAAATCAGTGAATAAAATGATTTTGAGAGTGAAACGAGTCGGTGAACAAAACGAGTTGATGAGTCGAACGAGTCGGTGATTAAAATAGTCGGTGAGTAAAGCGAGTTGATGAGTACCTCAGCGATGATGGGATAAATCTCTTGCATACATATATTCACAATACTGGGCAGAAGGGCTTTGAAAGACTGGCCCGGCTCCATCACGATCACCTCCAAGATCTTTAAGAATTTCTCAACCACCTAAAACAACAATGCAACCATCTGTTCATTTTATCATTACACATATGATTTCAGCAAGCAGAAAAAGACGTGTATGGAGAATCTGATCAACGGATGCAACTTCAAATTCATTTCACAGAATGATATTACTTGATGTCCTGAGAGAAATCAAATGTAGATCTAATTAAAAATAAACAGACAAATTACTACTCGAATAATGAGTGGCGGAGAAATTAATTGCAAAAAAGTAGAAAAACATGTAAATAAATTACATTAAAAATACAAATAAAAAAATGTGATAAAAACAAAATTGGAACCAAGATACTTTCATTTTAAAGTTTACTTCAACAGCGAGTCTTAATAAGTATCCTGCCAAACATCGGTATTTAAATATCCGAAGGAGATTGTGACAGCGATATTGCGACAGCAGGCAGCGAAAAAAGCACGACCCCTTCCCCCTACCCCCCGAAAACCCCGCAGGACTGATTGCCTCCTTTGAGCTCCTCCCTGGTTAACATGCTCATGAACCCCCTCCCCTCCCCTCCCCTCCCCCACCCCCTCCTCCACCCCCTCCACCACCACAGTGGCCTGGTCACCTTGTAGCCGGTAGTGCTCTCTTGGTTAATCGTTTCTTTGAGCTGCTCCCTGCTAAACATGCTCATGAACGTACGAATCGTCTGCTCTGTGAACGGCACACCCATCTGCACCCGAAGACCTGCGAGAAAAAAATATACAACAACGCGTCATCTATTATCACAGAGCGCATAAAAAAAATCTGCATCTGAGGCTGTGAATCGCACGAGTTCGAGCGAAAATATAAGGTCAACACAGCACCACAAGGTACTCGTTTATGACCAGTCTTGTAAGTGGGCACAATGTTATTCTTGATGCCTCCGTCTATGCCTTGCGTGAGAATACAGACCGAAGGCCAAGGACAGGGAGTAGAGGGGGGAGAATTCAACCCAACAGCGCTGGGGAAAATCTGTTCATGCTTATAAAACTAGAATGACAACGCTGTACTTGACAGATGACTAAGGCAGTTCCGGAAATGCTGCTTCGGTTGAACTTTTTTTGGTTGTTTTTAGAGCTCGACTCTATCATCTTATCATAAAAATATCCGAATACCTGCCATAAATTTTTTCTAATCGACTAATATTTTCTACCAATTTCGTCTCAATTATAAACACGTTTCCATATTTTTTAATCATTTAACAGCATTTCATCAAATTAGCAACGCAGTTCAATTGCTCCCGCACTGGCATGATTGCCAGAAAGTTTGATCAACTTCAAACAAGATTTTTTCTCAAAACGTTACACTGTACGCAAGCACAGACAATCTCGACATCAGAAGGGGGATGTTTGGGAGAAGTGAGTGTTGGTTTCCGATCAGGAAAACGGCTAAAGAGGGACGTACTCGGTTATAATTTATTTAAAATTTGTCCTCGACACGTTGTTATACAAACATTTAAATCGTCGTTTCCAAAACAGATCCAACACTCTTGGCGAGGAAAGCATATCATTTTCTCTCCCCCCCCCCCGCCCCCGCGAGCGCCTTTCCACTCCCATCTTGACATCGTACCTTGGAAGAGCGCGAGGAAGAACTGTAAGATGCCGTCGGTGACGTCAGGCTGGTGTATGTAGACGGGGAAGATGGCGAGCGTGGCCTGTACGTGACCCTGGATGGACTGGTAGCAGATCTTCTTGCTGATGCTCACGCCCTCCACCGCGATGCTTTCCACCAGGTCGGTCAGCAGTGCCAGCGTCCTCTTGACGCACGGCTTCACTGTGCCCAAACACAAGGGTTCATTCACTTTCTTCACGCACGGCTTCACTGTGGCCAAACATACGGGTTCACTCACTTTCTTCACGCACGCCTTCACTGTTCTCAAACACACGGGTTCATTCACTTTCTTCACACACGGCTTCACTGTGTCCAACCACAAGGATTCATTCACTTTCTTCACGCACGGCTTCACTGTGGCCAACCACAAGGATTCATTCACTTTCTTCACGCACGGCTTCATGGCCAACCACAAGGATTCATTCACTTTCTTCACGCACGGCTTTACTGTGACCAAACACACGGGTTCATTCACTTTCTTCACGCATAGCTTCACTGTGCCCAAACACACGGGTTCATTCACTTTCTTCACGCACGGCTTCACTGTGTCCAAACACACGGGTTCATTCACTTTCTTCATGCACGGCTTCACTGTGTCAAAACACACGGGTTCATTCACTTTCTTCATGCACGGCTTCACTGTGTCCAAACACACCGGTTCATTCACTTTCTTCACGCACGGCTTCACTGTGTCCAAACACACCGGTTCATTCACTTTCTTCACGCACGCCTTCACTATGACCAAACGCAAAGGTTCATTCATTTTCTTCACGCACGGCTTCACTGTGCCCAAACACAAAGGTTCATTCACTTTCTTCACGCACCGCTTCGCTGTGCCCAAACATACGGGTTCATTCACTTTCTTCACGTACGGTTTCACTGTGTCCAAACACATGAGTTTATTCACTTTCTTCACGCACGGTTTCACCACCTGCCAAGGATAGCTCAGGGCATAACGACCGAGCGTTCATGTATGCCAGCCCCAATAGTCCACTTGTAGCACAAATGACCGCTTAAGAAGCAGCTTGTCTCGCGTATTATCTTATTATTTTTTTCATAACGCGTGGCTAACAAAGGCCGTTCGTAGTTATCTCACTTTTCGCTTAATAACGTCTAAAGAGCTCAAAAGAGCAACTTTGCATCGTTGTGTTTTCCGCTTGAACAGTGCGACTCACAACAAAGCACCGGTATGAGGCCGGGAATGGAGAGAGGGGGTGGGGGAAGGTTCTGGCTTCACATGGAACGCATGAACACATTTCCTGGAACAGGACTACACATATGCCGTTCATATATATATATATATATATATATATATATATATATATATATATATATATATATATATATATATATATATATATATATATATATATATATATATATATACCACAGTACATACACCTATCGTAAATACATAAGCCATACATACATCTGCCGTACATATACCTACCGTACCTATATATACCGTGCATACATATACCGTGCATACATTTATCGTACATACCTGTGCCGTACAGACATATACCATACATACACATACGGCACATATATATATATACCGTACATACACATACCGTACATACATATACCGTGCATACATATACCGTATATACAAATACCGTACATACATCTGCCGTGCACACACATACCGTACACACATGAGTAGCTTATGAAGCGCACACCAGTAAGTGCTACAAACACTACAATATATAAAATACAACACAGTTTAAAACCTTAATACTGAGTTAATACAGTTCAAAACTATATTCCGAGCAGGTCATTTTGAAGACGTGTGCCTTAAGACGTGAACTTAAAATACGTCTCTCTCCCGACCCCCCCCCCCGAACCCCCCACCCCCTTCCCTTGCTTCGCTCCTGGAGCTCTTTGTTTTGTGCGAAATAGGTGACGGTCTTGAGGCTGAGGTACTGTCCCGTGTGCTTGGCCAGGAAGGCGGAGTGGTGCGTGGCCCGAGCGGCCCACTGCTGCTCCCCGTCCGGCAGGCCGGGCCACGGCAGCAGCTGGTAGTGGGACAGGCAGCGGTACACCAGCAGCTGCACCTGCCAACGTCAACAAACACCTGTAAAACGACACAGCTGCACAGCCTGCGGGTGCCGGCCCACGGCAGCAGCTGGTAGTGTGACAGGCAGCGGTACACCAACAGCTGCACCTGCCAACGTCAACAAACACCTGTAAAACCAGCTGCCAGTGAAACTTCTAGTCGAATGTGCTCCAAAACAGCAAGGCGCCTGTGGTATCTACATACAGACGGGCAACCAGAGTGAACTAGCTTGTCTGAAAGCTTAATTAACTTTGTAAACCTAAATTAACATTGAAAGGATAAAGCAATAAGCGTTTTCTTTGTTTCTTCCTCCAAAAGTGATCAAGGAATGTAAGCTTGATCGTGTCAACAAACTCACTCAAGTGCTCAAGGATGGCGTCATATGGTCCCACTGGTCTACTGTCTTTGGGCCGACTTGGCTCATTAACAGTAAACCCTTATTGGTTCCCCTCACTTCTTACATTGAAAATATTTCAACAAACGATCAAGAAACGTAGGTTTGCGCGTTATAAAACATTGTCGAGAGGCAGAAAGACGGACAGGCAGATCTGACTAAACTCGTACACTCCGCGGCGACGGCGGAGGACTACAATCTTTCTTCTTTACAAACAGCTGTACCTGCAGTCGCTCACAAGATAAACTCAAACTTGCCTTCTTATATAGAGGCGTCATGTCACATTCTGTTGTTTTGATAATATATAATTTTAATAACGGGATCGTGTATTTAAATACGCTAAAATTGAAGCAGCACTTAGAATAGACAGATCACATCAGGTCACAGCACTGAAGATACGGTACTTAATCGGTACTTAATCGGTACTTAAACTCGCTTGGGAAATCCACCTTGTTTCCGGAAATATCACGGCAGCAACTACGGACCTAAACATGAAAGGACAGTTGGCTGGGTCACAAAAAATATGCGAAAAAAGCAAGTCAGTTCAACATCACTGCCGGTCCGACTGCTGAGCGTCAAACTAAAGGAATTCAACTTTTTAATTTTAAAACTGGGGTTGTACTGGATAATCAACCAGCCCTGTTTAGACAATGAATCTTCAGCCTAGATCATTCCGACGATGCGTGACTCTTTTTTTTTTCATTAATTACAGCCCTTCCAGCGCTCCTCAGGAAAAAATAGGTTATTTTAATAGGTCCTTAGTTAAAAAAATAGGTTTTTATAGGTTTTTTTGACTTCAAAAAATAGGTTTTAATAAGTTGCAACATTTTATAAGGCTTAACATTCTAAAATAATAGTTTTAATAGGTTTTAGGGTTTTTAAACATATTTTAATAAGTTTTTTGATTTTAATAGTCATAATTTAAAAACAATAAATATATTAATTTAAACAATGCAGATATATATATATATATTTTTTTGGAGCGAGGTACTATTTTCTGTAAAAAATGCTAATATTAAGAAAAAATAGGCCAAAAAAAGAAACAACAACAAAATAATCAGCAGTTTTAAAAAATTAGGTTTTAATAGGTTTAATAGATCATTTTCGCAAAAATAAAAAAAAGTCCATTTTAAAAAAAAAAATAGGTTTAATAGGTTTTAATAGGTTTAATAGGTCATTTTCGCAAAAAAATAAAAAAAGGTCCATTTTGAAAAAAAGGTTTAATAGGTTCCGCTGGAAGGCCTGTAATTATTTAACTTCTCCAAAACTACTTTTTTTTAATGCACGATTTGGCAACTTTCATGAGTTCAAAATGTTAATAAACGTGGTAAATAAACAAGTTCTACTTTGACTGCTTTCATTATTTTTAAGTGCTCATTTAATCTTCACGCCTGGAATAATATGGGGATAAGTAGCTATTGAATATGCGGTGGTGTTGATTTACTATTGAATAAATAAGGGTTTAAACATTTTATTGCGCACAACAAACATTGTTCCTAAAAAGTGTATTATTATTAAAAAACAGAACGCTAAGCTGCTTGCAAATATTAGCATTTGACGCCTGGATATAGGGTTACTCCTTTGAAGTACAGATCATGCTGTTTCGCAATGTCATGGGAGACGAAAAAATTAATGACTTTCGTTCCATTTTTATAGATTCAATCGTCAAAACAAGACGCCTCCCTCCCCCCAAACACACACGGAGGAGCAGATATATTATATATTACATTTTTTTCCAGTGTCAAATAACGATAAAGTCATGCAAAAGAACAACCTGAAAAAACAGATCCGCTGGAGGTGGAATGGGGTCGGGGGGAGGGGGAGGTTAGGGGGAAGGGGAGATCTAAATTTAATCGACTCAAGTTATTTTCAGAGATAGGGAATTTGTTTTATGGACGATACATTCGTGTCCAAGCACCAAAGGCAGAGATAGTGTTTCACATATTTGCCCTTAACTACTTTGTAACCGGATTACTTGCCCTTTACTAATTTATAGACGTTTGACTACTTGACTACTTGCCATTGACTATTTTACAGACGTTTGGCTACATTACTACTTGCTCTCGACTACTTTATAGACACTTGGCTACTTGACTAATTGTGTTTGACTACTTAACAGACGTTGGCTACTTGACTACTTTACAGGCGCTTGGCTACTTGACTACTTGCCCTTGACTACTTTAGAGACACTCGACTATTTGACTACTTGTTCTTTACTACTTTACAGACGCTTGGCTACTTGTTTGCTTGTTCTTGACTACTTTTTAGACATTTGAGACTTAACTTGACTACTTGCGCTTACGCTTGACTATTTTATAGATGTGGTCTTGTTCCAGTCGCTTCCATAAAAATATGACCACACAAAAGGCACAGCACGATGAGGCCGAACAGTCTCGACAAACTTTATGTAAACTCGATTCCATTTTCCAAAGTCACTGGCATTGACATTTGTATGTAGATTCAATTTTATATCTCAAAGTATCCGTCAATGAACTTTTTGCGCTGTGCCAACACTTAGAAGACTTCCACAAGACGAGAGTACAGGGAGAGGGAGGGGGAGGGGGGGTCGGCTCAGCATATAGTGAGCCTCACGATGCAAATCACATCGAAGTGTTCATCCCGTGAGAATTCCCACAGAGACAGAAAAGACTTGAATAAATTCATACCCATCATTGGGTCACTTTGCTGATCTAAATATAACAACAGGATCGGTAACCTAATCTGAGGAAAAAATAAACCGTGCTACTTTGAACCCAGAAAGTTTTACATAGCCTGCCCCCCACTCCCCCCCCCCCTCCATGCAAGTGCGAGCCACAAACTACGTAAGAGCAAGTGTTCAGCCTAAACTTATGCCTGTGACTTTGGGTATCCGCTTCTCAACCCAACCTTAACTCCTCAGAATTTTACACAAGCGTCACGTACTAAAGCACTAGAAGTGTAAAGTACTGGAAATACCACAAACGTTAGGTACAAAAATACCACAAGCGTAACGTACGAGAAATACCATAAGCGTTACATACCAAAAAATACAACAAGCGTTACGTAGCAAAAAAACCAGAAAAATACCAAAAGACCAGAAGCGTAAGGTACTATGCTGCAAAATATGTATTAATGCAAATTTATTAATTTCCCCAAGTGAAAGAAGCTCGGGCCTTGGGGAAACAGTATTCCAGCTGAGTATCCCCACCCTACCCTCCTCCCACGAAAATACTGGATGTCCGCCGGTATTGTTTTAAGGGAGGTGGGGAAGTGTTCGCCGAAAAGTGCGTATATTCGTCGTGTCATTCTAAATAAATTTCGGCACAAAGGATGTTCTAAAAATCCAAATTTCCCCAAACAGTTCCATCTCTACTCTAGCCCTCGGCAGATGCGACAACATACGACAGACGACATAAAACATACGACAGGCGACATGCGCCATGAGACATACGAGAGGACAGGGGACATACGACAGACGACATAAGACGGGCGACAGACGTCATAAGACATACGACAGACGACATAAGACATACGACAGACGACGTAAAACATGCGACAGGCGACATAAGACATACGAGAGGACAGAGGACATACGACAGAGGACATAAGACGGGCGAGAGACGTCATAAGACATACGACAGACGACATGCGCCATGAGACATACGACATACGACTGACCATATATACGACAGATATACGACAGAGGACAAGAGGACATACGACAGACGACATAGCTACAATGAAGCAACAGAGCACGGGACCCTGTACTGAGCTACTTGGAATTCCATTTTACCCGTATAACACACAGTCCATAGGTGGAAGAGGAGGGAAGGTGGATTGTGGGTGGTGCAATTTGAACGTTTAATGAGTTGGAAACTGCACTGTCGCGTTCTATAACCAAGAATGCTTCTTTAAAATAACTTCCCTGTCAACATTTGCTTAGAGATTTCCCTAACGGTGAGTTTAGTAAACGAAGCTGTCATTACACACAGACACATGCACATATATATTGTCTCATAAAACAAGGCATGCTCATCTACACTTGACTACGGATGACTCCGCAGATTTCAAGCTCCACTACGACCGTTTTTAGTTAAGATTTAACTTATCGAGGTTCTAGTCTATTTGCGTAACTGTTTCTACGGGGTATACGCCAGCCATTTTAAGCATATAAATCGAAATTCTTCTTACTTTTTTAAGCGTTATGGTAAAGTGGTTTTGATGGGAGTCATGATTGCAGGGGGGCGGTGGGGGGGGTGTGGGGGGAGGGGGATCGGTCACATTACGTTCAAGGATCCCCGACGACGATCCTGTGACCCTCCTTGATGATCACGCGATCCTCGTTACTAATCACGGGATCCCCGTCGAAGATAACGTGATCCTCCTTGATGATCACATGTTCCTCACCGACATCCTCTCTTCGAGGATCCCGTGACCCCCCCCCCCCCAACCCCACCCCGAGGATAGGCGCAGCAGCGAGTGACGTACATACCTCGGACGAATGGCAGTCGAGCGCCCCCTGGGTGACGCTGTTGTAGAAGGAATGTAGTAGCGGCAGCTGCCAAAACAATGACGCCTTCACCGTTGTCATTAGCGACAGCGTCAGGTGGGCTGCTGATTGGGTGATTTTCTCGGGCACCTGCAATAAGTAGAGAAGGACAAGAGTTGTATTGCTTTGGTAAATTGGAACATAACGTAATGGATCGAGGAGCGTGTGCACAAATAAACACTTAAGAGCGTGTGCACGATGAAACACCGAGGGGCGTGTGCACAAATACACACCAATGAGCGTGTGCAAAAATAAACACTTGAGAGCGTGTGCACAAATACACCGTCATTATTGTCCATTATTTCGCACACAGTTGCTAATCAGAGCGTGTCTCAGCTATATTTCACTTGTGCGCTCTTGAAATTCTCCCCAGGTGACGCCCCCCTCCCCCCAATAACCCCACAACCCACCTCACATTAAGAAATATTCTTATCAAGAAAAAACACTTCCTCATTTTTCTTCTTTTTTTTTTTTTTTTGTTTGTTAAATCGTTCATGGACTTGCATATAATCAATTGGAAATTCTCCAAAAAATCCCTTAAGCCTTGACATATGAAAGATACAAGTAAATATTTTCTGACGACACGGAAAAAAATTAGACGAGTGACAAGAAGGAACCCAAGTGACGATACTCGCAGTGTGTGTGGACGATACACACAATGCCCCTTCTGTCTGCGTTCTCGTTTCGTGATTAACTGTTCGTCGTTTCTGATATCTTACCTTAAGATTAGTACTTTATTCCACCTTTTATATTTTGTTTTAATTCTTTCATAATTCGACAAGCATTAAGAACAATGAACAGGTAAGATCATACTTTTTGGACATCAAAAAGAAATGCATGGGGCGAGGTGTTAGCGTTGAGCAAGAGAGCCGACATCTGCAATGGCAATTGGCAATGCACTGAAAATCGCAGGCCGAAAACGCGCAGTGTGAACCCGTCCTATCTCTGATAGAAAGGCTAACTCAATGAACGGCAAGTCATGCGTGTAAATAACAGGACGAGACATTAGCTTCTTGCTTGTCTGATAAAGTTAAAATAATCAAAGCTAGTGGTGGAAAAGGTGTAAAAAATAGCCAAAGATTTTAGTTGTAGTTGTCAGATTGAACAGGACCTCGAAATTGGGACACCCCGCCATTAGGGACAAAGTTCTTCAGTCACTTTTTGCTGTCTATTTTTTACACCTTTTCCACCACTAGCTTTGATTATTTTAACTTTATCAGATAGCAAAAGTTCGTTCCGTTTGATTTTCACATCACCGATATTCATACTTAACACCTTGTATAACGTCTTAACTGAGTATAAAGACAATGAATTACTTATTCTTGTATACGATTTTTAAAAGACGGAGCACATGTCAGTGGGGTTTAGTAGTATAAAGCTTCTGTCTTAAGCACACACCTTTTGTAATAAGCCCTATTGTCTTTACATTCACTGTGTTCAATATAATGTACTCAAAACCCACAGATAACAATAGCGAAAAAACAAACACTACCGAGTAAAAAGCTGATAGGGGTTGTTTACACAACGTACAACATATGGACAGCATTTTGACTGTCGACAATAGAGGGGTTGTTTTAAATGTGTAACTGTACTTACGGGGTAAAAAGAGCGTCCCTAATCCTGAATAGAGGGGTGTCCACAATAGAGGGGTCTAGATATAACAGAACTCTATGGCCTTTTAAAACAGACTGAAAAATGCTGTCCATAATTCAGGTGTGTCCATAATAGAGGGGTGTCCATATCCGGGGTTTTACTGTATTACTAATGGTAAAGACTCTTTCAATTATTTCCCATCACTGTCTTTAGATGCCAGAGTTCGGAGTCATTGAGCCACAAAAGATAATCTCTGTCCTTTGTTTCGTTCCTCTGCAATGTGCTGTTTAAACACATGCGCTAAGCCGGATGATGTTGGCGTGCCAGTGTCTTGCCGATATACGTGTTCTGAATTTGAGGTCTTTATTTGAGCTGTGACAAACAGTAGTGGATATAAGACAAAGTAATAAAGGACAGCCAAAATTTGTCTCGATGAATCAGGCAATAACATCAATAAACTTTGTTTTTGAAGTTATTTTATTACACAAAAAATAAAAACAATTTTGAGAACCATATCCAAAAAAAATTTCTCAAGGCCCTTTTGTCCAACTTTTCATGAAGGGCCGTTTTGGGAAAGGCCCTTTTGGAAAAGGCCGTTTTAGGAATGGCCCTTATGTCCAAGGCCCTTTTGTCCAGGGCCCTTCTGTCCCGGATTCGTTTTATACACAACATTTATCACATTTGTACTTCACATCTAAATATGTTTATATTTACCTTGTTTTCTTTTATTTATTTATTTATTTTTTGAGGGGGGGAGAAGGGGTGTGAATCATACACACCATAATCATAATTAGCCGGTTATCATTTATCAAGAAGCGGCACTACTACCCAATTAAACAGGGGGGTCCAGTAAAAAGTGTTAGTTCTATAAATGCCGCCACATTTCTCCCCACAGCCAATATCTGAGGGCGACATAGCAAAAACTCGCAAGAAATTAATCCGTTAAACAGTTAAAATCAAGCCCTGGAAATTGCGGCCATGCTCGGGTAAAACTCTACGAGGGGTGGAGTTTAACATATGTCTTACGTTCACCGTACACAATCGCATGCAGTGACATAGGCCGGTAAAAAAGGGGTGAGTTAAGAGGGATGAGACAGTACTTTATTGGATAAACCTTAACTAAGAGACCTCGGTGAGCTAGTGCTTAGCACGAGTGTACACAGCTCCCACGTGCTCAGCGTACACAATCGTGACTCGGTATACTGCACAAGTCACTCAAGGTCTCTGACTGCCACAAAAAAATAGGGGGCACAAATGAGGTATGTTTACAAAGTTTGCAGACCCCACACTGTCTACGGAACACTTAGACTAATAAACAACTTGCACATATTTTGTTAAAACAAGCATCGTCTGGCTGCAGTGTTTTGTTTTTCGTATGTATAGAGAAAAAAAACTGAATTTATCTGAGATAAGTCGTGGATCTTTTCTTTTTGCAGTGCGAAAGAAGACGGAATAACTGAGAATAGAAGGACTGGAATGACCCGGACATTCCAGTCATAGCGCATAACCTGCTGCAGACAACTGTCAATCACATATAAGAAGACGTATCAATGTAACATTTCTAGGATTATTTACGTGCTTCTAGGAGACCATGGAAATAAAACAATACTTGATTTTTAATTTATGGACATTGCTTTGGATATCTATCAGCAATCTGATGTCTTCACAAGCTGCATGGTTTCACAGGAGCTCCAGAGTGTACTATTTCTCTGATGACGACAAGAAATTTACCAACGCACAAGAGGACTGTAGAGACAAAGGCGCCAACCTCGTCACTGTAAACGGCGACGGTGAGAACCAGTTCCTGTATGACTCATACAGCGGTGGCGGGCAGCACTGGATAGGACTTCACTGCAACATACCCTGCAATGATGGCAACTTCCAGTGGTTCAGTGGATCATCAGACTACAGGGACTGGGCCAGTGGTGAAGACATAGGCAATGGCGGTTACGCCGTCCTTGCTTTTGGAGACGCAAAGTGGAAACTCAGTAATAACCCTACTAAACAGAAGCGCTACATCTGTGAGAAAGCAGACGGTTGTCAGAATCCTGACCGTCCCTGTGAGAACGGAGCCACGTGTGTAGCTGATGACAGCGGCGGATATACCTGTATCTGTAGTGCTGGCTTTACAGGACGCTACTGCCAGAATAACATCAACGAGTGTAACACAGATCCCTGTGTCCACGGAAGCTGTGATGACGGGAATAACCGATACACGTTTGACTGTGAGAGTGGATACACGGGGCAGCACTGTGAGACTGACATTGATGAATGCGCTGAGGGCAGTCACAATTGTAGGGATAACCAGGGTGACTGTGTGAACCAGGTGGGCGGCTTCACGTGTGACTGTTACCCTGGTTACTCAGGCAACAGATGCCAGACTGACACTGATGACTGCCAGTCACGGCCTTGTCAACACGGCGGCTCGTGCACTGACGGAATTGACGCCTACACGTGCACCTGCACCGCGTCCTACACCGAAACACACTGTGACGTGGACATCAACGAATGTGACAAGCCAAACTTCTGTAACAACGGTGAATGCGAGAACAGTCAAGGTGACTACCACTGTACATGTAACAGCGGGTTTGAAGGCGACAGGTGTAGCACAAACATCAATGAAAGTAACCGTTATGAAGGAATCTGTCAAAATGGCGGCACCTGTACGGACACACACGGCAGCTATGATTGCACCTGTGAGCCCGGCTACACAGGACACAACTGTAGCACTGACATCAACGAGTGCTCCTCTTCTCCCTGCGACAACGAAGCAACATGCCACGACGGTATCAACCACTACACATGTGAATGCGCTCCCCAGTTCAACGGGACACGCTGTGAGGTGGACGTGAACGAATGTACCGAATAAGACTACTGTGGGGAGTGGAACTGCATCAACACGTACGGCGACTTCCGCTGTGAGTGCCCACAGGACTACCGAGGAATGTACTGCAGCACTGATACCGACGAGTGTGTGGATCACAACGCTTGTCGTTCACATGAAAATTGCTCCTACGTTTCCTGGACGTTCAACAGCACGTGTGAAAACGACGGTGACAACCATACCGATAAGTGCGTATCGACTGGGTCACGCGAAAAAGACGATCCCGGAGAACCGAAAGAAGACCTGACGTCACTGAAAAATGCGCTGATCGCGGGCTGCGTGATTTCCTCCGTCGTTGTGGCTGTAATGGTGTACCTCCTTATTGACGACAGGTTATACGCGCGGCGTGTCAAAGCCTGTCCACCTCGCGCGGAAACGACTCCGCATCCGACACGCCAGAGTTCTCAAATATATGCGCGGAAAACGAAGGTTACGAAGCTTCAGGCCAAGCAGCGAAGGCATTTAGCGATCAAAATCTGGCAGACTAACGCAATTACAGTACCACCGCCTATCCTACATCTTTATTGGTAGCATGACACATCCTGCAGCTGTAACGGCAACACTGCACACTATCACGTAGTCATGGCAACACTGCACATCCCCAAGTAGTCACGGCAACACATTACACCCTCACGCAGTCGTTGCAACATCTCACAGCCCATAGCAGCCAGGGTAACATTGTGCGCTTTATAGCAAATCCTACAGCAGTCAACGCTAAATACCCTGTAGTAACTACGGTATTACTGACATTAACCCCCTCTACCCAACCCCCCCCCCCGTCCCCCACCCACCCCTTGAAACCACAATCAGACATCATATACTTCAAAATTAAAAATAAAGTGGGAAAACAAGATAATGAACCTCAAAATTTGTCAGTTTAACGTTTATGTCAGAAGAACCGATAACGGCTTTACATTTACCGCACAGAATATGCATACTGCAACACATACGGGTGTGTGGAAAGCCTCGCATATCTACTGCAGGCCTTTGGAAATCCACGTAAAAATCCCACTTGTTTATCTGGACCGAATTTCGCTACACGTAGCGAAATGACACCCACTTGCAATGGTACAATCTATCTGGTCAAAGACACATTTTTCAGTCTTTCCGCCTAATTGACAGCTTCCGAATTATCTTGAACAAGGACATCGAAGTAAATATAATGTAATCTCAAATAATCAAATTCAGTTATCTAATCGTTTTTGAGATAATGGTCAACTTCCGCTTTTTGACCTTGACCACGACGGAGGAGGTCAAGGTCACCGAGGTACCTTTTATATAACGTCTTTTGTGCCAAATTTCATCGTTCTACGTCAGGAGGAGTTTTCTGGACATCCGTGACGGAAAAAAGGAAGGAATAAACAATCAGAATTCTTTGCAAAGCATACCCATTTGCAAACTATGTTTACAAGTGGGAATAAACAATATACAATTTGATAGTGTGAACGAGGAACGGCTATATTGCAGTTGCTGTGATTGGTTATTCAGAAACTTTATTTCAGTTCACACGTTTTGTGAGGTTAACGAGAAACCTAAGATTGCCCTCAACGTTAGTCTGAACACTAAATCAAACGCTTTGTGAGCACATAACCTTTACGCCATATGACAGCATTACTCACTACTCAACATCATTATCTACGTCATTTAGCTCCATATGATGGCATACAGTACACAACGTCATCATTTACGCCACATAACGTCATGTGACAGCGTCACCCAGACATCAACGTCATCATTTACGTCATCATCATGTGACAACATCACTCACACATCGACGTCATCACTTGTGTCATCATCATGTGACAGCATAACCAGGACATCGACGTCATCATTCACGTCATCTTCGTGCTACACCATCACTCAGACACTGACGTCATCATTTACGTCACCACTATGTGATAGCCTTACCACGAAGATATCGACATGTCTGATGACTACACATAAATCTATATATATGTTTCAAGAGAAATTCGGCTTTTTACTTAGCCCTAAAAAAGTGAATACCACAAAATATTCACACTGCTCAAGGAAAGCGCTAACTTCCCTGACATGATACTGCGAACATAAATTAAAATCCCACCTGATGATGCATTTTTAATTTTGCTTATAATTAAACTTATTATGTATTTTCTGTTACATGTGAATATTTATTATTTTACTTATTGTTGGAATTGTTTTTCAATCACACAGCTGTTTTATGGCTCGCTATGTACGATATATGTGCAGCGTTTATTATTCATTTCGTTATGCTTTTAGCTTAACATCAATAAATCCATTATCTCTCTTCTATCTACTTATTTCATCGTTTTATTTCAAACGCTGAACCAAGAGAAAAATAAAGGAAAATACTTGGTCTTTCAGTTTATATATATATATATAGTTATATATATATATATATATATATATATATATATATATATATATATATATATATATATATATATATATATAATATATATCTATAATTGATTTTTTTTCAAAAGTCACACTGCAATGTTCAAAGGAATGAAAAATGTCAAAAGATTTCGGTGCACACGGAACATTGCCATCTGAAATCCCACAACCCAAGATATTTGTGCATATTAATGCATTAATTCGTAAATTTAAAAGTGATTAAACGTCATACAGTATACAATTTAACGTCATAAATTATACAATTAAACGTCATCAAGCATACGGTATGCTGGGATAGAAACCAGGAAATCAGCTATCTTTGCCTTTACCACCCCCCCCCCCCACCTGGCATTTTTTGCCCCCTATTGTTATCACTTTCTAAAAGGAAAATATACTGGAGAGGGAAAGATAGACTAGTATAGCCTCAACCGTGGGGGGGGGGCTGTACAGGGGGGTAAGATAGCCTGATACACCGGAGCAGGGGGGAAGATGAGGACAAGTTTCTGTAGGCCTTTTATATTAAATGGCATATGTCAGCATATGTTTTACAAAGTGTGCATATCGGATAGTTCGCGTACCGGAAAGTGCACATACCGGGGAAGGTGCATGTCGGAGTGCATGTACAGGGGAGTGTACGCACTGGAGGGCACAAACCGTTGGGGGGGGGGGGGGTTGCACAACCCCCTTCTCAACGAAATTGGCACTCCGAACGGACCGCCCTTTCTCAGCGGTTTTTTTTTTGCACGCCCATGGTTACATGCTCGTACATTCAGCAGAATGCACACAATGGCTGTTCATGCGCAGTTTTTTTAGGAGAGAATAACAGGGCTGTCACGCCAGTTTCAAAACGAATGTTCCTGACTTTTTCCTGACCATCCCCCCGCCCTCTCACCTCATATCTGGCCTTCACAGCAAGGACACCCCCTCTCCTCCCCGTCCTGTCATGTCCACTATAAGCGATGTAAGAAGAGCAGGGTGCAAACAGTAGGGCCCTCAGACCCAAGACCCGCAATTTCTTCGTCGGGCCTGTATATTTCAGGAGTTACGAACCTGTCTAACCCGTCAAAATTTTGACCATTTAATTTCCTGTATTTATATCCTTCAGAATTCGTAAAGTAATGAACATATATTTTAGACACAACAATTATCACATTACTTCACATCTAAATACGTTTATATTTACATTTTTTCTTTTTGTATTATTTATTTATTTATTTATTTAGGGGGGGGGAGCGGGGGTGTGAATCATAAACACCATAATTATAATCAGCCAGTTATTATTTTAAAGACACCCTATGTAAGAAGCGGCACTAATACCCAATTAAACAGGGATGTCCAGCAAAACAAGCATGTCCAGGGACATCGTGGCAGCCGTGATCTACAGAATATATATCCAAGAATCACAGACAAAATCATGATCAAATTGGCAGATAGCGGTAACGAAAAAAGCCGTAACTGAATACAGAAAATATTCGCTCACTTGCTCGGTGTAGTTGTGGCTGATGAGGAGTCATTCTTTCAATTCTTTCATACGTACATACAGACGACGGATACCCCTCTATTGATAGGATAAGACCAGCCCGACATAGTCGGCTGGTCTAACAAGTATCCAAAATTGGAAAAGAATCCGATCAAAATTGTGCGAGAAGAGGCAATTTGAAAATTAGATACAAAAAAAATAAAAAATGTCCTCCATCTAGCCAATTTTTGGCGGATCGCCAAAATGAGTAAATTTTCAAAAGAGGCTTATCTAAGAAATATTCGTGCAAAATTTGAAGAAAATCTGATCAAAATTGTGGGAGAAGAAGCATTTTGAAAATTGACAACCACAAAATTACAAATGTCCCCCATTTAGTCAATTTTTGGCGGATCGCCAAAAAAGTAATTTTTCAAGAGAGGCCTGCCTTAAGAACAAGTATCAAAAATTGAAAAGGAATCCGATCAAAATTGTGCGAGAGGAAGCAATTTAAAAATTTGACACAAAAAAATTAAAAAATGTCCTCCATTTGGCCAATTTTTGGCGGATCGCCAAAATGAGTAATTTTTGAAAAGAGGCCTATGTGGGAAATATTCGTACAAAATTTGAAGATAATCTGATCAAAATTGTGGGATAAGAAGCATTGTGAAAATTGGCAACCACAAAATTACAAATGTCCCCCATTTAGCCAATTTTTGCCAGATCCCCAAAAAGAGTAATTTTTCAACACAGGTCTAGCTAGAAAACAAATGTTCAAAATTAGAAAGGAATCCGATCAAAATTGTGGGAGAAGAAACAATTTGAAAATTTGACACCAAAAAATTTAAAAAATGTCCCATACTTGGCCAATTTTTGGCGGATCACCAAAATGAGTAATTTTTCAAAAGAAGTCTACCTAGGGAATATTCGTGCGAAATTTGGAGAAAATCTGATCAAAATTGTGGGAGAAGCATTTTGAAAATTGGCACCCGAAAAATTTCAAATGCCCCCCATTTGGCCAATTTTTGGCGGATCGCCAAAAGAAAAATAAGTTTTATAGAGAGGTCTACCTAGAAAACATTCGTGTAAAAGTTGAGAGGAATCCGATCAAAACTGAAGGAGAAGAAGCATTTTAAGTAAAAGTTTGCACACGTACCTACGTACATCCGTACATACAGACGACGGATACCCCTCTATCGAGAGGGTAAGACCAGCCCGACGTAGCCGGCTGGTCTAAAAAAGTATTAGTTCTACAAATGCCGCCAAACTTTCTCCACACAGCCAATATTTGAGGGATATCTAGCGAAAACTCGCACGAAATTAAACTGCCAAACAGTTAAAATAAGCTCTGGAAAATCCGGCCA
This sequence comes from Protula sp. h YS-2021, assembly GCA_949752745.1. Classification (NCBI taxonomy): domain Eukaryota; kingdom Metazoa; phylum Annelida; class Polychaeta; order Sabellida; family Serpulidae; genus Protula; species Protula sp. h YS-2021. Next base: position 12,329,760 of record OX457028.1, read on the forward strand.
TGTTCGGGTAAAAGTTATTTTAAAATGCCTAACGTTCACCGCACATAATCACATACGGTCACATAAGGCGATAATACTCCTAACGCCGGTAAAACAGGGAGGGAAGAGTTTAGAGGGTTGAGACTGTACTTTATTAAATAAACCTTAACTAAGTGACCTCGGGGAGTGACTACTTAGCACGAGTGTACACAGCTCCCACGTGCTCAGTGTACAACAATCGCGACTCGGTACACTGCACAAGTCATTCAAGGTCTCTGACAGCCACCTACAAACGGCGGGCACGAATAAGGTATGCTTATAAGTTTGCAGACCCCATACTGCCTACAGAACACAAGACTCGATAAAAAAAACAACTTCACGAGAAGTCCATAATTTGTTAAAACAAGCATTATTTGGCTGCAGTGTTTTGTTTTTCGCATTGTAAGGAAAACATTTGAATTTATTTGAGATAAGTGGTGGATATTCTCTGCTCGCATTGAGCTTACTGTTTCCATTTTCTCTTTTGCAGTGCGAAAGAAGACGGAATAACTGAGAATAGAAGGACTTGAGCGATTCGACGCTGGAATGACCCGGACATTCCAGCCACAGCGCATACCCTGCTGCAGACAACTGTCAATCACATATAAAAAGACGTATCAATGTAACATTTATAGGACTATTTACATGCTTCTAGGAGACCATGGAAATGAAACAATACTTGATTTTTAATTTCTTGACATTACTTTGGATATCGATCAGCAATCTGATAATGTCTTCACAAGCTGCATGGTTTCACAGGAGCCCCAGTAGGTACTACTTCTCTGATAACGACAAGAAATTTACCAACGCACAAGAGGACTGTAGAGACAAAGGAGCCAACCTCGTCACTGTAAACGGTGACGGCGAGAACCAGTTCCTGCATAGCTCACGCAGCGATAACAGACAGCACTGGATAGGACTTCACTGCAACATACCCTGCATTGATGGCAACTTCCAGTTGTACAGTGGATCATCAGACTTCAGGAACTGGGCCAACGACGTAAACACAAACGGCGGCGGTTACGCCGTCATTGATTCTGATAACGCAAAGTGGAAACTCAGTAATAGCCCTGATAATCAGAAGCTCTTTATCTGTGAGAAAGCAGATGGTTGTCAGAATCCCAACCGTCCCTGTGAGAACGGAGCCACGTGCGTAGCTGATGACAGCGGCGGATACACCTGTGACTGTAAGGCTGGCTTTACAGGACGCTTCTGTCAGACTAACATCAACGAGTGTAACTCAGATCCCTGTGTCCACGGAAGCTGTGACGACAGGGATAACCGATACAGGTGTGACTGTGCCAGTGGATACACGGGGCAGCACTGTGAGACTGACATTGATGAATGTGCTGAGGGTGGTCATGATTGTGTGCGTGACCAGGGTGACTGTGTGAACCACGAGGGAGGCTTCACGTGTGACTGTTACGATGGTTACTCTGGACGCAGATGTTGGGTAAATATAGATGACTGTGATACAAGTCCTTGTCAACACGGCGGCTCGTGTACTGACGGAATTAACGCCTACACGTGCACCTGCACCGCGTCGTACACCGGAACACGTTGTGACGTGGACATCAACGAATGTGACACGCAAAACTTCTGTAACAACGGTGAATGCGAGAATCGTCAAGGTGGCTACCAGTGTACGTGTAACAGTGGGTTTAAAGGCGACAGATGCGCTCAAAACATCAACGAATGTAGTCGTTATCAAGGAATCTGTCAAAATGGTGGCTCCTGTAGGGACACGAGCGGAAGCTACAACTGTACCTGCACAGCGCGTTACACTGGTCAAAACTGTAGCTACGATGTCAATGAATGCGATACACAAAACTTCTGCAACAACGGTGAATGCGAGAACAATTCAGGCGGGTACCAGTGTACGTGTAACAGTGGGTTTAAAGGTGACAGGTGCGATCAAAACATCAACGAATGTAGTCGTTATCAAGGAATCTGTAAAAATGGCGGCTCCTGTAGGGACACGCACGGAAGCTACGAATGTACCTGCACAGCGCATTACAGGGGACAGAACTGTACCGACGACGTCAATGAATGCGATATACAGAACTTCTGTAACCATGGCGCCTGTAACAACATTCACGGTGGATTCCTCTGTACATGTGACAGAGGGTATAAAGGCGACAGGTGCGATCAAAACATCGACGAATGCAGGCGCCATGAAGGAATCTGTCAAAATGGCGGCACCTGTACGGACACACACGGCAGCTACGAATGTAATTGTGAGCCTGGCTACACAGGACACAACTGCAGCACCGACATTAACGAGTGTTCCTCTTATCCCTGCGACAACGGGGCAACATGTCACGACGGTATCAACCACTACACGTGTGAATGCGCTCCCCAGTTCACAGGGACACACTGTGAAGAGGACGTGGATGAGTGTACTGACTATGATTACTGCGGGGAGTGGAACTGCACCAACACGTACGGCGACTTCAGCTGTGACTGCCCACAAGACTACCGAGAAATGTACTGCAGCACTGATACCGACGAGTGCGTGGATCAAGACGCCTGTCACTCACATGAAAATTGCTCCTATATTTCCTGGACGTTCAACTGCACGTGTGAAGACGGCGGGGACAACCATACCGACAAATGCGTATCGACTACGTCACGCCAGAACGGCAATCCCAGAGAACAGAAAGAAGACCTGACGCCACTGAAAAACGCGCTGATCGCGGGCTGCGTGATTTCCTCCGTCGTCGTGGCTGTAATGGTGTACCTTCTTATTGACGACAGGTTGTACGCGCGGCGTCTCAACGCGCGCCAAAGCCTGCCCACCTCGCGCGGAAACGACTCCGCATCCGACACGCCAGAGTTCTCAAATATATGCGTGGAAAACGAAGGGTACGAAGCATCCGGCAGCGAAGGCATTTAGCGATTAAAATCTGGCAAACTAACGCAATTACAGTACCACCGCCTATCCTACATCTTTATTGGTAACATGACACATCCTGCAGCTGTGATGGCAACACTGCACACCCCAAGTAGTCACGGTAACATTTTACACCCTCAAGCAGTCGTTGCAACATCTCACAGCCTACAGCGGCCAGGGCAACATTGTGCAGTTTAAAACAAATCTTACAGCAGTCATAGCTACATACCCTGTAGCAACTACGGCATTATTGATATTAACCCCCCCCCCCCTCCGAACCAACCCTTGAAACCACAATAAGATATCATATACTTAGAAATTAAAAAAAAGTGGGAAAACAATGAGAATGAACCTCAAAATGTGTCAGTTTAACGTTTACGTCAGAAGAACCGATAAACGGCTTAAGAATTTACCGAAGAGAATATGCATACTGCGACAGATACCGGCGTGTGGGAAGCCTCGCATTTCTACTGCGGGTCTTTGGAAATCCACGATAAGTCCCACTTGTTTAATATACAATATACAATTTGATAGTGTGAACGAGGAGCGGCTACATGGCAGTTCCTGTGATTGGTTATTCAGAAACTATATTTCAGTTCACGAGTTTCATGAGGTTAACGAGAAACCTAAGATTGCCCTCAGCGTTAGTGTGAACACTAAATCAAACGCTTTGTGAGCGCATAACCTTTAGGCCATATGACAGCATTACTCACTACTCAACATCATCATCTACGTCATCTAACTCCATGTGATGGCATTACATGGTACACAACGTCATCATTTGCGCCACATAACGTCATGTGACAGCGTCACCCAGACATCAACGTCATCATTTACGTCATCATCATGTAACAACATCATTCACACATCGACGTCATCACTTGTGTCATCATGATGTCACAGCACAACAAGGACATCGAGGTCATCATTTACGTCATCTTCGTGTTACACCATCACTCAAGACACTGACGTCATCATTTACGTCGTCATCATGTGGCATCATTACCACGAAGATATCGACATGTCTGATGAATACATATAAATCTATATATATTCGCAAGAGAAATTGGGCTCTATACTTGGCCCTCAAAAAGTGAATACCACTAAATATTCACATTGCTCAAAGAAAGCCCAAACTTTTCTGACATACTGCGAACATAAATTAAAACAGTAATTCAAAATTCCCTCTGATGATGTATTTTTAGTTTTGTTATGTTTTTTTCTGTTATATGTGAATATTTATGATTTTGCTTATTGTTAGAATTGTTTTGAATCAAATAGCTGTTTTTCGGATTGTTATGTACGCGATATGTACAGCGTTTATTATTCATGTTGTTATGCTTTTAGCTTAAATTCAATAAACACATTATCTTTCTACCTATTTATTTCATCGTTTTATTTCAAAAGCTGAAGCAAGACAGAAAATAAAGGAAAAATACTTGGTCTTTCAAGTTTTTTTACCCTTTTTTGAAATTAATTTTTTTTTCAACAGTTACACTGCAATTTTCAAAGGAATGAAAACTGTCAAAATATTGATATGGACACAGAGCAATGCCATCTCAAATCGGACAACCCAAAAACTGCATATTTAGCCATTAATTCGTAGATTTAAATGTGATTAAACGTCATGAAATACACAGTTAAACGTCATAAAGCATACAATATGCTGGAGTGACAAACAGGAAGCCAGTGACCTTCACCACCTTTTTTTTCTTATCGCCGGAGCAGGGAGGGTGTTTGAGGACAAGTTTCTGTACGTCTTTAATATTAAATGGTATGTATATCAGAAACTGTGCTCTACGAAGTGTGCATATCGGAGAGTTCGCGTACTGGAAAATGCCTGGGAAAGGAGCACATCGGAGTGCACGTACAGGAGAGTACACGCACTGAAGTGCAGAAACCGGGGCGGGGGGAGGGGTGTACAAACCCCTCCCCCTTCTCAACGAAATTGGCACCCGGCGCGTGCCACCTTTTCTCCGCGTTTTTTTCTTCTTCTTTTTTTACACTCCCATGGTAACATGCTCGTACATTCAGCAGAATGCACACAATGGTTGTTCATGCGCAGTTTTTTAGGAGTGAAGAACAGGGCTGTCACACGGACTTTTTCCTGACCATCGCATTAACATGGGTGTCTAGAATGAAAAAATTGCACTCCAAGTGCTCTAGAGTTTGACAAGGACATCACTAGCATTGCAAATCTAGTGGAACAAACCAGACTAGACGGCATAAAACACAAGGACATTTTATATCAAATCTGGAAAAATTAACAAATTTCGATGTTCGAATTTCCCGATTTTTTAAGAAATGTTTTTCCTGACTTTTCCCAACTTATCACATTTTGTTTTGATCTTTCCCGACTTTTTCCTGACCGTGGCAATCCTGGATAAAGTAACAGAGAAACTTCCACTGGAGCGAAGTGGGTCACGTACTAGTTTTGACACCACAAGTGAGAGGCTTGGCTTGAAGCAAGGCAGATGTCTGACAGACGACACACAACAAAGCCTTTCTGATTGCAATTACACTTAAGTTTTTTGTGCATAAATAACACGGACGCACTGGTGGCGCACTGGTTCAGTCTTACCGAGTTGTCGCCGATAGGTGAGCACTGGGTCAGTATTACTTAGTTTTCGCCGACAGGTGGCGTTCTGGGTCTGTCTTATCGCGCTGTAGCCGACAGGTGGCACCCTGTGTTAGCCTTGTCACTCTCGACGACAGGTGGAGCGTTGGGTCAGTATTAACTAGTTGTCGCCGGCAGGTGGCGTACTGGGTCAGTCTTATCACGCTCTCTGAGACAGGTGGTGGACTGGCTTTCTCGCCATTCTCCATACATTACCGTGTGGCGTTGTCTATTCTCCCCTTAATACATCCGGTGCACCCATGTCACCGTCTATTTTATCCCACGCAAGCTCCGAGACTGCCAAATAGCAGGCAATCATGTTTACACGAAGTGCGTATTGTTCATTCGACGAGATCGTTTACGCTTTTACAGAGACACTAGCACGACCCTAGGCTCTTTAATCTATGCACAATATGGCCGCTGATGTGAAGGCGCACCGGCACTTCTAGCTCCTCAGTACATATATATATATATATATATATATATATATATATATATATATATATATATATATATATATATATATATATATATATATATATATATATATATATATATATATATATATATATATTAAAGGCTAAGCATTCCCGGGTATTTTAGTATAAAGGATTCCTAACGATCAGCTCCTAAGCTTATCCAAGTGCACATTTTTTTCGCAATAGTTTTTACTTCTCTTTTGTTTCGAACAAAGACACATATTTGTACGCAGTAGTCAAATGTCTCTTGTATTCAAACCTATTGGCAGAAATAAAAAATGCTATGGAAAAAAGTTTATTTTGCGCTTAAGGTTATATTTAAAAAAAAATGATAAAAATTACGTCTGGTTGAAAGTCGGCAAATAAGGTGATATCTCTAGAAGTAACTACAATTTCTACAACGACAGAGTCACACTGCGAATACATTTCTATCATTATAACGCTAGGTGTCCATACAAAATTTGTTAAGAGTTGATGACGTCTGTAAATGAGCAAAGGTGGATTTCAGGGGATCCAGCTAACTTTGTGGTGATAGTGTCCACTCTGGAAACTGGCCCTTATCCCAGGCCTCACCCGAAAGCTTATCCCAATCTCAGACCTGACCCGAAAGCTTATTGTAATCCCAGACCTGACCCGAAAGCTTATTGTAATCTCAGACCTGACCCGAAAGCTTATTGTAATCTCAGACCTGACCCGAAAGCTAATTGTAATCTCAGACACGATCTGAAAGCTTATCCCAATCTCAGACCTGATCCGGAAGCTTATTTTAATCTCAGACCTGATCTGAAAGCTTATCTTAACCTCATATCTAATCCGAAAGCTTATCCCAATCTCAGACCTGACCCGAAAGTTTATTGTAATCTCAGAACTGACCCGAAAGCTTATCCCAATCTCAAACCTGATCCGAAAGCTTATTTTAATCTCAGACCTGATCTGAAAGCTTATCTTAACCTCAGATCTAATCCGAAAGTTTATCCAAATCTTAGAGCTAACCCGAAAGCGTATCGTAATCCACTGCATCAGCACTGATGGCTGATACGTAAAACTGAAGCATGTGCTGAAACATGCGGCTTTTAACGGGCATGCAAAAAGGGGGGTAGGGCTGTTAACAGGGGAGAGGGAGGCTTTTTATCGTTTACCAGCGATAACTGACCTAGGGACAACGGGCAATTTATCAATTTTCTCAAAGCTTTTTTTTTCAATTTTTTTATCGATTTGATAAAAATCTCGCCGTAGTGTGATTTTTAAAGATCTAGTATTTTTTTATTTTTGGAGTAGTAAACTGAGATTTCAACGCTCTTTTTTAAGGAGATTTAAATGATAACATCTCGGGAGTTCATTCCCTGTCCACCGACATAGGACACGTTCACATCATTTGTCACTCTGCACAAAGGATAAACCCCTACATTCTGCTGGAGTTACAGTGTTCCCCGTTCTGATCTCAATCTACCCGACGTTCACAGCATTGTGAAGTTTCCAAGAGTTCTCTAATAAGTATGAGTAGGTGATATACAGGGCGTATAAGGGATAACCCGATAGAGCTTGTGGTGTAGGTGATCTACAGGGCGTACAAGGGATAACCCGATAGAGCTTGTGGTGTAGGTGATCTACAGGGCGTACAAGGGATAACCCGATAGAGCTTGTGGTGTAGGTGATCTACAGGGCGTACAAGGGATAACCCGATAGAGCTTGTGGTGTAGGTGATCTACAGGGCGTATAAGGGATAACCCAAGACAGCTCGTAGTGTCATCATAAGGAAAGTGTAAACTGCATGTGTTTATTCACTACAACGATATCGATCAAGATAAGACTAGAAAATAACGCTAAATAATAACATTTTTTTTAATTTTGAGAATTAAGATGAGTTGTAGTAACATGCACATTTAGATCAACTGTCGCTTGATCAGTTGTTGCTCCAAACTTAAACCTTAACTTGTAAATGTTAATGTACTCTTTCTGCATCGCACTTCTGCTTTCACAACAACTGATTTTCCCAACAAATATTTTCTCTCAGCTACATACGCATATGTATACACATAACACAAAACTCAAAATTTGGGTAGAGCATACATGGTGAAAGTTGTTCCTGTGTAATAGTTCTTGTACAAGAGTTGTTGGTTTTATAAAAGATATAACATGAACAACATAGGAGAGTTTACTGAAATGTAAAGCACAGGAATCCCTTAGAATCTCATATTCTTCGGGTCAGTTCTACTTAAAATACCACGGGATACACATCCCTGGTGGTTTCCAACAGAACATCTAAATTGTACAGTCCGAGAATAATTTGGATCTCCCAATAGATTTGTTGCTGGGTATGTGATTAGATGAAGAATATTTCTATCGTTGACAGATATTTTCATTGCTGGCTTCTTTCGTATAACATATAAAATGTGAAAAATGGGTCTAATTTTTTTTCAAACAAAATGATACTCTCTTACAACCCCTGGTCTCGTCAATGTTCTTAAAAAATTAAAATGAGGACTATCCAGACACCGGTCATCAGCATTCCCGACGTCGCTGTGCCACCGGAAAAACAGGGACAGCTCTGCCACATTCTTAGTACTATATAAACACACCGGTCATCCATCGCTGTGCCGCCGAAAAAAATAGGCACAGTCCTACTACATTCTCAGTACTATATATATACTTCTACTGAAATGCCTACTCTTCGTTCAAAATCGACAACTTGCATTACATCAGGTACATCGGTGAGACCATGCCTAAAACAATGTCATAATATAGAGTCCCTAATAAGGCACCAGTACAGTTGGAGATAAAGGCAGTAGAATATAATAATTCCAGGGAGTAGAGAACGGATGATCCCAAATATTACCCATCATGCCCTGCGTCACCGAATCAATTACCGTGACTTCCGTTAAGGCAATATGCAGTTTTATACTTAAAATCTTTTTTTTTTTTTTGCGGTTTTCGTTTTTGTTTGTTTCTTTGTTTTTCTTGTGTGCGTGTGTGTGTTTTTTGCTTGTTTGTTTTTTACTGCACTTGTCGGTGCATTATGTGGTTATTTTCTAAAGCACAAACAAATTGCTGTCGTTCATACCGCCAACAAATCGCGTTGAAATAATTTGCAAAATGCCTTCCACTTCCTCCATGAACTGATCGTTACTTCTATCTTTTTTCATAAAATCATTCAATAATGTAAAATAAACTCCCCGAACAGTGTGTTTTTTGTGTGTTTTAATTGAGTTCAGATCCCCCGAGTATAAGCGTATTACGCAACAGGGCGGAACACGAACAATTGTTCTAGAAACATTGCTCGAATCGGACACATTTTTTACTCAACAGATTGTCAATTTTGTTTTAGATATTTATTTCTGAAAAATAAATACAGAAAAAAATCGTCTTAAAAGCACGAGAGAAGCAGGCTGCACAATATATAGAATAATTAGTGCCATGCTGACATTTCTGGGATAAACGATATAACCTGAATAAAGTATAATACTGTGTGTTAATTCGTTATCGTTGACCAAAGGACTCCACTGATATTTTATAGCCATTGCCAGCAGCCAGTAACAACACAGTGATAAGCTGCCCACAAACTCGGGTCATATACACGCCTGCTTTTTTCCCGCGGTGATCCACTGTAACAGAGGAGCATGCCAGAGAGCGTGCGATGCTGCTTACGTGTCGTGCTGGTGTTGTGGATACACGGCGCGTCCATTCAGTGTGACGGCGCGTGGGTCCACAACGACGACAACAACCACGTGTATTACTTCTCTGGTAATGAAAAGCGCACGTGGCCTGATGCACGTGATCAGTGTGAGGACAGGGGCGCTTATCTGGTGACTGTGAACAACCGCGCTGAGAACGACTTCCTGTACGACTCTTACACTTTAACCCATGACCACTGGATAGGTCTACGCTGTGCCAGCGGTACCTGTAACGGCGACAACGGCTTAACGTGGGTGAATGGCAACTCTAACTACAGGGACTTTGAAGCAACATCCCTATTTGGAGACATCCGTTACGTGTTCATTGACTTTGGTGATGAAGACTGGTATCCAAGCGATTCCAGAGATGACGAAAATCGATACATCTGCGAGAAACCAGACGGTTGCCACAACCCTAGCAATCCATGTCTCAATGGAGGAACGTGTTCACCAAACAACCGCGACGGTTACACGTGTGCCTGTGACGCGGAGTTCACGGGACGGTGGTGCCAAACAAGTCTCTACTGTGCGTCTAAGCCCTGTACTCCCGGGTCTTGTAGTGAGGGGGCAGACTCGTACATATGTGACTGTGACGGTACTGGGTACACGGGGAGTGAGTGTAATGACGACATCAATGAGTGCAGTGACAATTCTCACAACTGTATGACTAACAATGGCAGGTGTAATAACACAATCGGCAGCTACACGTGTGTCTGTAACGCCGGGTGGACAGGTCGCAGGTGCCAGACGAACATCGATGAATGTGACTCGGACCCCTGTCAACACGGTGGCTCGTGTGATGACGGTGTTAACGGGTACAACTGCTCATGCACTGGCGCCTACACGGGAAGCTACTGCCAAACTGACGTCAACGAATGTAGAGAAAATACAGGCATCTGCAACAACGGTACCTGTAACAATACAGAGGGCGCGTTCACATGTACGTGTTACCATGGATACAGAGGTAATCGATGTGATCGTGACGTTAACGAATGTTCGGGTAACGGAAACATTTGCCAACACCAGGGAACATGTGTCAATACACCTGGAAGTTATCACTGTATGTGTGCGCCGGGCTACACGGGACAAAACTGCGAGGAAGAAATCGACGAGTGTTTGTCGGGGCCTTGCATGAACGGAGGAACCTGTACCGACATGGTTAATGGCTTCAACTGTAGCTGTCCATCAAATTTGGAGGTACGGACTGCACAACAGATATAAACGAGTGTCTACAAGATGACGTATGTGGCCTGGGCAACTGCACCAACACCCACGGCGCATTCACGTGTGACTGTCCTCCGGGATACGGCGGACTGAACTGCACCGACATCGACGAGTGCCTGCAGCCGAATTCATGCAATTCCCGCGGCAACTGCACCAACCACCCCGGTGGTTACAGCTGCGTATGCGAACCGGGCTACAGCAACGAAAATGACTGTCTACCACACGATAGTACTGGCAACAACAACACCAGAAATGACGTCAGCGGCGAGGACGAGGAGGTGGTGGCGCTGAGGAAGGCGCTCATTGCTGGCGGTACCATTCTATTCGTCACGCTAATTCTCATGATCTATCTGCTTGTGGACGACATCAGATACCAGCGCGACGTCAAGGCATGCAAGCGCATGCGCCGATGCGAGGAGATGTCGCAGTCGAATGACGTCATCGAGACGGAAAGCTCGGCGGATTGTCGTGATTCCCCGGACGATAACGAGCACAGCGCGGCAGCACTCTCCAGCCCGCATGGAGGGAGCGAGCAAGGGCCCACAACAGCGACAACCTCCAGCGCAGACAGGGAGAGTGGGAATCAGCCCAGTGCAGTGGCTACTCTCCAATCACAGCATGGATAGCAAGCAGGAACCTACATAGTGGTTTAACTGTCAAAAATAACAGAAATAAGACCAACGAAATTCGTTCACCAGAGGCCGCGCGGCAGACCATTCTGTGCTCTCATCAACAATCGAAATCGTTCACCGTTTTTTTAATACGGCAGGAAATGCTGGATTTAAAAAAATGACTGATATTCCCTTTTCTGTCGCAAGTGGACCCTTATCAGTTACATCTTTTTTCTGTGAGTACGTACAGATATGACATACACTCGCTTGTCCTTCACAGATATATCATACACTCGCTTGTCCTTTACAGATATATGATAGGATCGCTTGTCCTTCACCGATATATGATAGGATCGCTTGTCCTTCACCGATATATGATAGGATCGCTTGTCCTTTACAGATATAAAAAATTAGGGATATTAAATAGGAATATTTCAAATTTTATCTTGATCTTACGATTACCCGCTTTTGTGAATACGTAACAGTAAGAGTCAATTTAAAAGTGTGGCTTTTTCCGTATGGAATTTGGTCCGGTGTCAAATAAAATATGGCCTATAATTTGTATTTATGAAATGACAGGCTTGCCGGAGGTTGTTTTAAAAAAAAGTACGCAAACTGCTAAAAAAAAGAACGCTTGATGGCAAAAAAAAAGTACAAAAAAAGAACGCTTTAGAAAAAAAGTACAAAAAAAGTACGCCAAAAATGTTGAAAATTAAAGATATAAAGATAAAAAGTGTCCTAAAAAAGCCTCAGAAATAGTTTGTATGCGCTTTTCTTGAATAAACAAGAACAGCTGTCAACGGCAATAATAATAGATGTACGTATTTCAAGAGGCGATAAAATCACCAAAACAAGCATGTCCAAGGACATGCCCCAGCCGAGTTACCGAATAAGGAAAGAGAGAAAAACTCTGAAACGAATACTGTTAGGCCAAACAATGAAGTACTTTGTTTCTGAACGTAACTTTTTCATAATTTTAATGCACAAAAACGTGTTTCCCCGGGTGGAAGCTGCCCGAAAAGGGATGTTGGAGAGGTTGGGTTTTGAAGATTCATGTATTTACCGACATTTACACAATTTTAGAAAAAAACTATTAAAATTCCCCCATTCCGGCATTTTTTTTTTGGTCATTTGCGAAAAAAGTAAAGACCAGGTGGAGAAGCACCTAAGAAACTTCTGATTAAAATTTTATAACTATTTGAAAAAGACTGAGAGAAATGAATAGTTTGACAATTCAGTTATTTACTACCATTTATTCCAGCTTTTGCCAAACTTCAAAGTTCCGCCATTTCGGCAGTTTTGGGCGAACCGCGAAAAAAATAATAGCCTGGTAGGCGAACCCCTGTGGAACATCCCTTCGTAACATCTAAACGATTGGAGTAAAACTGTAGGAGGAATAGCATTTTAAAGAAAAAGTTTAACATACGCCCATACATTCAAGCCCCCTATAGGGATACGACTAACCCAGTCCGACAAAGTCGGCTGGGTTATAAAACCACATAAGTATTAATTTCCGCTCCCATAGTTCAAAATTTAAGAAGTTAACATTATATTCCTAGCGCTAGTAACGATTTTAGTAAGAATTGGTTTTTCACCAATATTTCCACCATTTTTCCGAATAACGCAAAAACAATAACTAGGCAAGTGCCAATGACCACTATCTTTAACAAAATTTCAAGACAGAACCAAAGACTGTTTATACTAGTAGCTTAGTCTTTGACAGCATCGCCATTCCTGTGGTACGAGTTTCATTTTTCGTCAATATTTGCGCCAATTTTTCCAAATTACGAAAAAAGTAATGGCCAGGTAAGTACCAATGATGGTTATCTTTATCTAAAATTGCAAGACAGCAATAGCCAGTTAGGCAGTAGTTTACGCTACTTTTACTTAAAATTACAATGCAATGAGGCTATTTTCCCGGAGTTCGTAAAGAATTTACTGAGTTTTTTTTTTTGTTGTTCGCCAAAATTTTCGCCGATTTTTTGGCCAATCACCAAAAAAAAAGTAATAGCAAGTAAGCCAGTAATATTGCCTGCTACCTTTCCATGAAATTTCAAAAGAGTAAGACTATTTTCCTGGAGATCAGATTTTACTGGAATCTTCTTAGTTTTTCGCCAAACTATTCGCCAATTTTTGGCGCATCACCAAATATTGTAATAGCCAGCTAAACAGTCAGGCTTGCTGCCTTTACTTGAAATCTAAAGACAGTCAGACTATTTTTATGGAGTTCGTCAAGATTTTATGGGTTTTTTTTTTTTTTTGGTTTTTCGCCAAAAATTTTTGGGAATTTTTTAGCCAATCACCAAAAACGTAACAGTAGATATTAAGGCTTGCTACCGTCAGTTACAATTTCAAGACATTAATACTATTTTCTAGGAGTTAGTTAAGGTTTAACAATTTTCAAAAAAAAATAATAATAAATAAACAATTACGTTTTTTCTCCAATATTTCTGCTAATTTTTTGGTGAATCCCTTAAACAACTAATAGATAGGTGGACATCGATGCACCCTACCTCCCACCAAAATTGTAGAATGTTTCCATGAAAACCCTAGGAGATACTGTTTACAAAAAAATTGTTTTTGGCCAATATTTCTGCCAAGTTTTGGCAAATTCCTAAAAAGGTAACAACCACTTAGGTAGTAATTTGTGGTACTGCTATTTAAAATCACAAAGCAAGGAGACTATTTTCCTGGAGTTCTCCAAAATTTTACTGAAATTTCTTTGGTTTTTCGCCAAAAAACGCCGCTTTTTGCCAACCACTAAAAATTCATAGCCAGTTATTGATTACTGCCATTATTTAAAATTTCAAGGCAGTGACGTTACTTTCCTTGAAATGGTCAAGATTTTACGAAAAAAAGGTTTTTAGGCAATATTTTCGCTAATATTTTTTTTGCTTTGCGCCACAAGCTTAGCTAATGTTTGGCCAATCACCCAAAAAGTAATAGCCAGGTAGGTAGTACCTCCGGCTACCTTCACTTTAAATGTCAACACAGTACGACTATTTTCCAGCAGTAAGTAAAGTTTTTGCTGTACCACTCACCAAAAACAAGAATGTCCAGGGACATTGTGACCAGCCGAGATCTAGTGAATCTATGAATAAGCTTGTCTGGTTGCCGAAAGTGGTAGTCACATTGTACAAGTTTGTCCAAGGACAAAGCCCCAGGTAACGAAAAGCGATAAAACCAAATCCGGCGTGGTTGAAAAAGGCAATTTCCCTGAAAAATTGAGCTTCAAAGGACGAGATGGCAATGAGCTAGCTAAATAATTAATTTAGCAACGGACCCGAACATAGACCGATAAATACATACAAAGATTTTTTTCCCAGAAAAATTGTATCTACACATGTGTACTGTTGACATGTACTGTCGGACATACACAATTAGTTCAAGCAGCAGAAACGATCAAAACGACCAAACGCATGTGTCTTTTGAAAAGAAGAAAACGCCGCGTCTAAAACATCACTACTTAAGTTTAATGTTTTGGTATGCATTATTTTGCTGGGTTTGCATTTCCGACCAGTGCGCATGTTTATTTAACTTGCGTTGATACGCGGTTCGCATTTCGGACAACTGTGCAAGTTTATTTAACTTGCGTTGATACGCGGTTATTATTTCGGACCACTACGCATGTTTTATTTAACTTGCGTTGATAAGCGGTTCGCATTTCGGACCACTACGCATGTTTATTTAACTCTCATTGACGCGCGGTTTCAATTTTGGACCAGTGCGCACATTTATTTAACTTGCGCCGATGCTCGGTTTGATTTCGTACCAGTGCGCATGTTTACCAAACTTGCGTCGATGCGAGGTCCGTATTTCGGACCAATGCGCATGTTTATTCAAGTTTTGGCGGATCGCCTAAAAAATTAATTTTTCATGGGGGCCTAACTGGAGAAGAATCGTACAAAATTGGAAAGGAATTCAATAAAAATTGTCGGAGAAGAACCGTTTTCCAAATTAAACGCCAATAAATTAAAAAATACCCTTCATATCGCCAATTTTTGCCGGATCGCCAAAATGAGGAATTTTCAAAAGAGAAATACCTGGAGAATAATCGCACAAAATTTGAAGAAAATCTGATCGAAATTGTGTGAAAGAAAAGCATTTTGAAAATTGGTGACCATAAAAGCACAAATGTCCCCTATTTGGCCAATTTTTGGCAGATCGCCAAAAAGAGTAAATTTTCACGACAAGCCTAGCTAGAGAACAATCGTACAATATTGGAAAGGAATCCGATCAAAATTGTGGGAGAAGAATCATTTTCAAAATTAGATACCAAAAAATAAAAAAATGTCCCACATTTGGCCAATTTTTAGCAGATCGCCAAAATGAGTAATTTTTCAAAAGAGGCCTACCTAGGGAATAGTCGTGCAAAATTTGAAGAAAATTTGATCCAAATTGTGGGAGAAAAAGCATTTTGAAAATTGGCAACCACAAAATTACAAATGTCCCCTATTTGACCAATTTTTGGCGGATCGCCAAAAACAGTAATTTTTCAAGAGAGGTCTAACTAGAGAACAACTATACCAAATTAGAAAAGAATCCGATCAAAATTGTGGGAGAAGAAGCAATTATAAAATTAGATACCAAAAAATTAAAAAATGTCCCCCATTTGGCCAATTTTTGGCGGATCGCCAAAATGAGTAATTTTTGAAAAGAGACCTTCTCAGGGAATATTTGTGCAAAATATGAAAAAAATCTGATCAAAATTGTGGGAGAAGAAGCATTTGGAAAACTGGCAACCGAAAACTTTCAAATGTCCCTCATTTGGCCAATTTTTGGCGGATCGCCAAAAAAATAAATTTTAAAGAGAGGCCTACCTAGAGAACATTCGTGTAAAATTTGAGAGGAATCCAATCAAAACTGAAGGAGAAAAAGCATTTTAAGTAAAAGTTTACACACGTACATACAGACGACGGATACCCCTCTATTGATAGGATAAGAACAGCCCGACATAGTCGGCTGGTCTAAAAAGTAATAGCCAGGTAGGCAGTAACGCCTGGTACCTTCACGTAAAATTTCAAGACAGATTGCCTTCCTGGAAATGCTTAAGACGCTACGAAAAAAAAGTTTTTTCACCAATATTTTCGACAATTTTTGGCGAATCGCCAAAAAAGTTACAGCCAGGTAGGTGGTAACTCTTGCTACCTTCACTTTAAATTCAAACACGGGAAGACTATTTTTCAGCAGTTAGTTAAGATTTTACTGAAAATTTTCGCCAGCTGGGCAATCACCAAGATTAAGATTTTACTGGAAAATTTAGCCCGTTGCTCAATCACCAAAAAAAGTAATAGCTAGGTAGTAGTAAAGCCTGCTAACTTCACTTAAAATTTCAAAACAGTAAGACTAATTTCCCACAAGGAAAAGATCTGGTTTTTCGCTAATATATATTTTCGCCAATTTTTGGCGAATTGCCAAGAAAGCAATAGCCAGGTGGAAACTTATATGCGCCCTACCTTCCACCAAAATTTCAGGACATTAAGGCTAAAATCATGGGAGAATATACGATTTTTCAACTTAAAAGCGTTTATTCGCTCATACTTTCAACAACTGTTATATTCCTGCTTCTTAAAAAAAACGCTGGGGCTAAAAAAAAGAACAATAAAGTACGCTTGTGGAAAAAAAGGTACGTTTTGAGGCAAAAAAAAGAACGATGCGAAAATAAAGACTAAATCTTTAAAAAAAGTACGATCCGGCAAGCCTGAATGACCTACCAGCCCCCCCCCCCCACCCCCTTCTGCGTTCTTTTGCTCAAATATACATTTTTATAGCATTTCAACTCATCTGCCTGAAGAAGGCCAATGCTATTTTCGGCAGCTTTGTGCCTCCTGATCCGTTTTGTCCTTAATAATTTTTCAAACCCAAACAACTCGTCAACTTCTTAAATCCCCAAATATTAGACACAATAGGAACAGTGCTCACGATACAAAGCGTGGTATTTCAACATGATATTTGATGCATCTAAAAGTTACTCAGCCTTACTTAAGACTCCCTGAACCACACCCTGGAGCCCAGCATGCATCGGTGCATCTCATCACGCCCCCCTCACACCACATCCCTGTCACACCACGCCCCTGTCACACCGCATCCCTGTCACACCACATCCCTGTCACACCACGCCCCTGTCACACACCATCCCTGTCACATCATGCCCCTGTCACACCACGCCCCTGTCACACCGCATCCCTGTCACATCATGCCCCTATCACACCGCATCCCTGTCACAACACATCCCTGTCACAACACATCCCTTTCTTTCCCAGCGTGCAGAGAAAGAAATTAACAGGTTTATGCAATTCACCGGTATGGAATTAACCGATTTCAGCTGTATTGTTATAGTCGTTTTTCTTTTATCTTTCTGGCAACTAGTAAAACAGCACTGGCACGGATGTGCTTGATATCTACAACTAAATATGAAGATGTTTATGACTTTGCTGCCTATATTAAGCCTTGCCAGACGGCAGCTCACAGCAGCAGTGTAAAGTCGGGAGTAGGGGTTCAGAGACACACTAATGCTAACCACTTACTGTTTTAAACCTGTGTTGCACTTTTTTCTAAATTAGATTTTTAACGATTTTAACCTTACAGCTTTTTGTCAACCTCCATTTTTAAACTTTCTTCTCTTGCTAAAATTTCAAGCTGATATTTGCCAGTGAACAAAAAAAATCATTTGAAATATTTGTATGATATAATGGAAATGTTTGCTTAATTCTAAAGTCGTGAGATCTAAATAAACTTCCTGAATCTAAGCAATTCTTTCTCTATCGCTCTTGACTTGAGCTATGACTTTGCCAATGAGTATTTGTTTTAGTGGCAAAAAATATTCATAGTGGAGCAATGGAACAGAAAGTTAAGAGGCTCTACACGGAAAAAACGAATGAACTGTTTCGAGTGGGTGACAGGCAAACTGGAAGAGGGAACAGCCATGTCCGGGGACATGGCGTCGAGCCGAAACGCCAGTAATACCACAGCCTAAAGTAAAGGGCCTGGTGGCGTACAGCATGAAGACAAGCATGTCTGGAAACAAACAATCAAACAGTACTATCAGATGAAAACAATCCATTTTAAAGTTTGCGAGAAAAAAAAAAATTTTGTTAACATTAAAAAATATATAAATAAAACCTGTGGCATTTGATACTGTTGGAAGTAATTTTATAAAGTGGCTGGTCTAAAAATAGCACTTGTACAGCATGATGTGAGATTCCAAAACAAGGCCTGAAAGTCATACACCCCACCCCCACCCGCCTTCTCAACCCAAGTCACCTTTTCACTGTATGTAGAACACTTGAGTACAACCACTTTTAATCAGTTGGGCTCCATAACATAAATCTCCATTCAGTGGCATATGTCTTTTCTTATACTTTTAGTTCTTTAATTTAACTGGTCATATATTAATGCTCTTTGTTTAATAACTTAATTCGCGAATTGATTTTCAAATTCGATTATTCGTCGGAAAAGAATAGTGAGGGTATTTTGAACTGATTTATAAATCTTTTTCTTCATGTATTTCGATGCGGTTGAGACAGACATTTTTAGTTACAGTTATATGGTTTTGGTATGAAGGAAAATGTCACCAATAAAATCGATGTGGAACTGATTAATCCCTGAGGACGGGGCCAGGATTTCACAGTTTTCTCTTCCCAAACTGCAATTACAGCGCATGTTGCGCTATTAGACGGTGTTCTTTCACAAAAGGTGTTCAATCACGGCGATTGTCCACCAGAAAAATGTCACTTCAACGACAACCCCAAAACAACACCCCCACCCCCTACTCTCCCCCTCCCCGCCCCTCCACCTGTATATCGGGTGATTTTTTTAATCTAAAATTAAACCTCTTTTCGCTGAAGTTAAAGTTTATAACGTGCCTTTGCACACTTGGGGGCTTTCCATACAGTGTGTACGAAAAAAAACTCTCCTAGAGCCCGTTGTCCGATGTCAAACACGAGTGAGTTTTAAAATTAAATAGTGTAAAAAAAAACGATACTAAAGCGAATTCCCCATCGAAAGTCAGGTCAACCGTTATTTGCAAGACATACTCTCGCTTATCATGCGATAAACGTTTGCGCGAGTCTAATCGTCGTGAACAGTAACTAGAGCGGCTAGCACACACCAACATCAGAGTATCCGAACATGGGTCTGATCGACGCGAACAGTAATTACAGCGAAACAGCGGGTCCGTTTCGTTGCAGCAGAACCGTAATGAGGAATTTAGCCAAATGCCACCGTGAAACTAGATTAGGAAGAGAAAGAGTGATCACACCCCCATCCCCCCGCCCCGCCCAACAAGATCGCCGCATTAGAGCGTCGCATTAGCGAGACCGCTTTTGATCTGGCAGTCGAAAACATGCAAAACCCGACCAAGGCACAACCCTCGAATTAGCGCACTAGTGAGGCGGCCACTGCTGTGAGTATATTTAAGGGCTCAGAGGACCATCCTATGTGTCATTGTGACGCCACTATTAATTCGCGGCCGAGGTCTCTTGTTAAGGACGCATCAGTATTGATACCGGACTCAACGGCAATGGAATATTCGTTTTGACAGACCCCTGCGCGGACGGAGAAGAAACGGCGACTGGCACGCAAATTGTTGCGACTGAGAGGCTGATTGAGAGGCTGGCTGATTGCGTGGTACAAATTTAACCGCATGGGCTGGCATCTCCTTAAGCAGCAGAACGCTGTTAGTCATTACTGACGGCAAGTTAACAGCCGATCATTGCATAGACAACGTTTTAATGACCCACGCCGTGCCATCAACAGCTGAACATCTTCCAACAGGGTAACGAGCATCCACATTCAGACTTCGAACTACAGATTATCTCCATGCTGAGGGCATCACAGCTCTACCGTGGCCGTCCTTTTCGGCCGATCTTAATCTCAACGAGTACCTGTGGAGCCAACTGGGTTCTAGGGGGAGCGTCCAGAGATAACCGCGCGCGTACCAGGCCATAGTTAATAATTACTTCCCTCCTAGAAAATTGAATACGCACACTCCAGGTGAATATTTGAAGGCTAATACTTATTGCAGTATGCGGCAAGTATGCACGGCAACAGTAAACGCCCGAGGTGGACATGTGCCCCATTAAGGAATCCCGGTCATCTGCCCCCCGGTCAACTGCCCCCTATCATCTGCCCCCCTTTTTTGCAACCCGGTCGACTGTCCCCCCTCCTAAGATCAATATTGGTGAATAGATCAATGAAGATCAATTGTTTCAGAGACGAAGTAGACGGGGACATCACAATTGCCTAATTTTTAAAGAATTTTTTTCCACTAAAAAAAGGAGGGGGGGCAGATGACGACCCCGTCAAATTGCAAGGGGGGCAGTCGACCGGGTTGCAAAAAAGGGGGGGCAGTTGACTGGGGGGGGCAGTTGACCGAGGGGGGCAGATGACCGTTTACCCCCATTAAGAACTTTACATCAGAACTTCAACTTCCATGTATTGATGTGATTTTTCTCACTGACATTTTGTACAAATGGTTGCTGTTTGTAACCAACAGACGTAACAGAATAGATATCATTTTTCTTTATTTTCCACGGACCATCCCCCATGCCAAACACTTAGTGAACACCCCCCCCCCCCGACACTCCTCCCCAACCCCACCAGAAGTTTTTAACGGCGGACTGTACATACCAATTAGTGCGAAATCGAATGAAATGGCAACAGGCCAGCGACGGAGATTGTGCGCGACGCATACAACCATTGCATCGCCTCATACACCTCATTTGCCGATACACACCGACTTCACTGTGAAAACAATAGTGTGACATGACAACGGATACGGAACTACAGACGACGCGCCAGCAATGTCCCCCTGTCTCACGACTGCCACGCCATTGTGCGCTCGTCCAAGCTTCACAGCCGTATCTTTATTTGAAAGTTTGTAAGCAGACAAATAGAACAAGTTTGCCATGACCTCATGGCGGACACACTTCTCTTTTTTTCTTCTTCTTTTTTCTGTGGACGTTTATATGTTCATCAAACAGTGACTTGCTAACATAACATCAGCTGACCGCTTTAGGCGAGAGTTTAAACCCCTCACCCCAACGCCCCCACCAACCACCGAGAAACTTGTCGAAACATGGATATCCCTTGGAAAAATCACTTTTTCTGAACACCTCGGGATTGTCAGCTTTCCCTGTAATTTAATAAAAAATTAGTTTTTTTTTATTTACACTGTCAATGTTTTCAATAATACCTAACCAAGAATATAAATAAACAAAGGCATAAAAATGTCATATTAATAGCATATTTTATTTTATTTTATTTGAAAATGCAAAAGAGCAAGTTCTTTAAAAATGACGTGAATGGAATACGGAAATGAAAACTGGCTTAATGTGTCTGGGGGGGGGGGGCTGGAGTGGGGGGAGAGGGGGTGTTAAAGTCATAAGCAAAACAACGTGAATGGTACACGGAAGTGATAATTGGCTCAATGCTTCTGAAGGGGGTGGGAGAAGGGGGTTGGGGCGAGGAGGGGCGAGGAGAGGGGGGTGTTAAAGTCAACAAGCAACATGAATCGTACACGGAAGTGATAATTGGCTCACTGCTTCTGGAGGGGGTGGGGGTGAGGGAAGGAGGGAGGGGTGTTATCATGAGTGTTTTTGTTTGTCATAACTATATGAGAAAAGTTTTCAGTTTGTGTAAATATGTATAAACTAGACTGGCCAATGTTTTTGTTAAAACAAAAACGGATATGTCTCCCCCGCCCCCAATCAGTCACATGGAAAAAATCCTTGCTTAAAATACAACATTGGCGAGCCCAAAAAATTTTAAAAAAAATCGCCAAAAATACATTTTTACAGAAAATGAATGAAGAAAAAATTCATGGTAAACATTTCCACTACATATGAGTTCTTCTTGCCATGTTTCAGCCTAATGGAACAAAATGTTTCGGAGATATCGCAACAATATGGCCCAAAAAGTAAAAATTCAAAAATTTAAAAAATCGCCAAAAATACATTTTCAAAGGAAATAAAAAAAACTTCACAGTAAACATTTGCACTATATTTGTGTTGTTCTTGCTAAGTTTCAGCCTAATCCAACAAACCGTTTTGGAGATATCGCAACAATATGGCCAAAAAAAGTTCAAATTCAAAAATTTAGAAATTCGCCAAAAAAATATTTTCAGCGGAAATGAAGACAAACTTCGCAGTAAACATTTGCACTATATGTGTGTTGTTCTTGCTAAGTTTCAGTCTAATCCAACAAACCGTTTTGGAGATATCGCAACAATATGGCCAAAAAAAGTTCAAATTCAAAAATTTAGAAATTCGCCAAAAAAATATTTTCAGCGGAAATGAAGACAAACTTCGCAGTAAACATTTGCACTATATGTGTGTTGTTCTTGCTAAGTTTCAGTCTAATCCAACAAACCGTTTTGGAGATATCGCAACAATATGGCCAAAAAAAGTTCAAATTCAAAAATTTAAAAATTCGCCAAAAATACATTTTCAGCGGAAATGAAAAAAAACTTCGCAGTAAACATTTGCACTATATGTCTGTTGTTCTTGCCACGTTTCAGCCTTATCCAACAAACTTTTTTGGAGATATAGCCTGCCAAAGTAAAAAAATGCACGAACCTCCCCCCCCCTCCATGTTCAAAAATTTCAAAAATTTGCCAAAAATAGAATTTTTGAGGAAACAAAAAAAAATAATACGGGCATCATCTAGACATGTACTCCAATACGTATGTATGTTTTGAAAACAATCGACTCATTAATTTCATAAGAACTCACTGCGGACAGACGGACGGACGGACGGACGGACGGGCCAACGAGAGGTATCTTATGTGGTGGCTGCATTATGTGGTAGCATTTGGTATGCCTGAAATGCATTTAAGTGGTAGGTCACGGACAAGATTATTTGAGAATAAAAAATACTTATGTGGTGGTTTATATTTGCCCGTGCCCTTGTGTGGTTCCCAGCAGGCGTCATGTCAATGTCAATAGTGTTTATGCTTTGTGTGTGTCATTTGTAAATAAACGGAATTATATATGTGGCACTTTACTGTATAAAGATATTTTACAACTTATCTTTCACAACTGCGCATATTTATTTGACTTGCGTTGCTGCGTGGTGCTTATTTTAGACCAGTGCGCATGTTTATTTAACTTGCGTTAATGCATGGTGCTTATTTTAGACAAGTGCGCATGTTTATTTACCGTGCGTTAATGCGTGGTTCGCCTTTGGAAAAACTGCGCATATTTTTTTAACTTGGGTTGATGCGCGGTTCACATTTCGGATCACGTCGCATGTTAACTTAACTTGCGTCGATGTGCGGTTCACATTACGGACCAGCGTGCATGTTTGGTTAACGTGCACTGATGCGCGGTTGGTATTTCGCACCACTGCGCATATCTATTTAACTTGCGTCAAAGCGTGGTTCGCATTTCGAACCAGTGCGCATGTTTATGCCACTTACGTTGATGCGCGGTTCACAATTTGGACCAGTGCGCATGATTACATAACTTGCGTCGATGCGTGGTTTTTTTCCGACCAGTGCATATATTTAACGTGCGTTAATGCGTGGTGCTTATTTCGGAAACTGCGCATGTCTATTCAACTTGCGTCGATGCATGGTTCTTTTGTCGGACCAGTGCGCATGTTTATTTATCTGGCGTCGATGCGCGGTTTGCATTTAGGACTAGTGCGCAGGTTTGTTTAGCTTGCATTGATGCGAGATTCACATTTTGGACCAGTGCGCATGTTTCTTTTATTTGCGTTGATGCACGGTTCTTTTTTTAGACAAATGCGCATGTTTATTAAACTTGCGTTGATGCGCGGTTCACATTTCGGACCAGTGCGCATGTTTCTTTTATTTTGGTTGATGCACGGTTCTTGTTTTAGACAAATGCGCATGTTTATTTAACTTGCATCGATGTGCGGTTCACATTTTGAACCAGTGCGCATGTTTGGTTAATGTGCACTGATACGCGGTTCAAATTTCGGACCAGTGCGCATATTTATTAAACTTGCGTCGATGCGCAGTTCGCATTTCGAAGCAGTGCGCATGTTTATTTAACTTGCGTCCATGCCCGGTTCACATTTCGGACTAGTGCGCATGTTTATTTCGCTTGCGTTGGTGCGTGATTCACATTTCGGACAACTGCGCATGTTTATTTCACTTGCGTTAATGCGCGGTTCGCATTTGGAACCGGTGCGCATGTTTGTTTAACTTGCGTTGATGCGCGGTTCAAATTTCGGACCAGTGCGCATGATTACTTAACTTGCATCGATGCGTGGTTCTTTGTTCGGACCAGTGCATATATTTATTTAACTTGCGTCGATGCGCGGTTCGCCTTTCGAACCAGTGCGTACGTTTATTTACCTTGCGTCCAGGCCCGGTTGCGCATTTCGAACCAGTGCGCATGTTTATTCAACTTCCGTTGATGAGCGGTTCGCATTTCGGACTAGTGCGCATGTTCATTTAGCTTGCGTTGATGCGCGTTTCTTATTTTAGACAGGTGCACATGTTTATTTAACTTGCGTTGATGCCCGGTTCGCATTTTGGACCAGTGCGCATGTTTATTTCAATTGCGTTAATGCGCGGTTCGCATTTGCAACCAGTGCGCATGTTTGTTTAACTTGCGTTGATGCGCGGTTCACATTTCGGACCAGTGCGCATGATTACTTAACTTGCATCGATGCATGGTTCTTTGTTCGGACCAGTGCACATATTTATTTAACTTGCATCGGTGCGCGGTTCGCATTTCGAACCAGTGCGCATGTTTATTTACCTTGCGTCCATGTCCGGTTGCGCATTTCGAACCAGTGCGCATGTTTATTCAATTTCCGTTGGTGCGTGGTTCACATTTCGGACAACTGCGCATGTTTATTCAGCTTGCGTCGATGCGCGTTTCTTATTTTAGACCAGTGCACATGTTCATTTAACTTGCGTTGATGCCCGGTTCGCATTTCGGACCAGTGCGAATGTTCATTTCACTTGCGTTAATGCGCGATTCGCATTTGGAACCAGTGCGCATGTTTGTTTAACTTGCGCTGATGCGCGGTTCACATTTCGGATCACGGCGCATGTTAACTTAAATTGCGTCGATGCGCGGTTCATATTTCGGACCAGTGTGCATGTTTAAATAATAACCACACATTAACACAAGTTAAATAAACGGATAAAACTGTAGGATAAGATTCATTTTGAGGTATTTTCTTCAAAAATTTCCCCTAAAATCAAAATTCAAGCACAAGCCATGCCCTACCCATCTAGGGCTGCCTCATACTAGATACCAAAAATAAATGAAATCGGATAAAAACTGTAGGAGGAAACGCACTTTGAAGTTTATTCATCAAAAAATCCCTAAAAACACAAACATTCTCCGCAGTGGGTGTATTCTTAAGATTCTCCCCACCCCACAGCGGGATTTAAACAAATGCTGCTCTCCTTATTTGCTTTAGAAATTAGCTTTATAGTTGCATTATTTTCCAACAGATGGTGTTACAGGACAGTTGATCAACGGACTTTGACGGACTCCCTTATGTGGTTTGTTTTGTGCTCAATGGGTGCTTATGTGGCTACCTCATAAGAACCACCACATAAGGAAGAAAACCCACGTAAGTGACGGATGTACCGAAAATCCACCACATAGCATAATCATTGTGGGCACGGACAGACAGACGGACGGACAGATGGACGGACAGACGGACGGACGGACACACCAAATGCTATATATGTCTCCCTTAAGGGGAGACATATAAATATCAGAATACTTCGCGTTATGCAAGAAAAACGACTTATTGATTACTTGACTAAAACGACTGATTACTTGAGCTGTGTATGCTTGCCAAAGGCAAGGTTCTTTTCCAGCCCCACTTGTAAAGGAGCAGCGGCTTGAGCAGTCCGTACAAGTATGCGCGTGTGTGCTCCTTTTTGTATCGTATATTCTCGTGTATACCTATGGCAGGCCTAGAAATTTTTTCGGTTGTTGGTCTACAGGAGAAGTTTAAGGGGGAAGAGGGAGGGGCGAGCGAAAAGGGGGGCGCCCGACACGCAGATCTAAACATATAATCGGGAAACTTTCCGGGCGCCCTACGCCCCATCCCTCCCCAGACCCCGAGACGCGGCAACCCGAGCCGAGATCAGCGGGCCTGCGGGCTGCCAGTGCATTATTTCTCTTTTAAAGTATTGTTCGAATAATGAAATGAAGCAGCAAAAATACAGTTTACCCAAAACGTACCTACTTGTTATTGGAGTTCACTTGGCCGCTTTTTGCCTGACTCTGTGCCAGACACGCCATTAAGTTTATTCGTGGCTTTATGAAAGCAGTTACCAAGTTCTAGTTCCTTTTCTGGACGTTTCAATGCCGAATTTTAGTTCATTAGGAAAGTTTTTGAAATACAACAACTGTGAGCTACTGCCACTTGACAAATGTTACTTTTCATTTAAACTAGATCAAACCCAATATACCACTTTATAATGATCTCTAGAGCTCTGCTTTTAAGATTCTCAAAGTTTAAAACAAAGCTGGGGTTTTCCTATTGTCTTTAAGGTGTTTTCTCAGTTACGAGTCCACGCTGATTTCAATTCATTATGAGAAATTCGTCCGCCCGAGCGTGTGATTTCTGATTCAAAGACAGGACGATGCCTTGCGTGAAGCGAAGTAACACTTCAGTCTACAGGATCATATAACATGTGGCAGGCTGGTTTCGAACTGGGAACCTTTTGCTTAACCACCACACCGCGCAGGTGAACTGACAGATTGAAACACTTTATAAATCTTATTCAACATTTTTTCAATAATCATTAGCAATTGTTGTGATTTGTGTTTGGCTTGAAGATTTAAATACTAAACACCAAATGTTCCTAAATGTTTTCTGAGAAATTGACATATTCTGAGAGGTGTTTGAGAAATTACTGACTAACAATACTCAGTTAGGAATTGAATAATGACATAACATCAGCAGCTTGTTTGACACACACTACGCATCTTGTCAAGGTAATGGCATAATTATATGTAGTCTATGGTTATATTTAGCGTGGATTCGTAAAATATTTAGTGTCGATTCTTTGCTCAGAAAACACGCTAATTCCCAATATAACCTTGTTTTAAGTCAGTTAAAATATTCAAAACACTGTATTTTGTTTTCAGAAAATCGTCCTTGTTACGCAACTCGGGATTTTCTGACAACAGACTACACTATTTTTCATCTTTAGCCGTAACAGAACACTTGGTGTTTCATAGCATCTTTTAAAGAAGTTGAAGGGGTCGTAATCTCGCGAATTTACTATTTATTTACGATCCCTCTACAGAGAAATTAACAGGTTTTACTGTTTTACACAAATATAATTCATTTTAATTTCGTTCAATGCCAAGGAATGGCTGTCTTATACCGCCGTCGATGTACACAAATAAGGGTTCCAGAACTGAGGCCAGCTGTCATACCCCGGCTCTTTGGATCAACTGTCGCCAGATCAATTGTCGTTGGTTCATAGTTGGTTCATCCACGACAACATCTAGTGACAAATGGTCTAACAACAATTGATCCAACGACAACTATGATTTTATTTTTGGAAAACAAAAGGATTTAAAAGCCTGCGAATTGGCCAATTTTTTAGAATTGCAATTTGGTCAATTTTTGGCGAATCGCCAATAAAGAAATTCTTCAAGAGAGAACCGCCTAGCAGATATTCATACAATGGAAGGCAATCAGATCAGCACTGTGGGAGAAGAAGCATTTTCAAAATTTGCTTCCAATTGTTTTTTTTTTCAATCTCAGCCGCCCCCCCCCCCAAATTCATCAAATATTTGGCGCATCGCCAAAAAATGTAACTTAAGAACAGATTATTTATAAAGTTTATAAACAGTTACTTTTAAAGTGAATATTTATGCGAAATTTGAAGGCAACACGATTAAATTGTGGGAGAAGACGTATTTTCAAATCGGGCAACCAAGAAATCAAAAATACCCTCCATTTGGTCATTTTTGTGGATTGCAAAAAGTTTTGAACAGAGGATAGCCTTGTGTATATTTATGCATAACTTGAAGGCAATCCGATTAATACTGTCGGAGAAAAAGCCTTGGTAAAATTGGCTACCAACTAATTATAAAATGCGCTCCATTTGGCCAATTTCTGGAGAGTCGCAAACAATTCTACCAGGGAAACATTTGAGGGAGAAGCATTTTGAGTAAAAGTTTACATACATACATACGTACCTACCTAAACGCGGCAGACAGCTGCCCCCCTCCCGCCCCCACAGATGCAATTAGCAAAACCCGACGAAGTTGGCTGGTCTAAAAATTGGTCCCCGTTGGATCAATTTCTCATGGATCGCCGAAAAATTCAAGGCAGCCTGCCCAGTAAATATTCATAAAAAATTGGAAAGGAGTCCGATCCGATTTATGGGAGTAGAAGCATTTTCAAAATTGGCCGCAAAAAAAATGTTCCCATCTACCGTGGGTAAATTCCTCCGTCGGTCATCTGCCCACCCACAACCATCATCAGCCCCCCTCAATTGCCCCCTTTTTTCAATCCAGTCGGCTGCGACACCCCCCTTCCCCGTCTCCAATGTAGTAGCGTGTCATCTGCACCCTCCCCCCTTCCCCACCTCTCATAAAATGATAAGAATCCATTATTGCATTATTCAATTTCTTTGTTCACCGCTGACTGATGTGCAATTAATGACTGTTTAATTGGATTTGTTGGATTGGACTGGATTGGACACAAACCACAAGGGGGTGGGAAGGGGGGATGACCGCCCCACGGCAATGGAGAGGGGGAGGGGGCGGGGCAGCCAGCCGCGGAAACTTGTGCACTAGTTAACGAAGGTACCCCTCCCCCGGCCGCCGCTTATCGAACCCCATTCGCTCACCCACCCAATTCGGAACGGCTGTGCATTACAAACACTATCCCCCCCCCCCCCACCGACTCAATCCGCTCATCAATCTGGGTGCTACCGAAAACCTTTTCCCTGAAATACATAGGAGAAGCGGCTGAGGCGTAAGTCTGCAATCACGTTATGACCTTATACGGCGTCATGCATCTTCAATATATGCGTCAATTACAACAACAACCGACAGTTCCAGCCAGGGCATAACTCCACCAACTTCAGTTTGGACTTGTCATTCGAGAGTTACCGTATCAGCAAAGTCAAGGGTCCACAGCACGTTTTGACGTTATATGACGTCATCCATTGCACTGTTTACGCCAAATAAAAAAGGAACCAAGGCATTACCCTAACAAGTTTGAAGCGGATCTGACGTTTTATTATGCACTTACAGTAAAGACGCAATTTTCTCGTTTTGAAGTCCTATGATGCCACGCGTTGTTCCATGCACACCAGTTACAATCTCAACCGGTGGGCCAACCCAAGGCATAATCCCACGAGGTTTGAGGCTGATCCGACGTTTGTTCTCGAGTTTTCGTGTCAACAAATTCAAGTGTCTACAACAGACACACACACTACATGCACTCATACACACATAACGAACGACGGATACCCACAGTGGTCAGTGTAGCCCACCGATAACAGACGGCTGGCCCAAAGGTAAACCCGATGAGCTATCGCACATTAAAGAAAAATAAAACAAACCTAAATCTGTCCTATTCAAATTCATTTCAGTGAATCAGTCAAATTTTGAAGGCATAAAATCAATCACTTTATAAACTCAGTAACATTTTCAGTGACCTTGCAATATCACCGAGTGAACCAGTGACTTTACAAAGTCATTTGAATTTTCTGGGACTTTGTAAAATTACTGATTTGACAGTAAAAAGCAACCACATGGAAAAGTTTCTGGAAGCTTTCAAGAAGGAATATCTCACATTTTGGAGACAAATTAAAAATTAATTCTCAGTCAATTTTGTATCAATTTAAATAAATAATACAGGATTACATACTTACATTATACACCTATATTCAGCGTTGAAGAATGCAATAGTCCCGGTGAAAAAGGCAGAACTTTGTTGTGCCAAGCAATCAGGGACAAAAACGGGACATTTGAGCATGAACAGGCAGAGGATGGATAACCCCATATTGCGTTGAATTTCGCCAAGACTGGAATTTCTCGACGCCAAATAACGACACAGCAATAAGGTTCATCCTAAGCGAGGTCTTCTGTATTTTGTTCTGTTGTTTATTTGTTTTTTTTTTTTTGGTTTTTTTTATACACTGGAACAATACTAATTAGATTTTTACTTTAAGGCTTTTGACAAGCAAAAGGTATTAAGCACCGGTAAATACAGCCCTTAATAAACTTCCTCATCTAGCTAACAGAAAATGCATAACAGAACAGACCACACTAAATCAATTCTTTACTATTATAAATCGCTATCGAATTTAAAACGGTAATAATCACACAACTGTGCTTTCTGCCTCCTTCGAAAGTAAAAATGAGGAATGAGAACACTTTGTTTACGATATTAGTGATACTAACATTCACACTCACACTCACACAAGTGCAGCCACACGAATATAACAATCACTATTACGTGCTGTCCAGCGAAAGGGACTACTGGCAAAATGCTCAGTCAGCGTGTGAGAGGCAGGGCGGATATCTCGTGTCATTAAACGATGACGGGGAAAGGGATTTCCTGTACGATCTCTATGACCAACTCAACCCATCGACCAACATCTGGATAGGGCTTCGCGGTAAATGCTACGGCAGAACAAGGCGCTGTGACACCTTTGTGTGGGAAGATGGCAATCCGTGGAATTCCTTCAACTGGCATCCTGACTATCCGGCAACCGCGACGTATTCTTTTTTTGTTCAAATTGAAAAGGCAACAAAGCAGTGGAAGAACGTAGCAAGTAGAATAAATCGTGACGACACACACGACAAGCGATTCTACATTTGTGAGTTTGTTGACTCGTGTTTTAACCAAACAAACCCCTGTCAAAACGGAGGGCTGTGCTCAGCGATTGAACGATGGCGTGGCTATGAGTGCAACTGTGCGAATACTGGATACAACGGTACAAACTGTGAGGTTGAGATGGATGAATGCGAGTCTAATCCGTGTCTTCATGGAGAATGTGTTGATGCTGTAAACCAATACATGTGTAACTGTAGCAACAGCGGATACGCAGGAACTCTATGTGAAACTGAAATAGACGAGTGCGGATCCAGTCCTTGTGTGAATGAACTAAACCGTTATACATGTGAGTGCGAAGGCAGCGGTTATTCTGGAGTGCACTGTGAAAGTGATATTACTGAATGTGCATCTGACCCCTGCGTCAACGGACACTGTAGCAATTAAGTGAACACGTACAGCTGTAACTGTGACCTTTCAGGTTTCACGGAGGATCTCTGCGAGATCGACATCAATGAATGCGCGTCTGATCCATGCGTGAACGGGCAATGTAACAATGAAATCAACAAGTACACGTGTAAATGTGACGATTCAGGTTTCAGGGGGGAGCTTTGCGAGATCGACATCAATGAATGCTAGTCTGACCCGTGTATGCATGGCTCCTGAATCAACAGAGGGAACCAATACACCTGTGACTGTGACCATACAGGCTTCAGAGGAACACACTATGAAAGTGAACTTGATTAGTGTTTGTCAGACCCGTGTGTTTATGGACGTTGTACAGATGATATAAATGCATACACTTGTAATTGTACTAATCCTGGCTACACCGGAGCACAGTGTGACCAGGATGTGGATGAATGCCTGACAGACACTCCTGACTGTCACAACGGCAGCTGTGTCAATACCGAAGGAAGTTTCGAATGCCGCTGTCTGTCGGGATTTTCCGGGCGTCTTTGCTCTGACGATGTTGATGAATGTGTTCACGTCAACATCTGCAGTTTGCGAGGGTTTTGCATCAACACGATTGGCAGTTTCAATTGCATCTGTTTGGAAGGCTACCATGGCAAAACTTGCCAGCACAATGAACAATCCAAAGATCGTGAAACAACAGGAAAGAGCGAAAGCACTGTCGGCGATAATGGATTGGCAATGGCATTAATAATCACTGCTTTATTACTCATCGCGTTTATCATAACATCAGTGACAGTATTTTTATGCAGAAGTAAAGCGTCCAAACGGAAACAGGAAGAGGCGGATCACAGCAACAGCCCCGCACTGGACCAGGAGAAAATCAAGGGTGGCTCGGACTGTACTCCTGCAGATGTGAGACTGGAATTAAACGTTTACCAGAACGACGAGCAGCATTACCTAGCTTTTGGCGACGTACCGTGCGATGACACCACAGAAAGGCAATATGAGCAGCTTGAGACTTCTGTTTTGGACACGTATGAAATAAACGAGGGCGAACCTAACGCTGAACTCAGTTCCGCTGACATCCGCAGGGGAACTATGCCCACACACGATATTTAAACCTACAAAACTCATACCGTTACGAATATATCTGAACATTTAGCTTAGCGGTTATAACCCGTTTTAAGGCACAGAGAAAACCCACATCTCGACATCTCGCATCTGGATTCCTTTTTGGGATATTAAACTTTTTTATGATAAACAACCGCTACTGCCAAACTATAACACGTATTTAATTCAGAAGATTATCCAAAAAAACATGCTACAAATGCAATGAAAGAATAATCAACACCCAATCAGAAATAGCGCACAGAACAGTCTCGGTCTCTGGAAACACGAGAATGGTGAATTGACTTGACGCATTGCTGTTTGCCGCACGAGAGCGTTATGTAACAGGGCGTGTCCATGAGAATGCAGAACTGACTTGATGCACTGTACTATATACTACACGCATGCCCTTCCAGGAGGAACTGACAACCAAAACGGAAAATCGAACTGATGCACGTTTACCGCAACGCCTGTGCCTTTCTTTTTTGCTGGAAGTGCGCAACTGCAGTGTTGCCACGGGGTCATCAAGAAAAAAAGCATAAAAAAGTATAAAAAAAGAATAAAATTGAAAAAAAGCATGAAAAAAGGATAATTCCTATTTCCCTGAAATCGAGAAAACATTGCTGTTAACCATATTGTATCATTTTTTGTAATTATTACTTATTTGAAAGCTCGTTTTCACAGTTATTAAAAATATTTGCATACGTGAGTGTACTTCTAAATTGTCCTGAATATTACCAAAAGGGCTGTTCCGCTTTTTCCCCCATCATTTTGTTAATCAACTCTTGGAAAACAGCAAAACAGCTTTGTTGTGTTTCCTAAAATTCTTTTTTTTCAATGTATTAGATAAATATATAAAAAAAGCATCGAAGTAAAAAAAATTATGAAAAGCGAAAAAAGTATCAAAAAAGGATGAAAATTATTTTTAAAAAGCATAAAAAAGGATAAAATCGGGCTTTTTTAATAAAAAGGATCATGTGGCAACACAGACATCGAGAAGAGTGAATTGAACTGACATACTACACTCAGTCGCACTCACACGTGTTCTAGGAGGTGCCTAGAGAACAACGAGAACAGAAGGAATTTTGAACTTGCCACAGAATGAGTCAAGCAATATCGACAAAGTTACTCAATTCTCGGAATGGACTAATAAAACTTAGTCTGAAATACTGAAATAAACATAATATCAGTGAAGATTAATTGTTCTTAATCTATCCGTTTATTTTAAATAATACAGTTAAAACTAGTACATTGGCTATATTTAGTGGCGTCAGGCAATTTCACAAAAATCTCCATTTCTGACATTTCTGACTTCTCTTGCATAAGCAGCTTGGTTTTAATGTTTTGAACGCAAAACCATGAAATACCTATATTTATCTAGGTAATAGTTCTATTTCAATTCTAATCTATTGCATCGATTGTCACCGGACAAGGGGCTACAGGACAACCGGCTACCACATGAATGAGAAACCTGGCCAAGTGGCCACCACAGAATTTTTCACAGAAAAGATGTTAGCATCTTTCAATTACATGTATTGTTATTACAACTCGAAATTTATATAATTTTGTTGAAACAACAGTCTCATTGAGGATTAAGATTATACGCACGGCATTGGTGGTTAAACAACACTCAGTGCGTGGTATTTTTGGATTCTGTCGGCAGTCTTATCCTTGCCTATCAAAATCAAGACAGTAAAGCCGCATTAGGATTAGAGTAGTACCGCGGACGCCAAGTAGCACTTTCCCTCCAAACGGCTACATTTTCCCCATTTCAATTAAACTAAAACGTTTAAACATTCATACTTGCACAAAACCCGTGAGTATCCAGCTGATCCAGTTAAAAAACTAAGCATACACTGGCCTAAACAGGGGCCCTCATAGCCAAAAATTGGTCGTTTTCTATTTTTTCATTTGCCAGATAGAAGTGGCAGTTCCTTTTTCTTGCGGGAACGGAGGGGAGGATGAGAGGGTGTAGTAGGCAGGCCACAGAATTACGTTGCAGAGCATGGCTACTTGGTGAACATCGAAAGAATCTCCTCCGGGTTGGTATCCTAAGAGCTTACACCCCCCTTCCCTCCCCCCACCAAACAAACAAACAAAAAAACAAGAAAAAAACTGCTATTTGTATCTGACAAGAAAAAAAAACTATCAGTTCTGTCAGTCTGTGATGATGACAGACCTTTATAACAAAAGGCCACATAATTTGAACGAGCGCCATTTAAATCATTTAACGAAGATCTATTGGACGGTAAGTCTGGTGAAAGCAACCCATGTAGTTCCAGCTCCAGTGACGTGTATTAAAGTTGCTGCAGTTAAAAGGTACACCCAATCCACTTCCTCCTTAAAAGCTCGCTCTCCATAATAAACATGGTTACTGCGTCTGCATCGAAACAATCTATATCCTACCCGTGGTATTGCATGGGTGTAGATAACCCCCTTCCCCCATAACAACTGCCAGTTTAACCAAAACCCCTTTTCGCCCTCCACCGATTACTCCCTATCCCACATAAAAACTCACCCATTTCTTTCCTCGCTTTTAAAGGATATTCTTGTGTAATGGGGGAGGGCTGGACATGGAAACAGGTAAACTTAGCGCGCAGTTTTTTAGGTGCGAGGGGGAGGTAGCCACCGGAACGGGAGGTCGGCCATGAGGGATTTGATCCCTCAAACGTGTCATTCGGTATCTGCAAAAAGGCGTACACCTTCAACGCACAAAATGAAAAGAATTGAGAAATGCTGAAGTCTGCAAACCGCAAATTTACTTAAGGCACTTTGGGGTGCTTTTCAATTGACTGAGATTCCATGGAATGCGATTCTATACAAACACAGATGAAAATATTCCCCAACAGTACGCATTGGTGTGTGAATAACACACTTCTAGTTTATGCTTCGGAATGCTGACACACACCGGTGTTGTTCCTTACAGAATTTATATTGTGCAAAGTGTATTAATAATATCATCATAGCTATGTTTTAAAAACACGTTTTGGTAAATTAAATCCATCAAATACGCGAGTCGTTCTGAGAACTTATTCAAAAAAGCTTAAGCTCGTGCAAGTAAGACTATCGATACGATTATCCTATCCAGACACCTTGAATTATACATATACTGTATAAAGGAGGCCAAAATGAAGCAGTTTTATATCACTGTGATTCTGTACGGACACTTGTGAGGTTGTCAATATTACTGATATATGACACATTACTGATACTGATATTACGAGTGAGATTACAGATAGTGACATTATCAAAAACGTGCTTGAATTCGATTCTTTGAGTAAATATTAAAACTAGAAGTTGAGCTGTTGCATTTCTGATTCTCTGTCACGGAAGATGAGCTTTTCGCCACCAAAAACAAAACAAAACATCTACATTTTGCATCCGAAAAACTTAAGTATACAAGGTTATCTTGAATTCCACATAATAAACATTCATTCCTTTAAAGTAAAAAAAATCAACGAAAAGTCGCACTTGCAACTTTCGACGAAAATTCGCTCGACGAAATGCCGCCGACGAAAAGTCGCTCGACGAACAGTCGTGTACTCCCCAAACACCACCCCGAAACTTGTCGAAACATTAATATTCCTTGGAAAAATCACTTACCCTGAACACGTATAATCCCTGTAATTTAATATTTTTTTATTTACACTGTCATTGTTTTCGGTAATACCTAACCAAGAATATAAATGAAAACAAGCATGTCCAAGGACATGACACAGCCGAGTTACCAAATAAGGAACGAGAGAAATTCTCTGACACGAACACTGTTAGGCCAAAAAATAAAGAACTTTGTTTCTGAACTTTTTCATAATTTTAATAAACAAAAAAAGAGTTTTCCCGGCTCAAATCTAAAAAACAAAAAAAAAGTTATCAGTGAAACTGATGCATGTCCCCCGCTTGGGAAAATAATGCGACGTGGCACAACTTTAATATATATATTTTCACTGTAGCAACAATCAAAAGCCAGGGTTGAATAGCGGATGAGATATCGCGTGCACAAAGTCGCACTGTAGGCAACAGAAATACTAACCATTGCCTATTTTCAACAAGTCGCCATTTCGTCATGTTTTGGTTGAATCGAAAATAATGCGACGTCGTACAACTTCATATATATATTTTCAATGTAGCAACAATCAAAAGCCAGGGTTGAATAGCGGCTGAGATATCGCGTGCACAAATTTGTTCTTCCAAGTGTTGCCTAACAGACGGACGGAGGGACGGAGGGACCCGAATACTATAGTCCCCCGCTCCGCGCTACGCGGCCGCTGGGGACTAAAAAACCACCAGCTCGTTCAGGAACATGGAGAGCAGCCCACGAACGTTCATGCGTACTACTGAAAAGATTCAATGGAAATAAAAACCACATCAAGAAAAAACAAGCCATCGTCGAAGGCGCAGACCCCAACCGGACACAAGTCGCCATTTTGGCAATTTTTTACCGATTTGAAAAATAACACGACGTTGCACAACTTCAATATATATCTGTTCACTGTGCAAGGTAACATGTGCCTAGGATAATAGTTTCGGAGAACTCGAGTGGAAAGCACCCAAGTCTTACATTGCAGTTATCTAAAAAAAATCACATTTTTGACAAGTCGCCATTTTGGCATTTTTTACCGATTTGAAAAATAAGACGACTTTGCACAACTTCAATATAGATATATTCACTGTACAAGGTTGTATATGCCTAGGGTAAATGATTTCGGAGAACTCGCGTGGAAAGTCTTACATCTATGGAATGCCATTTTAACATTTAATGCTTATTTTTTATATCAAAATATATTTAGAGATATCAATAAATCAATTTAGATCTCATTAATTAATATTTTGCTATCAATAATTGAATTTTAGATGGCAAAAATTTATTTTTGAGATCAAAAAATCAATTTTACAAACCTAAAAAACCTTACAGGAGACACACATTCACATAAAATATAACGAATCGTCAATTAAATTTTGGAGATGAAAATTTGAATTATTGAGATCAATAATAACAACATAATTTTTGATCTCAAGAATTGCTTCTTTTTTTGTACAGTAAAAAATTAAAATAAAGATTCTGTATACAAGGACAGTCATTATTTATTTACAGAAGTGCATTTCTGAATTTTTTATTTAAAAAATAGACTGATATTTTGATATCAAGAATGAGTTTTTGAGATCAAAAAATCGTTTGCAGATTTCAAAATATAAATTAAAAATGTATCAGTCTGAAATAATGATATCTGAAATAAATTCTTGATATCAATATATAGAAAACCAATATGTGAGCTCAAAATTAATATTTTGCTCTCAAATATTTCATTTTTGCTATCAAGAATTGAATTTTTGATCTCAACAAATCAATTTTAGATATCATTAAATCATTTTTGATATCAATAAATATTTCTTGATATCTCTAAATATTTATTGATATCAAAAATTATTTTTTGAGATCAAGAATATATTTAGAGATATCAAGAATACAATTACAGATAGCAAGAATGAATTCTTGATATCAAAATATGGATTTATTGAGATCAAAAATTAATTCTTTATATCAAAAAATCAATTTTTGAGATCAAAAATTAATTTTTGGTATCCATAATTCACTAATAAATGTGAAAACGGCATTCCATATACATCAGGGTTATCTAATAAATTGACAAGTTTTGACAAGTCGCCATTTTGCAATTTTTTTACCGATTTGAAAAATAACACGACGTTGTACAACTTCAATACATATATTTTCACTGTGAAATTAGTATATGCCAAGGATTAATAGTTTCGGAGATCTCGCGTGGAATGCATCCAAGTCTTACATTGCAGTTATCTCAAATGATCACAATTTTGACAAGTCGCCATTTTGGCAATTCTTAACCGATTTGAAAACTAACACGACGTTGCACAACTTCAATATATATATTTTCACTGCGCAAGGTTGCATATGCCCAGGGTAAAAAGTTTCGGTTGGGGTCTAAAAAAGAAGTAGATTGGGTTAAAAACTACTTCAAGAACTATGTAAAATGCATTTAATTCGAATTTGGAAGCTACCCGAAAAGGGATGTTGGAGAGGTTTGGTTTTGGCGATTCACGTATTTACCGACATTTACACAATTTTACGAAATTTTTAAGATTCCATCATTTCGGCATTTTTTTTTTGTCATTTGCGAAAAAAGCAAAGTTCAGGTGGGGAAGCACCTAAGAAATTTTCAATTAAAATTTTATAACTATTTGAAAACGACTGACAGAAGTGAATGATTTGACAATTCAGTTATTTACTACCATTTATTCCAGTTTTTGCCAAACTTCAAAGTTCCGCTATTTCGGCTGTTTTTCCCTAACCGCGAAATAAGAATCACTGTGGAACATCCCTGTGTAACATCTAAACGATTTTTGTAAAACTGTAGGAGGAGTAGCACATTAAAAATGGGTCAAAACGGGCATAAAAAGTCTCGCCATTATGTCAATTTTTCGTCAATCGTCAAAATAAGTACTAACCAGGTGGGAGACTACCTAGGGAACATTCCTGCGTAATATCAATGCGATTGCAGTAAAACTGTACGCGAAGTAGCATTTTAAAGAAAAAAGTTTAACATATGCACATACATTCAAGCCCCTATAGTGATACGACTAACCCAGTCCGACAAAGTCGGCTACGTTAAAAAGGCATAAAAAATGTCATATTAATGGCATATTTTATTTTATCTAAAATTCAAAAGAGCAAGTTCTTAACAAAATAACGTGAATGGAACACGGAAGTGAAAACTGGCTTAATGCTTCTGGGAAGGAGTGGGGCGAGGACGGGGTGGGAACGGGGGTGTTAAAGTCATAAACATAACAAATAAAACACGGAAGTGATAACTGGCTCAATGCTTCTAAAGGAGGTGCGGTGGGGGCGGGAGGGGGGAGTGAGGGAGGGAGGGGTGTTATCACGAGTGCTTTTGTTTGTACTAACTATATGAGAAAACTTTTTTTAAGTTTGTGCAAATATGCATACAATATTAGAATGCTATGTAAGGAAAACTACTTGATGATTATTTGATTAAAACGACTTATTACTTGAGCTGTGTGTGTTTGTCAAAGGGAAGGCTCTTTTTTTCTTAGCCTCATTTCTAAAGCAGCAGGGGCTTGAGCAATCGGCTGAAGTATTTGCGTGTGTGCACGTTTTATGTCGTATATTCTCGTGTATACCTAGGGCAGGACAAGAAATTTTTTTCGGTTGTGAGCCTGGGGGAGAAATTCTTGGGGGAGGGGAGGAGGGGGAGGCACGAGGCACCTGACATACAGATCTACACAACTGAGAGCAGATTTCAGGAAACTTTCCGAGCCCACAAACCCCCCCCCTCCCCACCACCAGACTCTGAGACGTGGCCACCTGAGCCGAGATCAGGGGGCCTCCGGGCTGCCAGTGCATTATTTCTCTTTTAAGGTATTGTTCGAATGAAGAAAAGAAAAGCAACGAAAACACAATTTACTGAAAACGTACCTACTTGGTATTGGACTTCACTTGGCCGTATTTTTGCCCGACTCTGTGTCAGAGACGCCCTTAAGTTTATTCATGGCTTTATGAAAGCAATTTCCAAGTTCCAATTCTACTTCTGGATGTTTAATGTCGAAATTTAGTTCATTTATTATGAAAGGCTTGAAGTACATCAAATGAGAGCTACAGAAAAATGACAAAATTTTTTTCTTTAAACTAGATCAAACCCAATATAGCATTTTATAACGATTTTTAGAGCTCTACTTTTAAGATTCTCAAAGATTAAAACAAAGCTGGGGGTTTTCCTATTGCCTTTAACGTGTTTTCTCAGTTACGAATCCATGCTAATTTCAATTCATTATGAGAACGGTGTCTTCGAAATTCGTCGGCCCGATCGTGTCATTTCTGATTCAAAGACAGGACGATGCCTTGCATGAAGCGAAGTGACACTTGAATTTGCAGGGTCGTGTAAAATATGGCTGGCTAGTTTCGAACTCAGGACCTTTTGCTTAACCACCACACCAGGCAGGTGAACTGACAGATTGACACACTTTATAAATCTTATTCAACATTTTTCCAATAACCAACAGCAATTTTTTATAATTTGTGTTTAGCTTGAAGATATAAATGCTAAACACCAAATGTTCATCAATGTTTTCTGAGAAACTGACATATTCTGAGAGGTGTTCTAACAATACTCGTTATGAATTGAACAATGACATAACCTCAGCAATTTGTTGTGACACAGACTAAGCATCCTTTCAGGTTAATGGCATGACTATGAGCAGTCTATGGTTATATTCAGCGTGGAATCGTAAAATATTTAGCGTGAATTCTTTTCTCAGAAAACACGCGTATTTCCCAATATAACCTTGTTTTAAGTCAGTTAAAAGGATCAAAAGTGTATTATGTTGCCAGAAAATCCTAATGCTACGGAACTCTTCTACAACAGAATACACTATTTTTCATCTTTTAGCGAAGAACAGAACACTTGGGGTTTCAAAGAATCTTTTAAAGAAGTTGAAGGGATGTTAATCCTTCGAATTTACTATTTATTTATGATCCCTCTACAGAGATATTCATAGGCTTTATTGTTGTGAACATGCTCTATGTAGAGGGATCTTACACCAACCCCCGAAGAATAGTCCAGGGATTACAACCTCTGTAATTCTGACAGTGTAGGCAGCCTTTGGCATTCACAGGTACGGTACATGGGGGATTATCCTTTGTGCTGAGCAATTCTATGAACTAGCTATGTGTGGATTGGTCTTAAATTAAATCCTGAGTAGTTAACTTCTCTTCAAACTTCTTTGAAGAGTGTTTTGAAATGGCTAGTGTTCTGCTTTGACAAAAACAGAGCTCTTAAAACTGATGCTACATTCCGATTGATCTGGTCAAAGTAAAGTCAGAATTTATATCAACTTAATTCTTTTATCAATTTGAAGAATAATAATAATAGGGAAACAAAAATATCCAGGGACATTGTAACAAGATGAGATCTACTACAGGAAGTATCAATAGTCTTACACTGTCGGCAAAAAGTGGCAGTTTTTTTATCATTTGCGAAAAAAGTCCAGGTGGAAAAGCACCTAAGAAACTTTCGATTAAATTTTATAACTATTTGAAAAAGACTGAGAGAAATGAATGGTTTGACAATTCAGTTATTAACCAGCATTTATTCCAGTTTTTGCAAACTTCAAAGTTCCGCCTTTTCGGCGAACTGCGAAAAAAACACAATAGCCTGGTAGGCGAACCAATAAACGATTGGTGTAAAAATGTAGGAGGAGAAGCATTTTAAAAATGGGTCAAAACGGGCACAAAAACGAAGTCGGCTGGGCTAAAAACCGGTTACTGAACCTCTTTCAAACGCTGGCATTTCCCTACTCTGTGGCGGATCTCAGAATAGTAAATTCTACATAATCCCTATCGTTGGCCTACGCCTAAAAATTCTGGCTAAATGTACTTTCAGAAAAACTATTCAACCCTAAAACTTTTAAACCGCGGCATCAGGCCAAATTTTTGGAGGTGCGCCAAAAAAAAATGTTAAAGAAAACGTCACATGAAGACCAATTTTATTTTAAAAAATCAAATAAATTCAACCAAATGCAGCAGGCAACGCAATTTGAAAAACGAAAAGAGTCAAAAGGCCGCAAACTAGCCAATTTATTTACAAAAGCAATTTGGTCAATTTTTTGCAAATCGCCAAAAAACTTTTTCAAGAGAGACCCGCCTAGCAGATATTCATACAATCATGGAAGGGAATCCGATCAGTACTGTGAGAGAGGAAACATTTTCAAAATTTGCTTCCGATTATTTTTTTTCAGTCCCCCATCTGCCCCCGCCCCCCCCCCCGACCCAAATTCATCAAATATTTGGCGCATCGCCAAAAAATGTAACTTAAAAACAGAGTATTTATAAAGTTTATAAACAGTTACTTTTAAATTGAATATTTATCAAAATTTGAAGGCAATGCGATTAAGTTGTGGACGTATTTTCAACACGGGCAACCAATAATTCAAAAATGCCCTCCACTTGGTCACTTTTGTGGATTGCAAAAACTTTTGAACAGAGGACAGCCTTGTGTATATTGATGCAAAACTTGAAGGCAATCCGATTAATACTGTGGGAGAAAAAAACCTTGGTAAAATTAGCTCCCAAACAATTATAAAATTTGGTCAATTTCTGGCGTGTCGCAAACAATTCTACCTGGGAAACATTTGAAGGAGAACAAGCATTTTGAGTAAAAGTTTACATACGTACATACGCACCTATCTGAACGCAGGAGACAGCTGTCCCCCCCCCCATCCCGCCCCCACAGATGCAATTAGCAAAACCCGACGAAGTTGGCTGGTCTACAAAATGCTCCCCGTTGGATCAATTTCTCATGGATCGCCAAAAATTCAAGGCAGCCTGCCCAGTAAATATTCATAAAAAATTGGAAAGGAGTCCGATCCGATTTATGGGAGTAAAATCATCAAAATTGGCTTCAGAAAAATATTCCCATCTACCGTGGGTAAATACCTCAGTTGTCCCCTTTTTTGCAATCCAGCGGCTGCGACACCCCCTCCCCCGGTCTCAAATGTAGTAGCGTGTCATCTGCACCCTCCACCCCCCTTCCCCATCTCTAATAAAACTGCAAGAATCCATTATTGCATTATTCAATATCTTTGTTCACCGCTGACTGATGTGCAATTAATGACTGTTTAATTGGATTTGTTGGATTGGACTGGATTGGACACAAACCACAAGGATGCGGGGAGAGGGGATGACCGCCCCACGGCAATGGGGAGGGGGGCAGCCAGCGGCGGAAACTTGTGCACTAGTTAACAAAGGTACCCCTCCCCCGGCCGCCTCTTATCGAACCCCATTCGCTCACCCTCCCAATTCGGAACGGCTGTGCATTGCAAACAGTACCCCCCCCCCCGACTCCACCCGCTCATCAATCTGGGTGCTACCAAAAACCCTTTCACTTTATAAAGGCACTAACATTTTCAGTGACCTTGCAATGTCATCCAGTGAACCAGTGACTTTACAAAGTCACTGGAAATTTCATGGACTTTGTAAAATTACTGATTTGACAGTAAAGGAATATCCCACATTTAGTTAACAAATACGAAGAAGGAATATCCCACATTTAGTTAACAAATAATTCTCAGCCAATTTTGGATCGATTTACAAAATACT
This sequence comes from Protula sp. h YS-2021, assembly GCA_949752745.1. Lineage (NCBI taxonomy): Eukaryota > Metazoa > Annelida > Polychaeta > Sabellida > Serpulidae > Protula > Protula sp. h YS-2021. The sequence continues at coordinate 12,373,695 of OX457028.1, forward strand.
ACGGGATTACACATCTACAATAGACACCTTTATTCAGCGGTGAAGTCTGCAATACTCCCTGTGAAAAAAGGCAGAACTTATCACGCAAATCAATCAGGGATAAAAACGGGACATGCGAGCAGAAGTAAGCAAGGAGGATGGACAGCCCCTCTCCCCATCCACCCAAATTTCGATATCACCATAACTTGACTTTTCCATATCGTTGCTGAATTTCGCCAAGACTGGAATTTCTGGACGCCAAATAACGACATAGCAATAAGGTTCATGGTAAGCGAGGTCCTTCTGCAGTTTTTTTTTTTTTAAAAACAGATTATTTCAACATCAGATCATACATTGCAACAATATTAATAACACTTTTGAAAAGAAAAAGGTACTAAGCAGCGGTAAATACAGCCCTCAATGGTTAACTTCCTCATCCAGCTAACAGAAAAATACATAACAGAACAGACCACACTTATAAATTCTTTCCTATTATAAATTGCTATAACAGTATAAATATTATAAATTTATAACAGTAATAATCACACAGCTGTGCTTTTTTTCCTCCTTCGAAAGTAAAGATGAGGAATAGGAACACTTTGTTTACGATATTGGTGATACTAACATTCACACTCACACGAGCGCAACCACACGAATATAACAATCACTGTTACGTGCTGTCCGACGAGGCGGACTACTTGCAAAATGCTAAGCCAGAGTGTGTGAGACAGGGCGGATATCTCGTGTCAATAAACGACGACGGAGAAAGGGATTTCCTGTACGATCTCTATGACCAAATCAACACATCGACCAACATCTGGGTAGGACTTAGCGGTACATGTTATAAATACAGAAAGTGTGACAGGTTTGTGTGGGAAGATGGCAATGACTGGAATTCTTTCAACTGGCATCCTGGCTATCCGAGCAGCGGGCTGTATTGTAATTACGTTCAAATCGACAAGGGAACAAAGCAATTGAAAAACGTAAAAAGTAGAATATCACGTGGCGAAACATGCGACAAGCGATTCTACATTTGTGAGTTTGTTCGGTGTTTTAATACATCAAACCCCTGCCACAACGGAGGGGTGTGCTCGGCGATTGAATTCTCACACCTCTATAGGTGCGACTGTGCTAACACTGGGTACAGCGGCACGCGCTGTAAAGAGGAAGTGGATGAATGCGAGTCCAACCCATGCATAGACGGAATATGTACCGACTTATTTAATAACTTTACATGTGAGTGTGACGGTTCGGGGTTTGAAGGGGTATATTGCGAGAACGAGTTACACGAATGTGAGTCTAATCCGTGTCTCCATGGGGAATGTGTTGATGCTGTAAATCAATACATGTGCAACTGTAGCAAAAGTGGCTACACAGGAACTCTATGTGAAACTGAAATAGATGAGTGCGGGTCCAGTCCTTGTGTGCACGGTTCCTGTACTCACGGACTAAACTGGTTTACGTGCAACTGCGAAGGCAGCGGGTATTCTGGAATGCACTGTGAACTTGACATTAATGAATGCGCGTCTGACCCCTGCGTCATAGGACACTGCAGCAATGAAGTGAACACGTACAGCTGTAACTGTGACGGTTCAGGTTTCACAGGGGGTCTCTGCGAGATCGACATCAATGAATGCGCGTTTTGACCCATGCGCGAACGGGCAATGTAACAATGAGATCAACAAGTACACGTGTAACTGTGACGATTCAGGTTTCACGGGGGATCTTTGCCAGATCGACATCAATGAATGCGCATCTGACCCATGCGTGAACGGGCAATGTAACAATGAAATCAACAAGTACACTTGTAACTGTGACAATTCAGGTTTTACGGGGGATCTCTGCGAGACGGACATCAATGAATGCCAGTCTGACCCGTGTATGCATGGCTCCTGCATCAACGGAGTGAACCAATACACATACGGGCTTCACAGGAACACACTGTGAAAGTGAACTTGATGAGTGTTTGTCAGAACCGTGTGTCCATGGAAGTTGTACAGATGATATAAATGCACACACTTGTAATTGTACTGATCCTGGCTACACCGGAGCACAGTGTGACCAGGATGTGGATGAATGCCTGAGAGACAATCTTGACTGTCACAACGGCAGCTGTGTCAACACCGAAGGAAGTTTCGAATGCCGCTGTCTGCCGGGATTTTCCGGGCGTCTTTGCTCTGACGATGTTGATGAATGTGTTCATGTCAACATCTGCAGTTTGCGAGGGTTTTGCATCAACACGATTGGCAGTTTCAATTGCATCTGCTTAGAAGGCTTCCTTGGCAAAACTTGCCAACACAAGGAACAATCCGAATATCGTGAAACAACGGCAAAGAGCGAGAGCACTCTCGGTAAAACAATACAAAAGGGCGAAAGTACTCTCAGCGATAATGGATTTGCAGTAGGATTCATAATCACTGCTTTATTATTCATCGCGTTTATCATAACATCAGTGACAGTATTTTTATGCAGAAGAAAAGCATCCAAACGGAAACAGGAAGAGGCGGATCACAGCAGCAGCCCCGCACTGGACCAGGAGAAAATCAAGGGTGGCTCGGACTGTAATCCCGCAGATGTTAGACTGGAACTGAACGAAAACTTTTACCAGAACGACGACCAACATTACCTAGCTTGTGGCGACGTACCGTGCGATGACACTACAGAAAGGCAATATGAACAGCTTGAGACTTCTGTTATAGACACGTATGAAATAAACGAGGGCGAGACTTACACTGAACTTGGTTCCGCTGACATGCACAGAGGAAGTATGCCAACACACGATATTTAAACCTACGACACTCATACAGTTACGAATATATCTCTGAACATTTAGCTTTGCGGTTACAACGCGTTTTAAGGCACTGAGAAACTCACATTTCGACACCTCGCATCTGGATTCCTCTTTACGATATTAAACTCTTTTATGATAAACAACGAAAATGGTGAATTGACTTGACGCACTGCTTTGTTTGCCGAGCGTTACGTAACAGGGCGTGCGCACGAGAATGCAGAACTGAATTGATGCACTGCACTGTATACTACACGCATGACCTTTTAGGGGGAGGTGACAACCGAAACGGAGAATCGTACTGATGCACGTTTGCCGCGCGCCAGTGTCTTTTTTTTTTTTTTTTTTTTTTTTTGCAGGAAGCACGCACATGCGTTATCGAGAAGAGTGAATTGCACTTTGTCGCACGCATGCGCTTTCTAGTAGGAAGTGTCCACAACGAGAACAGATGGAATTTTGAACTTGCCACAGAATGAGTGAAGCAATATCGACAAAGTTACTCAATTCTCGGAATTGACTCATGAAAACAGTCTGAAATACTTAAACAAAACCGAATATCAGTGAAGAATAAATGTTCTTAATCTACCCGTTTATTTTCAATAATACAGTTAAAACTGTACATTGGCTATATTTAGTGGCGTCAGGTAATTTCACAAAAATCTCTTTTTCTGACTTTTCTTTCTCCTTTTTTATGTAATTATTTATTTATTTCTTTTGTAGGTAAAATTCAGTTTTGTACAAGCAGCTTGGTTTTAATGTATTAGTTTTGCAGCCCTCTAATTGGCATGAATGTTTCCTTCGACAAGTACGTTTGAACAGTGAATATCAAAACCCCATGACCCTTGTAGGCTTCAGACACCTAGGGTTTTCATGGACCATACGCGATGAAATATTTTGTGAATTTCTACGCTATCACTACTTTGAGGAGGTTAATGCGCCCAATACTAGTTAGTAAAACACAGCTGGGAAAAGAGCGCAGTGTTCCTTATAGACTTATTCCAACCACCACCTGTAAGTACAATGGAAGACACAAAGAGATCAATGTTAGTTGTTTGACCTAAAACTTGATGGCAGTTTCACATACAGTAGATACAGTAAAGCTACACGTGGACACTTACAGATTTTATAACGTTTCGCTTCTGTCTCACTGGACTGTTGTTATTTTCCAATTAGTCAAGTCAAACAATACAACAAATATTGTTTAATATAATTTCACTAAAAGATGGAGTTAATATGCGTCATGCGAAAACAATGGAACATCACTGACAATTTTCGAACTGACGCGGCTAATCCGCAGAGCGCTGAATGGGCCGAAATTTTCAAGCAAATACGGAGATGCTTTATCGCTCAAACTGGGAAATACTTATACTTATCTAGGTAATCTCTCTATTTCAATTCTAATCTATTGCATCGATTACCACCGGACAAATGGCTACCGGACAGAGGGTTACTACATAAACGAGACCCCGGACAAGTTGCCAACGGACAAGTGGCTACTGGACAGACGGTTACCACATAAATGAGAAACCCGGACAAGTTGCCACCGGACAAGTGGCTACCGGACAGCCGGTTACCACATAAATGAGAAACCCGGACAAGTTGCCGCCGGACAAGTGGCTACTGGACAGACGGTTACCACACAAATGAGAAACCCGGACAAGTTGTCACCGGATAAGTGGATACCGGACAGCCGGTTACCACATTAATATGAAACCGGACAAGTTGCCACCGGACAGTCGAATATCACATAAATGAGAACCCCGGACAAGTTGCTACCGGACAGCCGATTACCACATAAATGAGAAACCTGGACAAGCTGCCACTGGACAAGTGGCTACTGGACAGCCGGTTACCACATAAGTGAGAAACCCGGACAAGTTGCCACCGGCCAAGCGGTCACCGGACAGCCGAATACCACATAAATGAGAAAACCGGACAAGTTACTACCGGACAGCCGGTTACCAAATAAATGAGAAACCTGGACAAGTGGCTTACAACTCTAAATTTATATAACTTTGTTGAAACAACAGTGTCACTGAGGATTAAGATTATATGCACGGGACAACAGTTAGTGCGTGGTATTTTTCGATCCTGTCGGCAGCCTTATCCCTGCTATCAAAATCACGACAGTAAAGTCGGATTAGGGTTAGAGTAGTACCACGGACGCCAAATAGCACTTTCCAAAAGTTCCCTCCAAAGGGCTACATTTTCCAGCATTTCAATTAAACTAAAACGTTCAAACATTCATATATACTCATAACCCGTGATGATCAAGCTGGCCCAGTTGAAAAAATAAGCATACACTCGCCTAAAGAGGGGCTCTCATAGCCAAAAATAGGTAGATTTCTATTTTTTATCTGTCAGATAGAAGTGGCAGTTTTTTTTCATTGTTTTCGGGAGGGGCAGGGGGCGGGGGATACAGGGTGGAGTAGGTAGGCCATAGAATTACATTGCAGAACATGGCTACTTGGTGACCATCGAAAGAATCTCCTCCCCAGTGATATTCTAAGGGCTTACATCCCCTTCCCTCCTCCAGCCCCCCCCCCCCAAAGAAACAAAAGAAAACTGCCATTTGTATCTGGCAAAAAAACTGCCGGTTTTGTCAGTTTGTGATGATGGCAGTCCTCTGTAACAAAACACCAAGTAATTTGAACGAGCGCAATTTAAATCATTTACCGGAGATCTATTTGATGGTAAGTCTGGTGCCAGCAGCCGCGGTAGTTCCAGCTCCAATAGCATATATTAAACTTGCTGCAGTTAAAAGGCAAACCCCTTCCACTTCCTTCTGCGGTAAAAAGCTGCCTCCCCCTATTTTTGAATATCTGATTTGTTTGCTTGCTTGGTGTTTACATCCCGTTGACTAACTACGATGGGTATATTGGTACGCACTTGCTAAAGGAGTAAGTGGGTAAAAAGATGGCAGAATAAAGAAATAGTAAAGAAGAGTTAGAAAGAAAGAAATTCCGATTAGTAACCTCTTTAAGCCGTGCGTATTCTTAAGAGACGCCACCACCCCCAACCAACAGGCGGTGCATAACTGGTAAAAACCGCTTAACATTCCCAGTTGCAAATAACCTAAGGGGATCGAGCTGGTCCAGTTTATAAAAATAAGCATACACTAGTCTTAAGAAAACAAAAGAGAGAAAAACTCTAAAACGAATACTGTTAGACCAAAAAATGAAGAACTCAAAATTGTTCAAATTTCACCATTTCGGCATTTTTTTGGTCATTTGCGAAAAAGCAAAGTCCAGGTGGCGAAGCACCTATGAAACTTTCGATTAAAATGTTAAAACTATTTGTAAAAGACGGAGAGAAAAGAATGGTTTGACAATTCAGTTATTTACTACCATTTATTCCAGTTTTTGCTAAACTTCAAAGTTCCGCCATTTCGGCAGTTTTTGGCGAACCGTGAAAAAAAATAGTCTGGTAGGCGAAGCCCTGTGCGAACATCCCTGCGTAACATTGGAGCAAAAGTGTAGGAGGAGTAGCATTTTAAAGAAAAACTTTAAGATACGCACATACATTCAAGCCCCCTATAGTGATACGACTAACCCAGTCCGACAATGTCGGCTGGGGTAAAAAGGGAATGCAACACAGAAATAAGACTTTCGGAAACTTACTTAAGGCACATTGGGGTGTTTTCAATTAACTGAAATTCCATAGAATACGATTCTACACAAACACCGAAGAAAATATTTCCAAACAGGACGTATTACTGTGTGAATAACACATTTCTTGTCTATACTTTGTAATGCTTACACACACCGATGTTGTTTCTTACAGAATTAACAGAACTAATATTATTTTGGCCGATTATTTTTTTGGTAAACTTTTTCGAGCAAATACAAAATCCGCATCAGTCTAGACATTATCGTGGCCGGGGATATTTGCAACACAGAATGTTACACGTTTCAGGAAAACTGAAATGCTGAAAATGTAACTGTTTCAGCGAAACAGTTACATTATATGGATATATGGTGACTGTGAATGTCCGACAAATAGGCCAGCGACATTTAGGCTAGTTACATTTAACATGGTTATATTATAGCCACGTTTCAACTGCGGCATTTAAGGCCAAAGTCTAATACAGGCAAGTGCAGGTTGATCACCTTACTGTGACAGGACCAGACGGAAATATTGCCCTTCAGTTAATTCCATTTACTTGTTGATGCAATTCATTAGTAAAACGTTTAATAATTACTTGCGTCTGTGGGGTATTACTTTTGGGAAATCACGCTCCGAAATGCCATTAATATAACAACAATTAACTGTCAAACTGCTCCCGCCATTGATGAAGACAGCTGTCGTTGCAATCTGTGACAGCTTAATTACAGTAAAAATTACTTTAAAACTTTATGTTGGTTATGCACATTTTGGCAAAGAACTCACAAAAAACATAACGTTAAAATCTGGCCTAAATGTCGCATTTGACAACATGTAAATACAGTCAGAAATGTTCATCTGATTCCACTCGTGGCCTGTGTGACTACTTGTCCGGTGGCCATTTCTCCGCTGACTAATTATCCTGCACCTTATAGCACCACCTTGCACCAAAATTCATATTATTACCAAGACGATAATTAGTACATGCTTTTATACTTGGGTTCAAGGGACAGACTTGAAATCTTAACGGATTACTCCCATCTCGAATTCAGCAAAAATATTGCGATACGAAAGTCCGGCAGGCTCATTTCTTTCAAGATGCTTCATTGTACATTTCAATGGGATTTCAAGCGAACTTCATGTGAACTTCATATGAAATTACAACGAACTTCAGTGTGAATTTTCATTGAACTTCCAACGAACTTCAGTGTGAATTTCATGCGAAGTTCCAACGAACTTCAGTGTGAATTTCATACGAATTTAAAACGAACTTCAGTGTGAATTTCCATTGAACTTCCAACCAACTTCAATGTGAAATTTCATTGAATTTCAGTGTGAATTTCATGCGAAGTTCCAACGAACTTCACTGTGAATTTCCATTGAACTTTCTATGAACTTCACTGTGAATTTCACCTGAATTTCAAACGAACTTCGGTGTGACTACTTGTCACTAAAGTTCGTAGGAAGTTCAATGGAAATTCACACTGAAGTTCGTTGTATTTTCATATGACGTTCACATGAAGTTCGCTTGAAATTCCATTGAAATTTACAATGAAGCACCTTGAAGGAAATGAACTTGCCGGTCTTTCGTATTCCGAGAACAAAATTTTCAGAACTGGAAATAATATTTTTCCTTTTCTGAATATCCTTATTTCCAAATACATATATATGAAGAATTCAAAACCCATCCGTGGTACGGTTTCTGGGAGCATTCAAGAAGGAATATTTTACATTTTGGGGCACTTTAACTAATATCTCTCAGCTAATTTTGAATTCATTTAAAAATGACACGACACTACACATCTACAATATATACAGTATATACCATACCGGACGTCGAAGAATTCAATACCCCAGGCGAAATGTGCAGAACTTGTGCAAATCAACCAGAGAAAAACGGGGCATAAGGGCATAAAGACGCAAACAGGATAGACAGTCTCCTCACCCCCACCCACACACAAAAACAGTGTTCAGAAGAACACAGCTACCTGGCCTAAAAACTTTGACACAACAATAAGTTGTAGACTTTTCCCATATCACAGCAGAATGCCTCAAGGATTGGAATTTCGCAGCCCAAAAAACACCAACTCCAGCTTCGAGTAATAAGGTTTCTCCGAGGCGGCTTCCTACTGCACCTTTTTTGGCAAGAGATTATTTAGATAAAAGATCATACGCTGGAACAACAATAATAACATTGATTTAAAAATCCACTTTCATATCTTTCAGTAAAGCTTATAAAGCAAAGGGGGGAGTAAAGAAGCGTACCCATGCAATCCGCACAGGCAAAAACAGCCCTCAGTGCATAACTCATGAACTAGGTTCACGGAAATATATATAACAAAATAGCTTTTGAAATTATAAGAAAAGTGACACAACTGTGGACTCTTTCTTCATTTGAAAGCGAAAATGAGGAAAGAGCATACACCCTTTTTAAAATGGAGAGGTTTATGATATTGGTGACACTAGCACTCACACAAGCGCAACCACATGAATATAACAATCACTATTACGTGCTGTCCGGCGAAAAGGACTACTGGCAAAATGCTCAGAAGGAGTGTGAGAGGCAGGGCGGATATCTCGTGTCGATAAACGATGACGGGGAAAGGGATTTCCTGTACGCTCTCTATGGCCAACTCAACCCATCGACAAACATATGGATAGGACTCCGCGGTAAATGTTACAGCAGGACAAGGAAATGTGACACCTTTGTGTGGGAAGATGGCAATGGCTGGAATTCCTTCAACTGGCATCCTGACTATCCTACCACGGGGAAGTATTCTAATTACGTTCAAATCGACAAAGAAACAAAGAAATGGAAGAACATAAGAAGTGGAATAGCACATGGATACACAGGTGATAAGCGACTCTACATATGTGAGTTTGTTCGGTGTTTTAATACATCAAATCCCTGCTACAACGGAGGGGTGTGTTCGGCGATTGAATTCTCGCACCTCTTTACGTGCAACTGTACTAACACCGGGTACAGCGGCACCCGCTGTGAAGAGGAAGTAGATGAATGCGAGTCAAACCCATGCATAAACGGAATATGTACCGACCTATTTAATAACTTTACATGTGAGTGTGACTTTTCGGGGTTTGAAGGGGTATACTGCGAGAACGAGTTAGACGAATGCGAGTCTAATCCGTGTCTCCATGGAGAATGTGTTGATGCTGTAAATCAATATATGTGCAACTGTAGCAACAGCGGTTACACAGGAAATCTATGTGAAACTGAAATAGACGAGTGTGGGTCCAGTCCTTGTGTGCATGGTTCCTGTACGGACGGACTAAACTGGTTTACGTGCAACTGCGAAGGCAGCGGGTATTCTGGAGTGCACTGTGAACTTGACATTGATGAATGCGCGTCTGACCCCTGCGTCAACGGACACTGCAGCAATGAAGTGAACACGTACAGCTGTAACTGTGACGGTTCAGGTTTCACGGGGGATTTCTGCGAGTTCGACATCAATGAATGCGCGTCTGACCCATGCGTGAACGGGCAATGCAACAATGAAATCAACAAGTACACGTGTATCTGTGACGATTCAGGTTTCACGGGGGACTTTTGCGAGACAGACATCAATGAATGCGCGTCTGACCCATGCGTGAACGGGCAATGTAACAATGAAATCAACAAGTACACGTGTATCTGTGACGATTCAGGTTTCACGGGGGACCTTTGCGAGACAGACATCAACGAATGCGCGTCTGACCCATGCGTGAACGGGCTATGTAACAATGAGATCAACAATTACCAGTGTAACTGTGACGATTCAGGTTTCAGGGGCGACCTATGCGAAATCGACATCAATGAATGTGCATCTAACCCATGTCTGCATGGCTCCTGCATCAACGGATTGAACCAATACACTTGTCACTGCGACAATACAGGCTTTACAGGAGCGCAGTGTGAACATGATATTGATGAGTGTTTGTCAAATCCCTGTGCCCACGGAAGTTGTGTAAACGGGATTAATGGGTACACTTGTAACTGCTCTGATACGGGTTACAATGGCACACACTGCGAGCATTATGTAGACGAGTGTGTGGAGGATACCCACGGATGTCGGAACGGGACGTGCCTCAACAGCGCCGGGGCGTACAACTGCACCTGCAATGATGGGTATGATGGCCAGCTGTGTCAAAACGACATCAACGAATGCTTGAATAGCTCCGTATGTGGGCGCGTCAATTGCACAAATTTCATTGGCGGTTATAGTTGTGACTGTGCGGCTGGTCTCTATGGCTATGACTGCGCTTTTGACATTGACGAGTGTCTGAACGACGATGCGTGTCACTTCCACGGCACCTGCACCAACACCTGGGGGAATTTCACGTGCGATTGCCACGAGAACTACGTCGGTAACCAGTGTCAGATATATCTGCTACCAGAAAAAGTACAGGCAAAACGTCCACAAGAAAAAGATCTCACGTCACTCAGACACGCGCTCATTGGTGGTGCAGTCTTCGCTGCCGTCACCACGACAACGCTCGTGGCATTCATTATCAACGACAGACTGTACCATTATCGAAAGCGAACATGCCAACAGAAGGCATCACCTAGAAGTCACGAGAAACCGGAAGTAAACAGTAAAGACTACCACTCAGAGAGCTCCATTGCTCAGGCTGAAGATATTGAACTAGAACTCAAATAACGAATCAATTTAATGATGCTTAAAAACATTATCAAGTACACCAGTTTTCGTGACATTAACTACGAGATTACTTCCGGAGGTAAATGTGTGGCATATATATGACTAAATGATTGACTAAATAAATTGGTGTATTTGGTATTCTTTCTGTTCATTTTGTATTTTGTTTTATTATTATTATTATTATTATTATTATTATTATTATTATTATTATTATTATTATTATTATTATTATTATTATTATTATTATTATTATTATTATTATTATTATTATTATTATAGACAGTCACAGACAACTGTTAATGGCCGTGCCTGATTTGTTTAGCATGAATTTTTAAATATAAAAAATAACTGGTTTAATTAAACATTTTGATAGGAATAGTAAAATGGTGAGAAAACTACCAACTATTTTGAGGAAGTGACATTTTTAAGAAATAATTGTCATGCTCGAATGAATACTGAATAGCCATCGAGTACACGTAGCTAATGCTGTGTTATTATCGCTTGAAAATCGTTATTCAGTTGAGAAATGGTCTAAGAAGTGACTTTTTTTGCGCTATTATTATTGCGGCTGAAGTTTACCCCCGCCCCTGTCCTCCTCCCCCCTCATCCTCCTCTTCAATCTTCGCAAATATTGTTCTTCTTCTATAACACTAAACCGAATATCTCAAATGTTAATGTCACACCAAAAACACTTCAATATCACAGTATAAAGAAAAAAAAACACTTTCTACACAGACAAATCTCAGTCTAAATACTGTTTTAAAAGCCAAAATCTGCAGTACCTGGCCACAGCCCACCTTTTTTTTTCTTTTTTTATTGAAGACTTAATTCAGTCATCACCCATCAATACAATGAAAAACACAAACAGATCAACGTTATCCAATTGGCTACCGGATAAGTGGTTACCGGACAGCCAGTTACCACATAAATGAGAAACCCGGACAAGTTACCACCACATATACTTTTTTTTTTTTGAGAAAATATATTTTTTGAGAAAATCTATCAATCATAAAGATTTTGTTAATTGCATTTCCAAGGTTGTACAACTGTGTTGAAAACAACGTGTCACTGGGGATTAGGGATTGAGATTATATGCACAGGATTTTGGAACTGCCGGAAATCTTATCCCTTCTACCGAGCGCACGACAATAAGGCCGGATTACGGTTACAGTAGTACCGCGGACGCTGAATAGCACTTTTCAGAAGTTCACTCAAACAGTTACATTTTCCAGCATTTCAAATGCACTAAAGCATTTAACATTCATAGTTGCAAATAACCTGTGGAGATCCAGTTGACCCACAGGGCTCTCTCATAGCCGAACACTGGCAGGACTTGCACTTTTCTATCTGTAAGAGTGACGTGGCAACTTTTGGCGCGGGGGGGAGGGGAGGGGAGGGCCAGTAGGCAGGCCACAGAGCTACTTTGTAGAACGTGGTTACTTGGTGTCATCGTAAGAATCTCCCTTCCGGTGGTATTCTAAGTGCCCACATCATCCCCCTCCGCCACCCCCCACCCGCAACCCAGAAAGAAAAACACTTATGTGTGGTAAAAAAACCAGTTCTGTCAGTTGTTGAATGTAATCCCCCTTTCTAACAAAACGGGATTATTTCAATAGTTAAGCTCCAATAGTTAAAGCTGCTGTGCTTAACCCCCCCCCCTCGTCCTGCAGTATAAAGCGGCGCCCTGATTTTGCATACCTTTAACATACCTTAACAAGTTTGTCCAAGGACAAAGTCCCAGCTTACGAAAAGCAAAAAGGCCACTTCTAGAGTGCATGAGCAAGGGAATTTCCCTGAAAACTTGGGCTTCAAAAGATGAGATGGCCAAGAACTAGCTCAATAATTAATTTAGCACCGGACCAGAACATAGACCGATAAATGCATACAAAGATTTGTTTCCCAGAAAAATGGTCTGATAGACTGCATAGTCTGCCATAGATATCTTCGAACAACGCTCGCATTTCGTACCAGTACGCGGTTCTTATTCAGACAGGTGCGCATGCTTATTAACACTTGACAAGCCTTTGGCTTGCAAGAGTTATATGAATTTTTCCGATTTTTTGTGTCTTCTTCTCCTCTGACACGATAGGCCCTAGGACCATGAAACTTGGGACTTATGAAGAGCTTGATCTGAACGTGTGCATGTAACTTTTTATTTTCGTCTTCGATTTCGTTTTCCTTGTTGAAAGGCCATGTGAAAAGAGTGTATTTTTGCAAGTAAATGGCATTTAACGTACACCACAGTACACAGCTGCTGAGCTTTGTGCGAGCTCTCACTGCGTAAATAGATAACACGGGGTATGCCTGCTCAGTAAATAAAACCTTAAGCCAACAAAACCAAACACTACTCGGCTTATAAGACGTATTCAAGCTGTGTTGTTTGCAATATATTATTCAAGACCCATTGAAGGAAGTATTTTTGCATTTAATTTTTGTCAAGTGTTTAACATTTCGCTAGCGAAATAAGGTTCTCGTTTAATTTGCGTTGATGCGCGGCTCTCATTTTGGAACAGTGCACATGTTTATTAACACTTGACAGGCCTTTGGCTTGCAATGGTTATATGAATTGGTGCGAGCAGCCGTTCGTCCTTTTTTTCTTCTTGACAGTTTTCCCATTTTTGTGTCTTCTTCTCTGACACTATGGGCCCTAGGACCATGAAACTTGGGACTTATGAAGAGCTTGATCTGAACGTGTGCATGTCACTTTTTATTTTCGTCTTCGATTTCATTTTCTTTGTTAAAACGATATGTGAAAAGAGTGTATTTTTTTGCAAGTAAATGTGGAGCATTTAACGTACAGCACAGAATACCACACAGTTGCTTAGCTTTTTGCGAGCTCTCACTGCGTAAACAGATAACACAGTGTATGCGTGATCAGTCAATCAAACCTTAAATCAACAAAAACCAAACACTACTCGGCTTATAAGACGTATTCAAGCTGTGTTGTTTGCTAATATATTTAGCTGCTATTAAGTTATCAACCTATGGAGTTTTTTTCTTGACAGTGGTCCGATTTTTTTGGAATATTATAAGCCGCATACTGCTGTGCCATAAGCTCTGTACATAGTTGTATAACACACTGTATGCATGTTGTAAAATACTTTATATTATTCAAGAAATAACACATTTAAGGAAGTATTTTCGCGTTTCAATTTTTGTCAAGTGTATAACATTTCGCTAGCGAAATACTGTTCTAGTTTAACTTGCGTTGATGCACTTGTCGCATTTTGGACCAGTGCGCATGTTTATTTACCTTGTGTTGATGTATGGTTCTTATTTCGGATCAGTGCGCATGTTTATTTAACTTGCGTCGACGCGCGGTTCTTATTTCAGACCATTGTGCATGTTTATTTAACTTGCGTTGATAGCGGTACTTATTTTGGACAAGTGCACAAGTTTCCTTAGGTTGCATTGATGCGGGGTTCGCATTTCGGACAACAGTGCGCATGTTTATTCAACTTGCGTTGTTGAGCAGTTCCAATTTCAGACCATTGCGCATGTTTATTTAACTTGCGTTAGTGCGCGGTTCGCATTTCGGACCAGTGCGCATGTTTGTTTAACTTGCGTTGATGCGCGGTGCTTATTTTGGACCAGTGCAAATGTTTATTTAACTTGCGTTGATGCGCGGTTCTTATTCTGGACCAGTGCGCATGTTTATTTAAGTTGTGCTGATTCGCAGTTCTTATTTATCTTGAATAGTGCGCATGTTATTCAAGTTGCGTTAATGCGTAGTTCTCATTTCGAACCGGTGCGCATGTTTATTTAACTCGGATGCACGGTTGATGCACGGTGCTAATTTTGGTTCAGTGTGCTTGCTTATTTAGCTTGTGTCGATGTGCGGTTCGTGTTTAAGACCAGTGCGCATTTTTTTTTAACTTGCGTTAATGCTCGGTTACAATTTCTGACCAGCGTGTTTGTTTATTAAGCTAGCGTCGATGAGCGCTTCGCATTTTCCACCAGTGCGCATGATTATTTAACTTATGTTGATGCGTGGTTCGCATTTCGGACCAGTGTGCATGTTTATTTAACTTGCATTGATATCCGGTTCACATTTCTGACCAGTGCTCATGATTCTTTAGGTTGCGTTGATGCGCGGTTCGCATTTCGGACCAGCGCACAGGTTCATATAACTTGCGCTGCATTTCGGACCGGTACGCATATTATTTAAGTCCCGTCGAAGTCCGACTTTTATGTCTATTCAACTTGCGTCGATGCGTGGTTCTTTCTTCGGATCACTGCGCATGTTTATTCAACTTGCGTAGATGCGCGGTTCTCATTTCGGACCACTGCGCATGTCTATTCAACTTGCGTCGATGCCTGGTTCTTTTTCGGACTAGTGCGCATGTATGTTAAACTTCCGTCGATGCGCGTCGATCTACAATACATACATTTTCATTGCATAAAATTTCAGAACGCTGAATCGAATATTTTCGGAGAACTCTTCTGGACAAACTCTATCTCCTTGCAAACAAGTTTCAATAAAAATACACATTTTTAGCCGATTTCAAAAATAATACGACGTTGCATAATGTATAATATATATATGTTCACTGCATAAAATTTCAGAACGCTGGATCTTATAATTTTACAAAACGCGTGCTAACAAATTTCCTGAAAATTTCTTGGAAAAAAAAACAGCCATTTTTGACAAGTCATATTTTTAGGAATTTTTTACCGATTTCACAAATTATACGACGCTGCACATCTACATGATATATATTTTCACTGCATAAAATTTAAGAACGCTGGATCGAATAGTTTTGTAGAACGCGTCTGGACAAAATCTACCTCCGTGCAAACAGGTTTACATAAACAAGTTTGTCCAAGGACGAAGTCCCAGTTTACGAAAAATGATAAGGCTAATTCCAGATCCGTGCATTTCGGATCAGTGCGCATGTTTATTTAACTTACGTTGATGCGCGGTTATTATTTCGGACCATTGCGCATGTTTATTTAACTTGTGTTGATGCGTGGTTCGCATTTTGGACCAGTGCGCATATTTATTTAGTTTGCGTTGATATCCGGTTCGCATTTCGGACCAGTGTACCTGTTTCTTTAGGTACGCAGGTTCATTTAACTTGCGTTGACATGTGATTTGCTTTCGGAGCAGAACGCATGTTTATTTAAGTCCCGTCGATGCCCGACTGTTATGTCTATTCAACTTGCGTCGATTCATGGTTCTTTCTTCGGACCACTGCGCATGTTTATTTAAGTTGCGTTGATGCGCGCTTCTCATTTCAGACCACTGCGCATGTCTATTCAAGTTGCGTCGATGCGTGGTTCTTTTCTCGGACCGGTGCGCATATTTAACTTGCGTTGATGCGCGGTGCTTATTTTGGACCAATTCGCATGTTTATGTATCTTCCGTCGATGCTCGGTTCGCAATTCCGGCCATTGCCCATGTTTATTTAACTTGTGTTGATGCGTATTTCTCATTTCAGACCAGTGCGCATATTTATTTAACTTGCGTTGATGCGCGGTTCGCATTCCGGACCACTGCGCATGTTTATTTAACTTGCCTCGATGTGCGGTTCGCATTTCGGACCAGTGCGCATGTTTCATTGGTTTCATCGTTGTGTAGTTCTTTTTTCGGACCAGTGCCCATTTTTATTTAACTTGCGTTGATGCGCGGTGATTATTTTGGACAAGCTCGCATGCTTATTTATCTTCGTCGATGCGCGATTCGCAATTCTGGGCATTGCCCATGTTTATTTAACTTGTGTTGATGCGTGGTTCCCATTTCAGACCAGTGCGCATGTTTCTTTGGGTTGCGTTGATGCGCAGTTCTTTTTTCGGACCACTGCGCATGTTTATTTAACTTGCCTCGATGTATGGTTCGCATTTCGGACCAGTGCGCATGGGTCTTTCAACCCCTTAGGGATGCATCAAACCAAAAAAAAAAAAAAAAAGAGAGAGATGGAGGAAAAGCATTTGAAGTTTTTTTTTTCTTTTCAAAAACTCCCTAAATATACAAAAATTGTCCGATCTACTAAAAAGCACAAGCCGTATGCACGACCCTTTAGGGTACCTCATACCCCCAAAAAATGACATCGGATCAAAAATGTAGGAGGCTTCAAAAATTCCCCAAAAATTCGAAAATCAGCCAATCGACTAAAAAAGCACAAGCCGTATGCATGACCGCTTTGGGATGCCTCACACCAAAAATAAATGATATCGAATCAAAATTGTAGGAGTAGATGCATTTTGAATTGTTTTCGAAATTTTTGCTTAAAAAATTCCCCAAAAATTCGAAAATTACCCGATCGACTAGAAAAGCACAAGCCGTATGCACGACCCCTTAGGGATGCCTCACAACAAAAATAAATGACATCGAATCAAAGTTGTAGGAGGAGATGCATTTTGAAACAAAGTTTACTAAATAAACAACTAATTAACTAACTAACTAACTAACTAACGGACGCCATCCGCAGACCGATAGGAATACCCCAGCTTACGTGTAACGTAAGCTGGGCTAAAAATGGGCTCTCATAGCCAAAAATTGCTGAGACCTAAAATACAGTCCAATGACCTGCAAAAACCTGTCATTCATATTTTGATTATGCCACAAATGGACAATGGGAAGGTACTATTGTGATCTCTTTGCTGGACAATCCTGCCTCACACATTGAGAATGTAGGCCAAAAAACTATACATTACAGAACATTGTTATCGAAACTATCTATATCCTACCCGGTGGTATTGCACGGGCGTAGATATCCACCACCACCCCCACCCCCACCAAAAAAAAACTGCCAGTCCTACCAAAACCCCTTTGACCCACCAACATCAGCTCCCCAACCCCCCCCCCCCCCCCGAAAAAAAAATGTCATCCATTTCTTTCCCCACTTTTAACGGATATTCTTGTTATTTTGGGATAGGGCTGGACTTGGAAAGCTGGGGTGGCCCAGGATGTTTAAACGTGCAGTTTGTAGGTGCGAACAGTGAAGGTAGCCATGGGAGCGAGAGTTCGGCCATGGGGAGTTGGATCCCATTACCGTGTCATTCGGTATCTCCAAAAAGGAGTAAAACTTCAACGTACAAAATTTAAAGAATTGACAAATGCTAAAGTCTACAAAATCAAGACAGCATTTTGTGATTGTAGATGCAATGGATTATTAAAATGTGTAATAAGTACTCGCGTCTATTGGGTATTAATTTTTGGAAATCGGTAGATATCACGCTCCAAAATGCTACTGCAATTAACTATGAAACTGTTCCCGTGATTGATGCAGATATATGTCGTTGTCACCTGTCCATCACTTTTTTTTTTAATCACAGTAACGGACATGTTGCCCAACAGCTCCCAAAATAGATGCCAAAACCGGTCTATTTCTCGCATTTGACAACATGACCATAATATCGCTGTCCTAGTTGCCGTTTGCTTAAATGTCGTTGGCTTATATGTCGCGCCGTATACGTTGCTGGCCTATGTGTCGTTGGCATATTTATCAGGATACCGATTATTGCATCAACAACAACAACAACAACAAATTTTCATCGCAGTAATGACCACCTTGTTTAAGTATAGTTAAAAGTATACAAGCTAAACATGAAATGACATTAAAATAAATTTTCCAAGGGCAAAGTCCTGGCTTGCGAAAAGCGATAAGACTAATTCCAGCATGCATTTTAGACCAGGGCGCATGTATATTTAACTTGCTTTGATGCGCCGTTTTTATTTTGGACAAGTGGGCATGTTTATTTAACTTGGGTCGGTCGATGCGCGGTTTGCATTTGAGAACACAGCGCATGTTTATTTAACTTGCGTTGATGCGTGTTTGGCATTTCCAGTGTTACGAAAAAAGGACAATTCATATTTTGTTGAAAATCGAGAAAACATTAATGTGAATCACATCGTATCATTTTTTGTAATTTTTATACTGAAATGCTCGCTTTCACAGCGATTAAAAATGTTTGCATACCTGATTGTACTTCTACATTGTCCTGAATATTACCAAAAGAGTTATCTCGCTTTTTCCCATCAAAGTTTGCAAATGGGTACGCTTTGATAAGAATTCTGACTGTTTATTCCTTTTTCTTTGTTTTTTTTTTTCGTCTCGGATGTTTCCAGAAAACTCTTCCTACGCTATCTGACCTAGGGCGATGAAATCTGGCACAGAAACAGAGAGTGATGAGATGTGGTGAAATCCTTAATTTTTTTACCTTGACCTTCAAGGTCAAGACCAAATTGAAGTCAGAGTATTTTTGATACTTTGACTCATTGCAAATGGGTGTCATTGTAATGCGTGTAACGAAATTCGGTCTAATTAACATAAAAAAGTATCAAAATAAAAAAAAGGATGAAAAGCGAAAACAAGAATGTCCAGGGACATTGTGACCAGCCGGGATCTAGTGAATCTATGAATAAGCTTTTCTGGTTGCCGAAAGTGGTAGTCACATTCTACAAGCTTGTCCAAGAATAAAGCCCCAGCTAACGAAAAGCGATAAAACCAAATCCAGCCTGCTTGAACAAGGGAATTTCCCTAAAAATTGGGCTTCAAAGGACGAGATGGCAATAAGCTAGCTAAATAATTAATTTAGCAACGGACCCGAACATAGACCGATAAATACATACAAAGATTTTTTCCCAGAAAAATAACTTCGAACAACGTATCGAAATTGTATCCACACATGTGTACTGTTGACATGTACTGTCGGACATACACAATTAGTTCAAGCAGCAGGAACGATCAGAAACGACCAAACACATGTGCCTTTTGAAAAGAAGAAAACGCCGCGTCTAAAACATCATTACTGAAGTTCAATGTTTTGGTATGTATTATTTTGAGGGGTTTGCATTTCCGACCAGTGAGCATGTTTATTTAACTTGTGTCGATGCACAGTTCACATTTCAGACTAATGCGCATGTATATTCAACTTCCGTTGATGAGTGGTTCGCAATTCGGACAAGTGCGCATATTTATTTAGCTTGCGTTGATGCGCTGTTTACAATTCGGACCACTGCGCACGTTTATTTAACTAGCGTTGATCAGCGTTTCTTATTTAAGACCAGTGCGCATGTTTATTTAACTTGCGTTGAGAAGCGGTTCGCATTTCCGACCACTACGCAAGATTATTTAACTTGCGTTGATAAGCGGTTCGCATTTCCGACCACTACGCAAGTTTATTTAACTTGCACTGACGCGCGGTTTGAATTTTGGACCAGTGCGCACATTCATTGAACTTGCGTCGATGCTCGGTTCGATTTCGAACCCGTGCGCATGTTTACAAAACTTGCGTCGATGCGAGGTCCGTATGTCGGACCAATGGGCATGTTTATTCAACTTACAGGTTTTTGTGGATCGCCTAAAAATAATTTTTCCAGAGGGGCCTAACTGGAGAAGAATCGTACAAAATTGGAAAGGAATTCAATAAAAATTGTGGGAGAAGAAACATTTTCCAAATTAAACGCCAATAAATTAAAAAATATACCTCATATCGCCAATTTTTGGCGGATCGCAAAAAATGAGGAACTTTTCAAAAGAGGACTACTTAGAGAATAATCGTACAAAATTTTAAGAAAATCTGGTCAAAATTGTGCGAAAACAAAAAAGCATTTTGAAAATTGGTGAATAAAATCACAAATGTCCCCGGTCGCCAAAAAGAGTAAATTTTCACGATAGGCTTACCTAGAGAACAGTCGTAGAAAATTGGAAAGGAATCAGATCAAAATTGTGGGAAAAGAAGCATTTTGAAAATTACGCAACAAAAAATTAAAAATGACCCCCATTTGCCCAATTTTAAAGGGATCACCAAAACAAGTGAATTTTCAAGGAAGCACTATGTTAAGAAAATTCGTACAAAATTTGAAGAAAATCTGATCAAAATTGTGGGAGAAGAAGCATTTTGAAAATTGGCAAATTACAAATTACAAATGTCCCTAATTTAGCCAATTTTTGGCGGATTGCCAAAAAAAGTAACTTTTCACGGGAGGTCTACCTAGAGAACAATCATCCAAAATTGGAAAGGAATCCGATCAAACTTGTGCGAGAAGAAGCAATTTCAAAATTAGATACCAAAAAAAAAAAAAAAATGTCCCCCATTTGGCCAATTTTTGGCGGGTCGCGAAAATGAGTAAATTTAAAAAAGAGGCCTTCCTAAGGAATATTCGTGCAAAATTTGAAGAAAATCTGATCAAAATTGTGGGAGAAGAAGCATTATGAAAATTGGAAACCACGAAATTAAAAATGTCCCCTCTTTGGCCAATTTTTTGCGGATCGCCAAAAAGAGTAATGTTTTAAGAGAGGTCTAACTAGAGAACAACTAGCCAAAATTGGAAAGGAATCCGATCAAAATTGGGGAAGAAGCAATTTCAAAATTACATACCAAAAAATTTAAAAATGTGCCCCGTTTGGCCAATTTTTGCTGGATCGCCAAAACGAGTAATTTTTAAAGAGAGGCCTACCTACAGAACATTCGTGTAAAATTTGAGAGGAATCCGATCAAAACTGAAGGAGAAGCAGTTTAAGTAAAACTTTACACACGTACATACGTACATACAGACGACGGATACTCCTCTATTGATAGGATAAGACCAGCCCGACATAGTCGGCTGGTCTGCAAATTATCAAAAAAGGATGAAAATTAAAATATACATAGAAAAAGTATTTAAGGATAAAAAAGGATAAAATCGGGCTTTTGCATTTCGGAATACAGCGCATGTTTACTTAACTTGTGTTGATGTGTGGTTGGCATTTCGGACTAGTGCGCATGTTTATTTAACTTCCGCATGTTTACTGGTTCGCAAGTTTGTTTGGCTTGCGGTGATGCGCGGTTCACATTTCGGACTAGTTTGCATGTTTATTTAATCCCTTTTGATATGAGGTTTTTATTTTAGTATAGTGCGCATGTCTATTAACTTGCGTTGATGTGCAGGTTTGTATTTCGGACCAGTGCGGATATTTATTTCACTTGCGTCGATGTGCGGTTCGCATTTCGAATCAGTGTGCATGTTTATTTAACTTGCGTCGATGCACGGTTCGAAATTCGGACCATTCCCATGTTTATTCAACTTCCTCTGATGACCGGTTGGCATTTAGGACTAGTGCGCATGTTTATTTAGCTTGCGCTAATGCGCGGTTCGCATTTCGAGCCAGTGCGCATGTTTGTTTAACTTGTGGTGATGCGCGATTGGCATTTCGGACCACAGCGCATGTTTAATTAACTGGTATCGATGCGCGGTTCGCACTTCGGACCAATGCCCATGTTTATTTAACTTCCGTCGATGTGCAGGTCTTATTTCGCTTGTGCGCATGTTTTTTAAGAAATTCTGAAAAAATTCCAACATTTTCCAATTCACTCAAAACGCACGAGAGGTTTGCACGCCCCGTTAGAGACGGCTCATACCAAAAATAAACGACATCTGATAAAAACCGTAAAAGGAAATGCATTTTGAAATTTTGCTTTAAAACTTGCCTGATCGGCTCAAAAAGTAAAAGTCTTATTCACGACCCCCTTAAGAATGCCTCAAACCCAAAACAAATAACAGGGTTCGTAGCGAAAACTGACTTTCAGATTCAAGACTTTTCAAGACAGCTGAGATTTTTTTCAAGATATTTTTATGATTTTTTTCAAAAATTTTTTAAGTTGTCCGATCGGGTAAAAAAAGCACAAGCCGTACGCACGATTCCCTAGGGATGCTTCATACCAAAAATAAATGACATTGGACCCAAGATGTAGCAGATGCATTTTGAATTAGTGTCTTCAAAAATTCCCCAAAAACATAAGAATCGACTAAAAATAGCACAGGCAGTATGCACGACAATTTAGAGGTGCCTCGGACCAAAGAAAATGATATCGGATTAAAAATATAGGAGACCAGTGAGATCCCCCCATCGACTAAAAAAGCACAGCCGTCTGCAGGGATGCCTCATGCCAAAAATAAATGACATATTGAGATGCATATTGAAACAAAATTCACTAAATAAACAATTGACTAGCGGACGCTGGGCTAAAAACTGTTTCAGCGAAAAAAATCTGAAGAGTGCGGGTACAACAGTAGGATTTTGTGTTGCAGTTGTCAGTTCTACAACCGTCTGGCGATGTTGATATTGTTGCTATTAAGAAAAGGAAGGCTTTTTAAACCCATCGAATAAAGCCCAGCATATAGTGTAATAAATTTGTAACTACATTCAGAAATGTTCATTGATTTCACTGGTAGACATTTGTTCAGCGGCCAGTTTACTGCAGGCCATTTGTCCGGTGCCAGTTGTCCTACACCCTATTGCATAACCGAAAACAGATTTATACGAAAAATCATATTTTGTCAGTACAAGAACTGATAATATTTTATAACATTTTTTACTGAGCTTTACGGGATAGACTCGAAATCTTTGCAGATTGCTCCAAAACAAAATTTTGAATCCAAAACAAAAAAATATTTAGAGGACAAAACTTTCAATAGCGATGAGAACATTTTTTTCTTTTCTGATATCTCTGCTTCCAAATATATATATACGACGTGGAATAAAACAAAGCCCGTACATGGTACAGTTTGTCGGAGCTTTCAAGAAGGAATACAGATATGAGAACAGTCGGGTCCAAAAAAAAACGGGAATTTTATTAAGCGCAGTAGGCATGACAAACCATCAGAAGGGGATCCGTCAGTGTTTTCCCAGAGGGGCATTTCTGCCCCTCTCTCACCATTTTAGCCCCTTTCTGGAACACTCGTGTTGACTCGTGTTTTAACCCATCAAACCCCTGTGAAAACGGAGGGCTGTGCTCAGCGATTGAACAATGGCGTGGCTTTGAGTGCAACTGTACTTACACCGGCTACAGCGGTACAAACTGTGAGGTTAAGGTGGATGAATGTGCGTCTAATCCATGCTTACATGGAACATGCAATGACCTGATTAATCGTTTCACGTGCGATTGTAATGACACTGGATTTGGCGGGGTATACTGCGAGAACGAGTTAAATGAATGCGAGTCTAATCCGTGTCTTCATGGTGAATGTGTTGATGTTGTAAATCAATACATGTGTAACTGCAGCAACAGCGGATACACAGGAACTCTATGTGAAACCGAAATAGATGAGTGTGGATCCAATCCTTGTGTGAATGGTTCCTGTATCAATGAAATAAACCAGTACACATGTGTCTGTGAAGGCGGTTATTCTGGAGTCCACTGTAAAAGTGAAATTGATGAGTGTTTGTCAGATCCGTGTGTCCATGGAAGCTGTATAAACGGGATTAATGAATACATGTGTAACCGCTCTGAAACGGGCTACAATGGCACACACTGCGAGCAGGATGTGGACGAGTGTGCGGAGGATAGCCACGGATGCCGGAACGGGACGTGCGTGAACAGCGCCGGGGCGTACACCTGCACCTGCAATGAAGGATACGACGGCCAACTGTGCCAGAACGACATCAACGAATGCTTGAACAGCTCCGCATGTGGGCGCGTCAATTGCACGAATTTTATTGGCGCTTACAGTTGTGACTGCCCGGACGGTTTATATGGTTACAACTGCGCTAATGACATTGACGAGTGTCTGAACGAAGACGCGTGTCACTTCCACGGAATCTGCACCAACACCAAGGGTAATTTCACTTGCGATTGCTTCGAGAACTACGTCGGTAATCAGTGCCAAATATATCTGCTACCAGAAAAAGTACAGGCAAAACATGCAGACGAAAAAGATCTGACGTCACTCAGACACGCACTCATTGCCGGTGCAGTAGTCGCTGCCGTCTGCATGACAACGCTCGTGACGTTCATTATCGACGACAGACTTTACCACTGTCGAAAGCGAACACGCCAACAGAAGGCATCAATTAGAGGTCACGAGAAACCGGAAATAAACAGTAACGACTACCAATCAGAGAGCTCCATCGTTCAAGATGAGGATATTGAACTAGAGCTCAAATAACGAATTAATCTAACGACGCTTAAAAACATTATTAAGTACACTACTTTTTGTGACAAAAACGCCAAGAAGGTAAATGATGTGTGGGATATATATGACTAAACGATTGACTCTACACATCCCAGTGCACCTATATTTTTTCAGTATGTATTTTGTTTCAGCATTGTTTTTATTTATTATTATTGGTAATAGTCATTGGCCTTCTTAATGGCTAAATCTGATTTGTTTTGCATGCACTTTTAAAGGATTAAAAACACTGGCTTTATTAGGTCTTGATAGGAACAGTAAAATGGTGAAAAAACTGCCAACTATTTTGAAGGAATGAAATTTTTTTACCAATTAACTTCTAATTCTCGAATGAATACTTGATAGCCATCAAGTACAATTAACTGGCGCTTTGTGAATATCGCTTTAGGATCGTTATACAGTTTAGACACGTAACCTAAGAAGTGGCCTTTTTGCGCTATTATAACGGCTGAATTTCCCCCAACCCCGCCCCCTCTCCTCCTACTCAACCCGCCTCTTCATCCTCTTCAACCTTCGCACCTATTATTCTTCTTTTTAACACTAAATAGGATATCTTAAATGTTGAATTCATACCAAAACACTCCAATATGACAGTATAAAGTAAAGTATAAAGTATAACACTCTTAAACGACAAACCTCAATCCAAATCTTGTTTTGAGAGCTAAACTACATATATATTTACCATGTGTAGTACACAATGAACATCTGGAGAGATTTCCAGCTCTCGAAATGTCGATGGCAACATGGCCAAATACAGAACTACCCCCACAGCTCTGATAGGGTGTACGTCACACTTCCATGTAGGATACCATAATCTTATTTCCGTAATTGCTTGTTGAAACTAGAGCGGCCAGTGCATACAAAACATAACTTTACAGGCTTATATTACACACTTTCAATCCACACCTATTTCGTTTCTTGTTTTTATAAACAAAAAAAGGTCTCCCCGATTAAACCCATTAATCTTCAATAACCATTTTCCTTCTTTTATTATTAAAATAAACGAAACATTTCTAAAACAGATTTTACCACACGTCTTTTTCAAGCGAATCTTCAAGGTGGTCGATAAAACGGGTTTTACTGTATGTCCTGTTTTATCCAGGTCTGAAAGTTGGTCACTACAGCAGTTTTACTTTACGTTATATTTTTACCTGCGCCTGGAAGTAAGTCAAGTCATGCAGGTTTTACCGTACGTCTCTTTATCCGAATATAAAAGGGGTAACGGCAAGCAGGTTTTACTTTTCTTTTTATCCGGGCCTTGAAGGTGGTCTGGATTCTTTTTTTATCTTTTTTCATCCCCCTCAATCCGCCCCCAACAACCTCCCCAGTGTAACGTAGGTATGACTCTAAACGCAACCCTAACCCCTTAACTCAAGGTCATGGTAATGGTCTGCACCCTAGGTGTAGTTATAGCCATGATACATTACCTTGTCTCCGTACATTCATATCGGCCAAAAATCACGCATGAATCGGACATGAAATACTTAACTTCCTTAAAACAAGAATGTTCAGGGACACTGTGACCAGTCGAGATATAGTGAATCTATGAATAAGCTTGTCTGGGTACCAAAAGTGGTAGTCACATTGTACAAGTTTGTCAAACGACAAAGTCCCAGATTAAGAAAAGCGATAAGACCAATTCCAGAGTGCATGAACAAGGGAATTTTCCTGAAAAAGATGAGATGGCACAGAGCTAGCTAAATAATTAATTTAGCAACGGACTCAAACATAGACCGATAAATACATACAAAGATTTGCTTCCAAGAAATCTGGAAAACAGATCGTGTGTATCTCTGGTAGACTGGGTAGTATCGAAATTGTATCCACACACGTGTACTGTTAACTTGTACTGTCAGACATACACAATTATTTCAAGCAGCAGAAATGACCAGAAAGGACCAAAGACATGTGCCTTTTAAAAAGAAGAAAACGCCGCGTCTAAAACATCACACTACTTAAGTTTTAATGTTCTGTTATGCATTATTTTGTGGGGATTGCGTTTCCCACCAGTGCGCATGTTCATTTGACTTGCGTTGATGTGCGGTTTGCATTTCGGAAAAATGCGCATGTTTATTTAACCAGCCGTTATGCTCTGTTCGCATTTGGGACCAATGCACACGTTTATTTAGCTTACGTTGATGTGCGGTTCGCAAAGCGAACCAGTGCGCATGTTTATTTGATATGCATGGCTGTGCATGTTTACTTAACTTACGTTGATGCGCGGCTCGCATTTCATACCAGTGAGCATGTTTATTCAACTTACATTGATAAGCCGTTCGCATTTCTTAAAAGTGCGCATGTTTGTTAGGCTTGTGTTGATGCGCGTTTGACTTTTCGGACCAGTGCACATGTTTATTCAATTTGCACTGAAACGCGATTCTTATTTTAGTCCAGTGCGCATGTATACTTAAACTTGCGTCGATGCGCGATTCGCATTTTGGAAAAATGCGCATGTATATTCAACTTCCGTTGATGAGCGGTTCGCAATTCGGACCAGTGCGCATATTTATTTAGGTTGCGTTGATGGGCTGTTCACATTTCGGACCACTGCGCATGTTTATTTTACTTGCGTTGATCAACGTTTCTTATTTTAAACCAGTGCAAATGTTTATTTAACTTGCGTTGATGTGCGGTTCGCATTTCGGAACAGTGCGCAAGTTTATTTAATTTGCACTGATGGGAGATTCGCATTTCGGACCAGTGAGCATGTTTATTTAATTTGCGTTGATGAGCGGTTATTGTTTCGGACCAGTGCGCATATTTATTTAATTTGCGTCGATGCGCGTTTCAATTTCGAACCAGTGCGCATGTTACCAAACTTGCGTCGATGTGCGGTAAGCATTTCAGATGCGCACGTTTATTCAACTTACAAATTTTGGCGGATCGCCCAAAACAAATTAATTTTTTCAAGAGGGGCCTAACAGGAGGAGAATCGTACAAAATTAGAAAGGAATTCAATAAAAATTGTGGGAGAAGAAGCATTTTCCAAATTAAACGCCAAAAATTAAAAATGCCCCCTCTTTGGCGGATCGCCAGAAACCGTAAGATTTCACGAGGGCCATACCTGCAGAACATTCGTGCGGAAGTTAAAGAAACTCTGATAACAATTGTTCGAGAAGAAGCATTTTGAAAATCAGACACCAAAAAATAAAAAAAAAACCCATTCGGGTATTTTTGGGCGGTTCGCCAAAAATAAAGTAAATTTTCAAAGGAGGACTATGTTGAGAATATTCGTACAAAATCTGAAGAAAATCTGATCAAAATTGCTCGAGAAGAAGCATTTTGAAAATTGGCAACAAAATTTAAAATGCTCCAAATTTAGCCAATTTTTGGCCGAACGAAATTTTTTTTTCACGAGAGACTTACCTATACAACTGTCCAAACTTAGAAAAGAATCCGATCACAATTGTGGAAGAAGAAGCATTTTGAAAATTAGACACCAAAAATTTCAAAAATGCCCCCATTTGGCCAATTTTGGGTCGATCGCCAAAATTAGTACTTTTTCAAAAGAGGCCTACCAAGGGAATAATAGTACAATATCTCACTAAAATCCGATCAAAATTGGGTGAAAAGAAGCATTTTGAAAATTGGCAACAACAAATTTTAAATGCCCCCATTTAGCCAATTTTTGGCAGATTGCCAAAAAAGTAAATCTTCAACAGAGGCCTATCTAGAGAACAACTGCCAAATTGGAAAAGAAACCGATAACAATTGTGGGAGAAGAATTTTCAAAATTAGACACCAAAAAATTTTAAAACGCCCCCAATTTAGCCAATTTTTGGTGGATCGCCAAAATGAGTAATTTTTCAAAAGAGGCCTGCCTAGGGAATAATAGTGCAAAATTTGAAGAAAATGTGATCAAACTTGTTCGAGAAGAAGCATTTTGAAAATTGGCAACAAATAATTTTAAATGCCCCTTATTTAGCCAATTTTTGGCACACCGCTAAAAAAAGTAATTTTTCAAGAGAGACCTACCTAGAGAACAACTGTCCAAAATTGGAAAGGAATATGACAAAAATTGTGGGAGAAGAAGCATTTTGAAAATTAGACACCAAAAAATTTTAAAATGCCACCCCCCACCCCCGATTTGGCCAATTTCTGGCAGATCGCTAAAATGAGTAATTATTCCAAAGAGGCCTACCTAGGGAATATTCGTACAAAATTTGAAGAAAATCTGATCAAAGTTGTGGGGGAATAAGCATTTTGAAAATTGGTAACCGAAAAATTTTAAATGCCCCCATTTAGCCAATTTTTGGCAGACCGCCAAAAAATAATTTTTAAAGACAGGCCTACCTAGAGAGCATTCTTGTAAAGTTTGAGAGGAATCCGATCAAAACTAAAAGAGAAGAAGCATTTTAAGTAAAAGTTTACACACGCATATACGTACATACAGATTACGGATGTCACTCTATTGCTAGGATAAGACGAACCCGGCATAGTCGGTTGGTCTGAAAACTAGCACATCAGAGACGCAGGATCCCCCGTGTAACACACACACATATATATTGTATATATATCTATATATATATATATATATATATATATATATATATATATATATATATATATATATATATATATATATATATATATATATTCACTGCAAAAAAAAATTCAGAACGCTGGATCAATTAGTTTCGGAAAATGCGTCTGGACAAAATGTCCGTGCAAACATGTTTACATAAACAAGTTTTCCAAGGACAAAGTCCCAGCTTAAGAGAAGGGACAGGACCAATTCGCATGTTTATTTAGCTTGCGTTGATGCGTGGTTCGGATTTCGGACCAGTGCGCATGTTTATGTAACCTGTGCTGATGTGCGGTTACAACTTCAGATCACTGCGCATGTTTATTTAACTTGCGTTGACGTGCGGTTTTTATTTTGGACCAGTGTGCATATTTATTTAACCTGCGTTGATGTGCGTTTATTTCGGACCAGACCGCATGTTTAGTAAATTGCGCTGATGCACGGTTCGCATTTTAACTTAACTTCCGTTGGTGAGCGGTGCGCATTTTGAACCCGTGCGCATGTTTATTTAAAAATGTAGGAGATACATTTTAAAAGTTTTTCTTCAAAAATTCCCCAAAACTTCCAAAAATCACCCAATCGACTAGAAAAGCACAAGCCGTATGCACGACCCCTTAGGGATGCCTCACACCAGAAATAAATGACATCGGATTAAAATTGTAGGAGGAAATGCATTTTTGCAACAAAGTTTACTAAATAAACAACTAACTAACTAACGGACGCCATCCGCAAACCGATAGGAATACCACAGTTTACGTGCAAGGTAAGCTGGGCTAATAATATTCTTACTTCAGTAACAACAAAAGCAGCAGTCGTTTCCGGCCTCCACTGCTTCTAACATGCAATGAACTAAGAAGACTTGTGATTTGTTAATGGTAGTTCACACAAGGCAAGTTTGTCCAAGGACAAAGTCCCAGCTTACGAAAAGCAATAAGACCCAATTCCAGCGTGCATGAGTAAGGGAATTTTCCTGAAAAATTGGGCTTCAAAAGATGAGACGGCAAAGAGCTAGCCCAATAATTAACTTAGCACCGGACCAGAACATAGACCGATAAATGCATACAAAGATTTCTTTCCCAGAAAAATGGGAAACAGATTTTTTGTATCTCTGGTAGACTGGAAGTGCGCATGTTTATTTAATTTTGCGTAGATGCGCGGCTCCCATTTTGGAACAGTGCACATGTTTATTTAACTTGCGTTGATGTGCGGTTCGCATTTCTGACGAGCGCCCATGTTTTTGTTTTTTTTACCTTTTGTGAATGTGCGGTTCTTATTTCGGATCAGTGCGCACGTTTATTTACCTTGTGTTGATGTGCGGTTCTTATTTCGGATCAATGCGCATGTTTATTTACCTTGTGTTGATGTGCGGTTCTTATTTCGGATCAGTGCGCATGTTTATTTACCTTGCGTCGATGCGCGATTCTTATTCCAGACCAATACGCATGTTTATTTTACTTGCGTTGATGAGCGGTACTTATTTTGGACAAGTTTCCATAGGTTGCCTTGATGCGCGGTTCGCATTTCGGACCAGTTTGCACGCTTATTTAACTTGCATTGATGCACGGTGCTTATTTTGGACGTGTGCCTATATTTATTTAACTTGCGTTGGTGAGCAGTTCGAATTTCGGATCATTACGCATGTTTATTTAACTTGCGTTAATGCGCGGTTCGAATTTCGGACCAGTGCGCATGTTTATTTAACTTGCGTTGATGCGCAGTGCTTATTTTAGACCACTGCAAATGTTTATTTAACTTGCGTTGGAGGGTAGTTCGCATTTCGAACCACTGCGCATGTTTATTTAACTTGCGTTGATGCGCGGTTCGAATTTCGGAGAAGTGCGCATCTTTATTTAACTTGCGTTGAAGCGGGGCTTATTTTAGACCAGTGCAAATGTTTATTTAACTTACGTTGGCGCGTGGTTCGCATTTTGAACCACTGCGTATGTTTATTTAACGTGCGTCGATGCGCGGTTCTTATTTCAGGCCAATGCGCATATTTCTTTAACTTGAGTTGATGCGCGGTTCTTATTCTGGACCAGTGCGCATGTTTATTTAAGTTGCGGTGATGCGCAGTTCTTATTTTGAATAGTGCGCATGTTATTTAAGTTACGTAAATGGGCAGTTCGCATTTCGAAATAGTGCACATGTTTATTTAACTTGCGTTGATACAAGGTGCTTATTATGGTCCAGTGTGCTTGCTTATTTAGCTTGTGTTGCTGTGCGGTTCGCATTTCGGACCAGCGCACATGTTTTTTTTTAACTTGTGTTGATGCGTGGTTCGCATTTTGGACCATTGCACATATTTATTTAACTTGTGTTGACGATCGGTACTTATTTTGGACCGGTGCAAATGTTTATTTAACTTACGCTTATGTGCGGTTCGCAGTTCGGACCAGTGTGCATGTTTATTTAATTTGCGTTGATATCCGGTTCGCATTTCGGACCAGTATACCTGTTTCTTTAGGTTGCGTTGATGCGCAGTTCGCATTTTGGGGCAAGTGAGCAGGTTCATTTAACTTGCGTTGACGCACGATTTGCGTTTCGGACCAGAACGCATGTTTATTTAAGTCCCGTCGATGCCCGACTCTTATGTCTATTCAACTTGCGTCGATTCATGGTTCTTTTATCGGATCACTGCGCATGTTTATTTAACTTGCGTTGATGCGCGGTTCTCATTTCAGACCACTGCCCATGTCTATTCAACTTGCGTCGATGCGTGGTTCTTTTTTCGGACAAGTGCGCATGTTTGTTTAATTTGCTTTGATGTGCGGTGCTTATTTTGGACCGGATCGCATGTTTATTTAACTTCCGTCGATGCGCGGTTCGCATTTCAGGCCATTGCCCATGTTTATTTAACTTGTGTTGATGCGTGGTTCTCATTTCAGACCAGCGCGCATATTTTTTAACTTGCGTTGATGGGCGGTTCGCATTTCGGACCACTGCGCATGTTTATTTAATTTTGCTCGATGTGCGGTTCGCATTTCGGACCAGTGCGCATGTTTCTTTAGGCTGCGTTGATGCGCGGTTCGCATTTTAGACCACTGCGCATGTCTATTCAACTTACGTCGAAGCGTAGTTCTTTTTTTCGGACCAGTGCGCATGTTTATTTAACCTGCGTTGATGAGCGGTGCTTATTTTGGACCAGTTCGCAGCTTTATTTATCTTCCGTCGATGCGCAGTTCACATTTCGGACCAATGCGCATGTTATTTAACTTGCATCGATGCGGAGTACTTAATTTGGACTACTGCGAATGTCTATTTAACTTGCGTCGATGTGCAGTTGTTAAATCTGACTACTGCGCAAGTTCATTTAACTTGCGTTTATGCGCTGTAGGAGGAGATTCATTTAATTTTTTTTTTCAAAAATTCCGAAAAAAATTCAAAAGTTTTCCAATTCACTCAAAAAGCACAAGCCGTATGCATGACCCCCTAGAGACCGCTCATATCGAAAGTAAATGAAAACTGATTAAAACTGTACGAGGAAATGCATTTTGAATTTTTTTCTTAAAAAAATTATCTCATCGACTGAAAAAGACAGGCCATATTCACGACACCCTAAGCATGCCTCAGCCACAAAATAAATGATGTTTGATCAAAACTGCAGGAGAAAATGCATTTTGAGGTATTTTCATCAAAAATTTCTCCCGAAATAAAAATTCCCAAGTCGAGTCAAATAGCACAAGCCGTATGCGAGACCTACCTAGGGATGCCTCATAGCAAAAAAATAAATGAAATCGAATAAAACTGTAGGAGGAAATGCATTTTGAAGTTTTTCTTCAAAAATTCCCAAAAAATACAGAAATTGTCGGATCGTCTAAAAAGCGCAAGTCATATTCTCAACCCCTTAGGGACGCCTCAAACCAAAAAAAAAAAAACAAAAAACAAAAAAACTGTAGGGGGAAATGCATTTTGAAGTTTTTTTCTTCAAAAACTCCCTAAAAATACCAAAATTGCCCGATCGACTAAAAAGCACAAGCCGTATCCACTCACACCAAAAATAAAATACATCGAATCAAAATTGTATGGGTAGATGCATTTTGAATTATTTTCGAAATTTTTGCTTCAAAAATTCCCCAAAAATACAAGCTAAAAAAGCACAAGCCGTATGGGTGCCTCATGCCAAAAATAAATGACATCGGGTCAAAAATGTAACAGGAGATACATTTTAAAAGTTCTTTAAAAATTCGCCTCAAATTCAAAAATCACCCGATCGACTAAAAAAGCACAAGTCGTATGCACGACTGCTTAGGAAATCCTCACACCAAAAATAAATGACATCGAATCAAAATTAAAGGAGTAGATGCATTTTTTTCAAAATTTTTGCTTAAAAAAATCCCCAAAAATACAAAAATTCTCCGATCGACTAAAAAAGCTCAAGCCGTATGCACGACCCTTTAGGGGTGCCTCATACCAAAAATAAATGACATCGGATGAAAAATGTAGGAGGAGATACATTTTTAATTTTTTTCTTTAAAAATTCGCCAAAAATTAAAAAATCACCCGATCAACTAGAAAAGCACAAGCCGTATGTACGATCCCTTAGGGATGCCTCACACCAAAAATAAATGACATCGGATTAAAATTGTAGGAGGAGATGCATTTTGAAACAAAGTTTACAGCGAACTAACTAACTAACTAACTAACGGACGCCACCCGCAAACCGATAGGAATACCCCAGCTTACGTGTAGCGTAAGCTGGGCTAAAAAGCAGACTTGCAAAATCCATAGAAAACGCAACGAGTCGAGTGCACCACCTCACGCCGATGCCTTAGCGTGTGATTGTCCGTCGAATACTATAAAAATTTTCGCCAGAAATGTTATCTTCCCCATTCTCGCCACGAATGTTCATTCAAACGAAAACTGAAAACTGATATTAGAGAAAACTACGGCACTTTATAGTTCGCAAATATGTATTATCGCGAAAATGCTTCACGTATGTGATGTGCTTGCTAAGTGTACTGGTCAACATGACTACAGCACCTCCTCCCGACACGGCCTTCATTCACATGCTTACCGTAGTGAGAGATGAGCTTGCTAAGTATACTGGTCAACATGCCTACAGTTCCTCCTCCCGACACGGCCTTCACTCACATGCCTGTCGTAGAGAGAGATGAGCTTGCTAGGTGTACTGGTCAACATGCCTACAGTACCTCCTCCCGACGCGGCCTTCATTCACATGCCTCTCGTAGAGAGAGATGAGCTTGCTAGGTGTACTGGTCAACATGCCTACAGTACCTCCTCCCGACACGGCCTTCATTCACATGCCTGTCGTAAAGGGGAATAAGCGTGCTGAGTGTACTGATCAGTATGCCCAGCATACCCGAACTGACACAACCTTTATTCACCTGCCTGTCGTACAGCGGATGAGCGTGCTGAAGGTGGTAGCTGGAATACATTAATCCGCCCGTAATTAACATTAACCCTCCCTGTCGTAGAGCGGGATGAGTGTGCTCGTTGTGCTGGACAGCATACATACAATAGCCCGCCCACCACACCCCACACCCGCCTATCTGTCGTAGAACGGGATAAGCTTGCTGAGTGTAGTGATCATCACATCTGCAGTACCCCGCACGCTACGGCCTACATTCAACCGTCTGTCATAGAGCTGTATGAACGTGCTGAATGTACTGCTCTGCATGCATACAGTACCACGCGCACGAATGCCTCTCACGCACCTGCCTGTCGTATAGCGAGATGAGTGGGGTGAGTCTGCTGGTCAACATGCCTACAGTACCCTGCCCGCCATAGTCCACACTGCAGTTACAGTAATGACGCAGATGTCACATATCGGTCGTACTACGACATCATGCGTTATTTAATATAAATCAGGTACAATCACAACTGCCGAACAACCCAAGGCATAATCCCACCAATCTAATCTGACATTTCGTTCTGCAGTACTCGCGCAATTTTCACATCACTCTGATGTACTATGCTGTTACATGTTTTCCAATATATGTGAAATACACATCACAACCGGCGGTCCAACCCAAGACGTAATCCCACCACACTACATACACCCTCATGCAAACACAGAAAGTACAAAACAAAATGTTTGCCCCTATGGGATAAACATAATTATTAGATAGACATATCCAGATTTTAAACTTGAGAAAGTATAAGTGAGGCAATATCGAAAAAGTAAGACAACTCTCGGAACTTAGTTCGCTGGTAAGGAGTGGTAATTGGGTATTGTAAGACAAAATTCAAATCTGTATAAGCACCATGGTATCAACTCTTTGACTGTGTAGTCGCTTAACTGAAGCACGTGCATCTTACATTTTTTTTTCTGTCACGGATACGTTTCAACTCTGAAAGCCAAAACTTGTAGACATTAGACAGCTCAAGTTTGCATATACCACATAAAATGCAGTACTTTGTCAATTTTATGCTATCACTGGTTTCGAGCGGTTTATGAGCCCAATGGCTAATACTAATTAGCAAAATACAACTGACTTCACAAAGTCACCAACTGCAAATACAAAAGAAAACATCAATGTTAGCTGCTTGACCTAAACCTCGAGGGAAGTTTCACACAGATACATGAAATCTAGATGCAGACACCTACAGATTTTATAATGTTTCGTTTCTGTCTCCCTGGATAATTATTATTTTATAATTAGTCAAGTGGAACAACACAACAAATATCGATTAACATAATTTCGCTTAAGTGGTGTTAATATGCGTAATATGAAAACAACGGAACATCACTGACAATTTTTGAAGAATTCCAGTTAATCCGCGGAGTGCTGAATGAGCCGAAACCAGTGAATTTTTCCCACATACGGAGAGGCTTAACTACTCAAAGTATAAAATACGTATATTTATCTCGCTAATATCGCTATTTCAGTTTTAATCTAGTGCATCGATTCCATACAAACTGGCCAAAGGATAAGTGGCAACCGGACAACCGGTCACCATATAAATGAGAAACTCGGACAAATTGCCACCAAGTGTTTTTTTACAAAATATGTTGTTCTCTTTCAATTACATACATTATGTTATTACAATTCTAAGGGTGTACAACCTTGTTGAAGCGAAAGTGTCATACGGGATAGGCGATTAAGATTATATGAACGAGATCTGGTGTTCAAACAATAGTTAGTGCGTGGTATTTTGGGGACTTTTTGACGGATTAGGATAAGAATTAGGATAACAGTAGTACTGCGGAGAGTGAACTTTCAGGAAGTTCGCTCTCATTTCCCAGCATTTCGACCACACAAAAACTTCTAACATTCATAGATATAAATAACCCATGGGGATCCAATTGTTCCAGTTAAAAAAAATTCAGCATACACTCGCCCAAAGAGGGGCTCTCATAGCTGGTAGCACTGGTAGTTTTCTGCTTGCCAGATAAAAGTGGCAGTTTTTTTTTGGAGGGGGGGTTGTGGGGGTGGTGGGTGCTGGGGGCGGAGTAGGCAGGCCACAGAACTACATTGTAGAAAATGGTTACTTGGTGACCCCGAAAGAATCTCCTCCCCGGTGGCATTCTAGGAAATCACCGTTCCAAAAAAGGAAAGAAAGAAAATTACCAGTTCCACCTAAAGAAAAGGAAAAACTCATCCATTTCTTTCCTCAGTTCTTAAGGATATTCTTGTTGTTATGGGGTAAGGCTGCACATGGAAACATGGGTTCCTTACTGTGTTTAAACTTAGCGTGCAATATTTAAGAGGCGAAGGGCAGGCGACAAATAGTCCAGCGACTTATATGTTAGGACACTTAGAACGGTGACATTATGACAATGCTGTCAACTGCGACATTTAGGCCAAATTCTAATAAGACAAGTTCTTGTTAAACATGTTGATCACTTTCCTGTGATAAGATCTGACGCAATAAATGCCATTCATTTAATTGCATGTCCTTACAGACGCAGTGGATTAGTGAAATATATAATAGTAGTCGCGTTTGTGGACACTCTCGGGAATGCTATTAACATAATTGTAATTAGCTATGAAACTGTTCCCTTGACTGATCAAGGCATCTGTAGTTGTCCTTTTTCATCACTTTAGAAACTTTTTTATCAAGTTATTCGCACGTTCGCCAAGAACACACAAACATGTAATGTTTAAATCTAGCCTAAATGTCGCATCTGACAAGGTGGCTATAATATCGCTGTTCTAAATGTTGTCTGTTTAAATGTCTTTGGCCTAAATACTGTGCAGAATACGTTGCTGGCCTGTTTACGGGGATACCAGTTATTGTATCATCAACAAGAACAAATTTTCATTGCAGTAATTACCACTCTGTTTGAGTAGCCTTAAATGTATTGAAGTTATCTATGAAATGACAACTTATTTTAGCGAAAAGATCTGAAGAGTGCCATTTAGCGTTTGCGGGTACAACAGAATAATTTTGTGCTGCAGTTTTCTTGTTCTGTAAACCCTCTCGCGATGTTGATAGCGATGCCGTAAAGCAAAAAAAGAATGTTTTTAAACCAATCGAACAACTCCCAGCGTTTAGTGCAATAAACTTGTAAATATATTTAAAAATCTTCATTTGATTATACTGGTGCACAGTTGTCCAGTGGTCAGTTTGACTAGAGGCCACTTGTCCGGTGGCCTGCTGTCAACTGCGACATTTAGGCCAAATTCTAATAAGACAAGTTCTTGTTAAACATGTTGATCACTTTCCTGTGATAAGATCTGACGCAATAAATGCCATTCATTTAATTGCATGTCCTTACAGACGCAGTGGATTAGTGAAATATATAATAGTAGTCGCGTTTGTGGACACTCTCGGGAATGCTATTAACATAATTGTAATTAGCTATGAAACTGTTCCCTTGACTGATCAAGGCATCTGTAGTTGTCCTTTTTCATCACTTTAGAAACTTTTTTATCAAGTTATTCGCACGTTCGCCAAGAACACACAAACATGTAATGTTTAAATCTAGCCTAAATGTCGCATCTGACAAGGTGGCTATAATATCGCTGTTCTAAATGTTGTCTGTTTAAATGTCTTTGGCCTAAATACTGTGCAGAATACGTTGCTGGCCTGTTTACAGGGATACCAGTTATTGTATCATCAACAAGAACAAATTTTCATTGCAGTAATTACCACTCTGTTTGAGTAGCCTTAAATGTATTGAAGTTATCTATGAAATGACAACTTATTTTAGCGAAAAGATCTGAAGAGTGCCATTTAGCGTTTGCGGGTACAACAGAATAATTTTGTGCTGCAGTTTTCTTGTTCTGTAAACCCTCTCGCGATGTTGATAGCGATGCCGTAAAGCAAAAAAAGAATGTTTTTAAACCAATCGAACAACTCCCAGCGTTTAGTGCAATAAACTTGTAAATATATTTAAAAATCTTCATTTGATTATACTGGTGCACAGTTGTCCAGTGGTCAGTTTGACTAGAGGCCACTTGTCCGGTGGCAAGTTGTCCTGCACCCTACTGTATCATCGAGAACAGACTAGCAACAATAATCTTACTATTATCACTATATGAATTATTAAATTATTGATTTAATAGTCATTACAGGTAGACAGATTATCCCCAAAACAAAATTTTAAAATACAGTAAAAATATTCAGAACAAAATTTTCAGTAGCGATGAGAATGTTTTTCCTTTTCTGACATCTCTATTTCCAAATACATACACGACGTCGATGAATTCAAAGCCCGTACATAGTTAAGTTTCTGGAAACTTTCAAAAGGAATAGTTCACATTTCGGGGCAATTTAACAAATATCTCTCAACCAATTTTGAATAAATTAAAAAAATGACACCACACAACACATCTACAATGTATACAGTATATACCCATATTCAACGTCGAAGAATTCAAAAACCGGTTAAACAAGGTTGTCCATGGACAATGCACCAAGTCACCAATGCTGATGTCAAGATTTATGATCATATAAGAATAATCTGTAACTGAAATTTCAAGACAGTAAGGCTAATTAATAATTGGCGTCAGCCAAGATATTTTAATACAAAAATGGTTTATCGCCAATATATCCGCCAATTCTTTGCGAGTCGCAAAAAAGTAATAGCCATGTGTTTTCGAATCGCCAAAAAAAGTAACAGCAGATGGACATATATACCACTTCCTTCCATCAAATTTTGGGACGTTTCCATTTATGCCTTAAGAGGTGATTTCATGAAAATGCTTTTTGTCTAATATTCTCACAAATTTTAGGCGAATCACGAAACAAGCATGTCCAAGGATATGATCCAGCCGAGTTACCAAACAAGGAAAGAGAGAAAAACTCTGAAACGAATACCGTTAGGCCAAAAAATGAAAGACTTTGTTTCTGAACGCAACGTTTTCATAATTTTAATACACAAAAACGAGTTTTCCAGAGAGGAACCTACCCGAAAAGCGATTTGGAGAGGTTGGGTTTTGACGATTCACGTTTTTACCGACATTTACAAAATTTTTAAAATTCCACCATTTCGGCATTTTTCGTCATTTTATCACTTGTTAGCTGGTGTGAAAAGAACCATTTTAGGGTCAAACAATAAGGTCGGGAATCATTTTTTACACTTGTTTCCTCACACAAATTTCCCTTTACTTTCAATAAATTGAGATATTTTATTGGATTTAATAGCGGGTAAACACATCTCCAGTGTGCGAAAATAAATAAACCAGAATCAGACTGGCCATGCGCTCTCCAGCCCAGTCGCGTGTCACGTGACTCCCTCCCCGTCATTCCCGACGCCTCCAGACACCACCTCATTACAGCAAGTCCTAGTTACCCGAGGGGCCCGTGCATGCGCTCTCGAGCCCAATCGCTTGTCACGTGACTCCCTCCCCGCTATTCCCGACGCCTTCAGACACCACCTCGTTAAAGCAAGTCCTAGTAACCCGAGGGGCCCGCGCATGCGCTCTCGAGCCCAATCGCTTGTCACGTGACTCCCTCCCCGTCATTCCCGACGCCTCCAGACACCACCTCATAACAGCAAGCCCTAGTTACCAGAGGGGGCGGAAATTTAAGATATAGGGGCCGCATTAGCTGTAAAAGGCCGTTTAAAGCCTTTGATTTTTTTCTTTTTGCTGCTGCTGCTGCTGCTGTAGAGCCCCTGTCCAAGCCTGCTTGGTAAACGCTTTGATAATGCAGAATACCTCTACAAAGTAATGCTATACAATTTCAGGAAAATGGAAACCGCTTGGGTATTTTAACAAGCATGTCCAAGGACATGACCCAACCGAGTTACTAAACAAGGAAAGAGAGAAAAACTCTGAAACGAATACTGTAAGGTAAAAAAAATGAAGAAATTTGTTTCTGAACGTAACTTTTTCATAATTTTAATACACAAAAACGAGTTTTCCCGGGTGAAATCACAAAAAAGGAAAAAACACAAGCACGTCCAGGAACATGGAGAGCAGCCCACGAACGTTCACGCGTACTATCGAAAAGATTCAATGAAAAAAACACCAAAAACCACATTTAGAATAAAAAAGAAGTAGATTGGGTTGAAAACCACTTCAGAACTATGTAAAATGCTTTTAGTTTGAATTTGGAAGCTACCCGAAAAGGGATGTTGGAGAGTTGGGTTTTGACGATTCACCTATTTACCGACATTTACACAATTTTATAACATTTTTAAAATTCTACCATTTCGGCATTTTTTGTCATTTGGTAAAAAAGCAAAGTCCAGGTGGAGATGCACTTAAGAAACTTTCGATTAAAATTCTTTAACTATTTGAAAAGACTGAGAGAAATGAATGGTTTGACAATTCAGTTATTTACTACCATTTATTCCAGTTTTTGCCAAACTTCAAAGTTCCGCCATTTCAGCAGTTTTGGGCGAACCGCGAAAAAAATAATAGCCTGGTAGGCGAACCACTGGGAAACATCCCTGCATAATATCTAAATGATTTTACTCATAAAAGCATGTTTTACGAAATAAAACGTTGGTTTTACTTCGCAAAAGCTTTGAATTCGCTTATCTCCACTTTTCGATGGGACTTGAGTCCGGAGCAGGGGAGCCTGCCATTCTGTACTGCTTCACAAAAAAGGTTGCGAATTGTGCTTGATACGTAAAAGATCATCGGAAGATGTTAAGTTGAGCTGTAGTTGAAAACTGAATAAAATGCTAACTACGTTCCACTTCTTTTAATATTTTCCAAAGAGCCTGGGATGGGGAGGGAGAGCACTCCCAGTCCCATAACAAACACTGTGAGATACGATCACACGGGAACAGAACGTAGAGATCTGACACATGTAAATCAAGCTCGCTAACTACATAAGAGTGGTTATTGCCATTCCCTCCTACCGCCCACTGGATGGGTCCCAACCTCACACACTCAACATCGAGGTTACCAAAAATAATTTCAAACCATCGATATTTTGACAATACGATCATAAATCTCGGAGATTTACGCAAATCAACATAATACTGCCAGGGATTGCGCCTGCAGTATTCACAATCAGATAACATGCTGTACTGACGTTAGACTAAGGC
Organism: Protula sp. h YS-2021; assembly: GCA_949752745.1. NCBI lineage: Eukaryota > Metazoa > Annelida > Polychaeta > Sabellida > Serpulidae > Protula > Protula sp. h YS-2021. The sequence continues at coordinate 12,415,554 of OX457028.1, forward strand.
AAATGATCCAATTGCCTGAAGCACAGCACACAATATAGAATTGAAGGTTTTACCCGCAAAACCTACAAAATACGACTAGATAATCTTTAAATGCTAATACTGATTGAATTTAAACTTTAAAATGTGAACAACTTTCACTGCAATATGATTTCTCGTGTCTTTGGCAAATTACGGACCCATGGTCATCACGGTGGGCATGGTCATAATGGACCGATCCACTAGTTACCGGTAGTGGTACGCGACTACGGGAACAGTACGTATCGTGTATGCCCCCCCCTTTTCTGACCCTATGGTCCGAAAAGAGAGGACGATGCCAGGTAGCTGGGTATTAGGACCATGGTGACCCTGCCTGAACAAAATAAAATACATCTAAAATAGAAACCATTCTTGTGATTAAAATTACGTCCATGCAAGTGAAAAATATCAGTTCTGTGGTGATTCAAAAACACTTGCTTAACGGTACTCAAGGTACGACAACAAAGTCTGAAAATGTCACTGCTTCTTGCCCTTGAATCCGTTGTTGTGTCCTTTGGCAAATCCCCCTTTCTGTTTTCCTTTGTTTTTCAGTTTGGAGCGGGTTGCCTGTAACCAGAGTAGAAGGCTAAGTAATGAAGGTTTCCGCAGCAATGAAGGGGCCTAAAGAGTAAAAACCCGACAACTCGTTCTGCGAAAAATCTTTAAGGTAATACTTAACGAATGAGTTGGGAGAGGACCAACAACGGTTTTAAGTATATCTACCAAAGACACATTACGGAGAGTCCAGAGGGAATTTTCTATCTGGCGGACATGATGGGCTTTAACTTTACATTCGTTTTGTATGCCCGTATCGGTCTGTGCCCGTTCATAAGCTGTCAAAATGACCTTTCTAATATAGTTTGAGATGGTCTGTTTAGAAAGGTCTTTGTTGAATTTTGGCTTGAAAGAAATAATGAGGGCTTTTTGATTTTCTGAGCGATATGCTTCTGAAATCGAAAGATATTGACGTAGTGCTTTGATCGGGCACAAAGAAACGCGATCCTCAGCCAATTGTTCCCCTTGAAGGGCCGGGAGCGCAATATGGTCGAAGGTGCCCCGACCTTGGGAGATAATATGTGTCTTACCCATGAAACCGGCTCTGGGAGTAAGGAACACTCTATTCTACTCACCATTTTCTTTTATTATCTTTCTGTCCAACGCATGGATTTCGCCTCTCCTCTTACCGGACGCTAAGGCTAACAGGAAAGTGAATCTTACCGTGGCGTCTTTTGTGGAAATGTTTTCTTCCGCGAAGTTCTCTGGACACTGTAAATAACGTAATACCAGTGACAGATCCCATTGCGCCACATTGGACTGTAGAGGAGGGGAATTTACCTTGGCATGTCTGATTAACTGTGACAAGGCCGTATCTTCACCCGGGTCATAGCCAGTAGATGCCTTAAGACTCGAGCCAATGGCGGCTCGATAACCTTCGATAGACCCTACTTTCAGTTGACCTTCCGTGAAAAGATGGTCCAAAAAATCTGCTACCAGTGCTGGTGTCGCTTGAAAGGGGTCTAGCTTAGAGGTAGCGCACCAAGAGGCAACTTGCCCCATTGCGACCTATAAACTTTCACTATGGATTGCTTATGGCTGTTTACTGTCTTTTCCACTACATGCTTGGAGAAACCTTTTTTCTCTAGGAAGGATTTGTTAGGTGCCACAGGTGTAGGTTCATTAACTGTGGGGACGGGTGGAAGTGTCGCCAATGGGGTTGGGATAAACGTTCTCTGTGACAAGGTATCGGGATGGACTTGATCACCTTGCACCGCAGGAGTAGGGTAAACCACGGTGCCTCTGGGGACAACGGGGCTATTAGTAACAGAGATGGGGATCTCAGTTCTAATATTCTTTGCAACACCTGTAGCAGAATGGCTTGAGGAGGAAAGGCATAGAGTACTTCCTGCAGAGGCAATGGGCACTTTAATGCATCCACTGCCCAGGCTGCTTGATCCGGGCATGGGCATACGAACCTTAGTAGCTGAGTTGTCAACGCATTGGCGAATAGATCTAACGTCGGGGGGCCCAATGGGGATTCCCGTGTCACCCAACGGAAGTATGACTGGGCTAGGCACCATTCTGTGTGGATGACTTGACCCGTCCTGGACGCTAAATCGGCCAGCACGTTTAGTTTCCCTGACAGGTGACGTGCTACGATTGAGATCTTGCATTCCCGTGCCAGAAGAAGGATTTGAGAAGTCAGGGTCGACAGTTGAGGGGATTTGGTTCCACCTTGTTCGTTCAGATACGCTACTGCTGTAGAGTTGTCCAGAAGAACTCTGACACTCTTGCCCCCGAGATGGTCCGAGAGCTTGTTCAAAGCAATCCATACCACTCGGAGTTCCAGCCAGTTGATATGGTATCTGCAAAACGTTGTTGGCCATTTTCCCCTCCACATCTGACCCTGACGTGGAGCGTCTGTTTGGAGCTCTATATCCGGGGGAGGGGCATGAAAGGGGACCCCTTCGTTAATGGTAACCGGGTCGCACCACCATTGGAGAAGGGAGAGTGCGGAAGGGGACACTGTGATCGTGGTTTTGGGGGAACGTCCCTATGTTAGGGCTTGTCTTACTCGTGCTTGGAATTGTCTGTAATGTAAGCGGCCTAACGGAACCTTCTTCTCGGTTGCTACTAATGTACCTAGTAATGACTCCATAGCCTGTACCCTTACCTTTCGGTTGGCATAAATGTTCTGGATAGACCGAGAAATTTTCTGCTGCCTGTCTGTTGTGGGGAATGCAAGGGTTGCAGACAAGTCCCATCGTTCCCCCAAGAAAATAATGTTTTGTTTTGGGGTCAATTCTGATTTGGCCAGATTTACCACAAGACCTACCTGTATCGCCTTTTTAACCAGCTAGATTGTTTGGTGATAGGCTATGCCCCGTTGAGTATGTGCTAGGAACCAATCGTCAAAGTATTGGAACACTAGCATTCCCTGGAGACGTGCCCGTGCTTTCAGGACCCGCATGATCTTTGAAAACACGTACGGGGCTGATGAGAGACCGAAAGGGAGTGCCAGAAACCAAAAACGTTTTTGATTTATTTGAAAACATAGGTACTTCCTGGCCGAGTGGTGTAGGGGGACGTGCGTCGGATAGATCTATCGATGTGCCCCACATCCCTTCCCGTAACATTGCTTTTATAACATGTGCCGTATCCATCTGGAAGGAGGTTATTTGTAGGGACTGATTATTTTTATTGAGGGACGATAGATCTATCACCAGCCGCCATCCCCCTGACCTTTTGTGTACCAGAAAGACTCTGCTGAAGAAGCCTGCTTGGTTTTCTGGCATTTGATCTATAGCCTATTTTGCCTGTAAGTCTTTTAGCATTTCTTTCAGGGCTAAGTCTTTTTCTGATCCCTGCTGATAAGGGGTGGCCAGGTTGCCTGAAGCTTGGGGCGTTAAGGGAATGGTTGGCTTGAGTCCCCTCGGGCCCTTCTTGAAGGGGAGGAGGTAGCCGTTCCTGAGCCAGCGGACTACTCTCCGGGAAGCCCCTAACTCTGCCCAAGCTTGCCAGGACTCGCCTAGCCTTCCGCCTACGGGCAAGGATGTGTTGCAGGACAGTAGCTCTTTTAGATCGTTCAAACCAGAAAAAGTCTCTGAGCGGTACTTTGGTTGGCTGCTACCTGTGCTGCTGGGAATGCTGTCCCTCCAGTTTGTTGTCTCCCGATTGCTTGGGCCTCTTCGGCGGCGGGGACTGCACCTGGGAATTGGGCCGGGAGTGATCCGTAGAGGATTGTCATTGCTTCTTGCGCTTTGCTGGTTGGCGGAACGAGGCACGCGACATCCTTGACATCAAAACGAAGTCTTGCGACAACGATCTACTCTCCTGGTTTACTCTCTCCACTTCTGCTGGGGGGGAACAGTTGTTTTTCACCCAGGATGGGGGTGTGTCTTAAGTCGCGAAGTCCCTTGACGCTTGACCAGCAGTGTTGGAGGAAGGCGTCTCATCTTAAGAATACCATTGACGTCATCAGGAAGGTAGAGATTTTCACTACGTCACGGGTGGCCAGAGACGGGCATTCCAAAAGCTTAGAGGACACTGGGTCACTGAGTAGCAGGTTTTCCCACCTTGCCCGTAGTGCTTTCAGAGTGTGGCCCTGAAAGGACGTAATGTTTAAAACTTGACGGGCCGACGACTCAATGTTCCTGGCGTCTTGTTCTACTAGTGGAATGTCTGAAGCCGCACGAACTGATGGCATCCACACTGCTCTCTTGTTTGGCTGATCCAGTGCCTCTATCGGGATCTGGTCGTCCGAGGTACGGTATTGGCCTGGACGCACGGAGCAGTGCTTTGAGAGATGAAATGGCGATAACATGCGGCCCTCACTGGCATCCACTGCCACAGGTAACATTAGCGAGGCGGGCTATTTCCTGTATGGCATCTCTAAACGGGACGTCTTCTGGAGCTATGGACGATGACGTCACGGAGGGTGTTCCCTCTTCCCCCGGAGATGAGAGGTCGGTAGGAGACGGGGTCCTAATCGTCCGACGGCCTGCTGCTGCCGGGTCGTGCCATAGGCGCTGACCACGACCTGGGTAACGTACAGAGTCCATCTCCCGTAGGGGTAAGCGGAAGTGAGCCGGCGCTGAGGGCTCTTGGGGCACTTCTCCGGCCTCTTCCTCTTTGGACTCCTCCTCTTCCAGCTTTCCTCGCCCTGCTGAAGAGCGTTTGTGGGTTGTTGGGTGAGTAACTCCCCCGAGGGCGTGTAGATCTCTCTCTCCCTATTAGAGGGAATAGATGTTATGGGGGCGGTGAGCAAGTAGGTCGTCATCCTCTTCTCCCACCAAATTAGAAACCCGCCCCGACGGTGGAATGCCTGAAGAATCCTATTCACTGGGGTCTTCCGTCTCACAGTCCAGGACCGGACCCCAGGCGGGGAGGGGGGGAGGTCGCGGGAAGTGGACGCTAGGGAAAGTGGTTCCGGTGGCGGATGAGAAACTGTAGCCGACGGTGCAAGCTTTCTGCTGGGGGTCAATTTTGCCTCTTGTTCCTTAATTGAGCTTTGCTAGTCCTGGATCTGGCGTTGAAGTTGTGTCTGTAAAGCCAGTATCGCCGACAAATTCACTGAGTCACCCGTGGAGGGGAAAAATTGGCGGATCCAGCTGGGGGAACAGATCCTCTGGCGCTGGTATGCCCAGTTGACCCGGGGTAGACGTGAAGGCAGCTCTCGTAGCGGTATGTACAACAGTTACTTGCCCTTCCGCGGGGCAAAGCTTTTTCTCCGATCCGAGTCCGGTCGGTCAGCTGACCAGGCGTTACGTAAAGCCGTGCGCTCGTCGCCCCCTACTATGTCCAGTTCAGCTACTGTCTCTGGATGACTTTGGCTTTTTGCGTTTGCGTTTAATGCCCGCTGTAGCTGACTGCCCGGTATCCAAACGGATGGGCGTTGACAACTGCTGTAGCATCACTGAACTAGCTTTTTCTATTGTGCTAGAGGTGTAGTCCGGTGCAATGAAAAGGTAGGGGGCTTTGCGTCTGCTCCTTCTACGGTCGTTCTTTGCCCTGTTCCTGTAAATTGCACGCCACTCTCTGTGGGTTAACTGTTCACACTCAGGGCAGGTATTCGCCTCCACACACAGCGCCAGGCCCCGATCTCTTCTGCAGCGATCGCACACTGAATTAGGGTTGAGCACGGTGGGCGGGTGTGAACACGGCAATTCCTTCGTGTTTGACCGTAGGGTGGCCTCTGTCATGTCTGAAAAGCAAGCAGAAAGAAGAGACCATAAGAGACTGCATCAGTGAATACAAGGCAACAGCTAAAAACAACGCTTAGGCTATCGCTCTCAGTGATATACAGTACTTTAAATTGAATTACATCATCTAAAATAATCGCAATGTCGATGATTAAGATGAACAAAGGCGAAAACCTCTTATTTCTAGAACATGTAACCCTATGGGACCATGTTCCCGTAGGTCCCACCGTCCCATGCTCCCATATGGGATCATGTTCCCATAAGGACCATATGCCCCTATGGGACCGTGAACCCATAGTCCCATGTTACCATATGGACCCATGTTCCCATGAGACCCATAGTCCCATGTTGCCATGCGTCCCATGGGGACAAAATCCCGTAAGCCCGCAATAACCAGTCTGGGAATACGTGGGATTACAGTCCCTGTGGTCACGTGGGCCGTTTCTATGGTCCCCAAAAAGGGCCTACGGTGGAAATACGCCCGTTTTGAGACCCATAACGGGCGTATGGTCCCAAGGGTGCCACAAGCTCGAAAAAACGTCTCAAAACAATTGTTTCGCCCGGTCAAAATTTTATCTTGCAGAGCTTGCAGATACAAGATAGAAAAAGTCCTGTTTCGAGTGCAAGCTTTAGCAAAAACCGGCCATTCCTGCTATGGCACGGTAAGCTGTAAAAGCTTAGAGTTTGAGCAGGCAATGCGGACTGCAAAGACTTGAAACAACTCCTGAGGGTGTGTGCTCGAACCAGTGCGTGTACTCGATCTTGCAGCTTCTGGTGGAGAAAAAGAGGCACTCTTCTCAGGACTATCGACATGTCACCGCTTACGTGCAAACTCAATTTCTGCCAGACCGAAGTTACAAGTGCTGTATTTGCCAAGAAACTGAACCACATTTATCCAACTTCCAGAGAATGATAAAGTAGTCCTTTATTAGTTAAATAAACTAAATAAAAAGCAAATCCGCACCTTTCCACTAGTTCCCCAACGAAAATTTCGTGGAGCACACAGAATGGCGTGTGTTTTCAAACACACGCTTACAAAGAAAATGCCCATTGTCAATCATGACGAAATACCAGAGGATTCCCTCATTTTGATTGGTTGATGGATGGATGGCGGGGTAGGCTATTCTGCAGACACAAAAAAGTTTGTTTTTATTCTGCATCGTGAAAGGTTAAAACCGAAAGAAAACCCATCTAAAAGTGGAGATAAGCGAATTCAAAGCTTTTGCGAAGTAAATCCCAATCCCTTTCGCTTCACTCTCTGTGTGGAAGGTTTATTGTTTTGTAGTCCCAATACCGAAGGGATTCACGCTTTCGCATATTTGATACTTTAATCGGTGCCGCCTTGTCCGGAAGCGCTTTTCCCTAGGCCCATTTATAAAACAAATCCCAATCCCTTTCGCTTCACTCTCTGTGTAGAAGGTTTATTGTTTTATAGTCCCAATACCGAAGGGCTTCACGCTTTTTTATTATACATATTTATATATTTTTATTCTCTAAATATGCCTTGAAATTTTTCATTTATTCGAAGCATACAGGAATATGCACGTAATCCACAGTTGATTATTTGTGTTGGCATATTTATTGTCATATTTATTCAACTTTGATTTTGTATCAATGCCTAGTTGCTATCAAACCATGACAGATGTCTGACTGTACCCACAGCTTCCGTGTGCATGATAGCGTCACATCCACCCTAGCTGATGACGTCTGCGAGGGGCTCTGGCAACATTTTAATGATTACTGCTGTTTTAACGTAATGTATTTGGTGATAAATAAAAAAAAACCAAACTTTCAAGTCCCGTTCGGAATTGCACCGTAGTATTGTTTCAAAAACTACGAGTTGTTTTCCCTCATTATGTACGGAAAAAAGCTTGTAAAGTTACTTCGTTTGTACCAGTCATTGGCTAAAAAATAAAACAAAATATGCGAATATGCGAAAAGGAAAGTGGAAGGCTCGCTGTAACCCGATAGATATTCCGTTGTCATCATAATTTCAATGTCCCAGTGTTTCAGAGAATAATATGGAATGGATGTTGGTATATGGCACCACTAATATCACTGGCTGCGGCTGGAGTTGGAACTGAAATTTAATTTATATGATGTATTTGTGTAACATAGCTTTTATTTTTAAATTGCGTTCTGGGCGCGCTTTTTCTGGAGCTCGTTAACTTTTTTCATATGAATTGTTTTTCACGATGTGCCGATTCTTTCGTGAATTTGAACCAGCAAAATGTAAAATTTTGGCATGTCTAGCTTACGTCATATTATAATATCTTATTGTGAATCTTATACGTAATTATTGGCTACATATTATATCCTAAAAATAGAAGTACACGTAATTCCCTGAGATTTTTGCTGCTTTGCATTCGAATCATCCTCGTTGTCGTCGTGGTACCATAATAATAATCGTGCTCGGTAAGAATAACTTGTTCTGAATGGCACAGGGGACGGAGGGAAGAGGGTAAACATGAGGCTAAGCCATCACACTCGTTATGGGAGGGAGAAGTAAGGAACGGCGGGAGGTACGGGCCGATCGAGGTGAGGGCAAACACGAGGTTAAGCCACCCAGCCATCGCTATAGTGGAGGGGGCGAGGAGACGAGGCTAAGCCATCACAGATTCGGTATGGGGAGGGTCGGGGGTCACGAGGCTAAGTTATCACGGTCGGTAGGGGCGGGGGTCACGAGGCTATAGCATCATACAGTCGGTATGGGAAGGAGCAGGGGTCACGAGGCTAAGTCATCACGGTCGGTAGGGGCGGGGATCACGAGGCTATAACATCATACAGTCGGTATGGGGAGGAGCGGGGGTCACGAGGCTAAGTCATCACGGTCGGTAGGGGCGGGGATCACGAGGCTATAACATCATACAGTCGGTATGGGGAGGAGCGGGGGTCACGAGGCTAAGTTATCACGGTCGGTAGGGGCGGGGGTCACGAGGCTATAACATCATACAGTCGGTATGGGGAGGAGCGGGGGTCACGAGGCTAAGTCATCACGGTCGGTAGGGGCGGGGGTGACGAGGCTATAACATCATACAGTCGGTATGGGGAGGAGCGGGTGTCACGAGGCTAAGTCATCACGGTCGGTAGGGGCGGGGGTCACGAGGCTATAACATCATACAGTCGGTATGGGGAGGAGCGGGGGTCACGAGGCTAAGTCATCACGGTCGGTAGGGGCGGTGGTCACGAGGCTTTGCCATCACACAGTTGTTATGGGGAGGGGCGGGGGTCACGAGGCTAAGTCATCCCGGTCGGTAGGGGCGGGGGTCACGAGCCTATGACATCACAGAGTTGTGGAGAGGGGCAGGAGACACGAAGCTATGTCATCATAAGTTGTTATGGGAACAGGCGGAAAACACGTGGCTAAACCATCACAGAGTCGGTATGGGGAGGGGCGGGAGACACGAAGTTACGCAATCACACAATTTTTATGCGGAGGGGCAGGGGGGAGACACGACGCTGAGCCATCACACCGTCGTTATGGGGAGGTGACAGGAGGCTATGCCATCATACAGTTGTTATGGGGAGGGGGGGGGGGCAAAGCCATCACCCTGCCATTGTGTGTGCAGGGAGGGGATTATCACCGCCGTATAACACTGTAGCCACCGACCCCGCAGAGAGCAATTACACGACACCGAACACCTCACCCAGTTCCCATCACGAGAATTTCCAGAGCAGCCTTTTCTTTCTTTTTTTTTTTCTTTTTTGAGTGACAACAGACATTGTAATCACAAGTGTTACCATAAAGATGGGGAGAAAAGATAATAACTTCAGACAATTCATTCTGTGTTTGTTCTCTTTTATTACACAAGCAATGAAATGTGACAACGTAAAACCGACTCTTTACACGACACCCGCATCACCAGACAATATTTTCACTATACATTAAATAATGGCACAGGCACTTCTGTCTTACAACAAAGCGTTCTGTTACCACATGGCAGTCAGGATTACCACACAGACATGGCATTACAAGCACCTTAAGGTTTAATCACAAGTGACGTCACAAGCCCTTCGGTCAGAAAATCACAACTGTGGTTGAAGCGTCAAAAAAATACCCACGACTGCCCAGCAACTGACGACAAGCCCCCCCCCCCCCCCCACCCCCCGCCCCCAAAAATAATAATAATACAATAATAAACAGCGCCCGAGAAATGCTCGGTTGCGAAGCTATTCTGGTGGGTTGTGTGTGCGTGATGTTGGTGCGGGGAGGGCATAATTTTAAATAAAATAGGGTTGAAAAGTAATACCTAGGTAAAAACATGAGCAAATTACGTAAGGTTTTCCAAATGTTGCAATACCGAGGCGAATATCACACTCATTTCGGCGTAAATCACCGACTGTTTCAGCCAAACAATTAGCCCACATGGCCTCTGGGGGCTTACACGCCTTTACCAGGGGCAGCGCTAAGCGGATACCACGACAGTTGGTAGCAATAGTCACATGATGCCACAGTCACAACATCATTATCCTCAGCCCCAGTGGCTTTCTCACTCCGAATTAAAAACGAAATTTTTGTCACTCTTGCATAGAAGCTTAATGTTATTAACTAAAGATGTAAGGGATTTGATCATCAAAGATTTAGTACTTCTTATTTTTGGTAATAACAATAACACTGCGTATCTAACAAGTCCCCAAGAAGGCCGCCCAGTAAGGGCTATTCCATCACTGGCCGCCCAGTAAGGGCTATTCCATCATTGGTCGCCCAGGAAGGGCTGTTCCATCACCGCACAGCTGTCGAGTATATAAATGAGTAAATAGCATCTCATGCAAACATTTATTTTTCTGCTTCTACGCGAAGATAAACATCACAATCATCCAGTGACGTCATTCCGTCTTGAAGTTCCATGATGACAATCATAGGGCCACGCATACCTCCTGACGTTCAATGATCACAATCACCCGGTCACGTCATTCTATTTTGAAATTCAACGATGACAATCACCCGGTAACGCCATTCTATTTTGAAATTCCATGGTGACAATCACCCGATGACGTCATCCTACCTTGAACTTTCACCTGACAATTTACAGCAATTTTTAGCGGATCTGCGATAACTCTGCCTTTTCATGTTTTCACACAATTATGCGCAGAGACTCCACAAACCCATCATACTTGATACATCACTGCGCTTACAAATATCAAGAGATGTTCTACGCAAAAACAAAAATAGCGAATGTTCCGAAATTCTCCTCGCTTTCCAAGATGACCTTCTCGCCCATCGCATCAGTCCAAAAGGTTAGCATAAACCATCACTTAAAAATCAACTCAATGGTCGACTGTTAAACTGCTGCTTTTCTCAGCTCAAAGGTCAATACTTTTTCACCTTTGGCCAATACACATTACGTCACGCTTGTTCTCAATATAAATTCTACTGCGTTGACACTTCTCATTGACACTTCTCATTGACACTTCTCAATGGCACTTTTATGTTCGTCACCAAAAATACAACTTTTTATCGACATTGACTGGCACACTACACGCTTTTAGTGGCAAACACAACACTTAAGAATGGCACAAAGGTTAAATTTAATAATTGCTCATCATGACTAGCACAAACCATGCCTTACAATCACGTCTATAGCATGCCATGGTTCTGCTTTCATAAACAGATCATATTTTTCCATCACAGTGCGTGGAATCCTCTTGTGAATCGCGTATCTCCCTGCATCCCCCTCCCCCCTCCCCCCCTCATACCCCCACAAACAGGAAGGGACCGTCTGAGAAAGCAGCTTCGTGGCCTTTCAGCGGGCACTGAGTCACCATCTGGTATCACGCCAAAGGTCAACAACTGGTATCACGCACCAAAGGCCACCAACTGGTGTCGCTCGCCAAAGGTCACCATCTGGTATCACGCGCCAAAGGTCAAGAACTGGTGTCGCTCGCCAAAGGTCACCATCTGGTATCACGCGCCAAAGGTCACCATCTGGTATCACGCGCCAAAGGTCACCAACTGGTATCCCGCATCAAAGGTCACCAACTGGTGTCGCTCGCCAAAGGTCACCATCTGGTATCACGCACCAAAGGTCACCAACTGGTATCCCGCACCAAAGGTCACCAACTGGTATCGCGCACGACAGGTTACGTGAGAACACAGGGCCCGGGGCGAAGATGAAGGTCACAAGGTGACACTGCCAGCGGGCAGGCTGCTGTTGATGAGCCGGTAGTAGCGCAGGTCGTTGACGAATCTGTGCAGACACTGCGTGAAGGACGGCAGATCCTGCAAGCACAAAGTACACGCGGCACACCGTAAATTACACGTCGCTAATTAAGGGTTCTGCTTAGGATTTTAGGAAACACGTTTAGTTGGGGCGTAGGCCATATATATATATATACAAACTGGTGTCGGGCGTGATATATATACATGTCTCTAGTCCCCAACAACATAAGCCTGCCGACTGAAGTTGTCCTGTTCAGAGCTCAAAGAATATTGTTGTCTGATGTTGTCCTGTGCATAGTCAAAGACTGTTTACTACTTAGCAGTTTATAGTCTTTGGCATAGTTCAGGGAATATTGTGGTCTGATGTTATCTTCTGCAGAACTCAGGGAACATTTTCTTTCCATGCGAAAAAAAATTACAGGAGTTGTTCTGAGTCCACAGCATTTCACAGAGATCGAATTCGAGGCGAATTAACGGGCATTTAATGTTTTTGCAAAAAACGAGATTTATTTCGTTTCAAGCTATCAACTAAAAGATAACGCCACAATGAAATACACACATTTAGCCATAAAATGACCAAAAAAAGAAAAATAACAAGTTTGTCCAAGGACAAATTCCCAGCTTACGAAAAGCAATAAGACCCATTCCAGCGTGCATGAGCGAAGGAATTTCCCTTAAATATCGGGCTTCAAAAGATGAGACGGCAAAGAGCTAGCTCAATAATTAATTTAGCACCGGACCAGAACATAAACCGATAAATGCATACAAAGATTTCTTTACGTGAAAAATGGGGAACAGATTTTTTGTATCTCTGGTAGACTGGATAGTCTGCCATAGATACCTTCAAACAACGCTCGCATTTCGGACCAGTGCGCATATTTATGTAACTTGCCTCGATGCGCGGTTCTTATTCAGACAAGTACGCATGTTTATTTAATTTGCGTTGATGCGCGGCTCTCATTTTGGAACCGTGCACATGTTCATTTAACTTAATAAAGATTAATGCGCGGTTTTTATTCCAGACCAATGCGCATGTTTATTTTACTTTCGTTGATGAGCGGTACTTATTTTGGACAAGTGCACAAGTTTCCTTAGGTTGTCTTGATACGCGGTTCGCATTTCGGAAGAGTTTCCATGTTTATCTAACTTGCACGGTGCGCATGTTTATTTAACTTGCGTTGACGCGCGGTTCGAATATCGGACCAGTGCGCATGTTTATTTAACTTGCATTGATGCGCGGTGCTTATTTTGGACCAGTGCACATGTTTATTTAACTTGCGTTGATGTGCGGTTGGCATTTCGGACCAGCGCCCATGTTTTTTTACCTTGTGTTGATGTGCGGTTCTTATTTCAGGCCAATGCGCATATTTCTTTAATTTGAGTTGATGCGCGGTTCTTATTCTGGACCAGTGCGCATGTTTATTTAAGTTGCGTTGATACGCAGTTCTTATTTTGAATAGTGCACGCAAGTTGTATAGTGCACGCAAGTTGAATAGTGCACGTTATTTAACTTGCGTTAATGCGCAATTCGGTTCGCATTTCTAACCAGTGCGCATGTTTATTTAACTTGCGTTAATGCTCGGTTCCCATTTCTGACCAGTGTGTTTGTTTATTTAGCTTGCGTTAATGAACGTTTCCACCAGTTCGCACGTTTATTTAACTTGTGTTGATGCGTGGTTCGCATTTTGGACCAGTGCGCATATATATTTAACATGTGTTGGTGCTCGGTACTTATTTTAGATCAGTGCAAATGTGTATTTAACTTGCGCTGAGGAGCGGTTCGAATTCGGACCAGTGTACCTGTTTCTTTAGGTTGCGTTCATGCGAGGTTCGCATTTCGGACCAGTGCGTAGGTTCACCTAACTTGCGTTGACACGCGAATTGCATTTCGGACTAGAACGCATGTTTATTTCAGTCCCGTCGATGCCCGACTCTTATGTCTATTCAACTTGCGTCGATTCGTGGTTATTTCTTCGGACCACTGCGAATGTTTATTTAACTTGCGTTGATGCGAGGTTCTCATTTCAGACCACTGCGCATGTCTATTCAACTTTCGCCAATGTGTGGTTCTTTTTTCGGACAAGTTTGTTTAACTTGCGTTGATGTGCGGTGCTTATTTTGGACCGGATCGCATGTTTATTTAACATCCGTCGATGCGCGGTTCGCATTTCCGACCATTGCCCATGTTTATTTAACTTGCGTTGATGCGTGGTTCTCATTTCAGACCAGTGCGCATGTTTCTTTGGGTTGCGCTGATGCGCGGTTCTTTTTTTCGGACCAGTGTGCATATTTATTTAACTTGCGTTGATGCGCGGTTCGCATTTCGGACCAGTGCGCATGTTTCTTTAGGTTGCGTTGATGCTCGATCCGCATTTCGGACCACTGCGCATGTCTATTCAATTTGCGTCGAAGCGTAGTTCTTTTTTCGGACCATTGCGCATGTTTATTTAACTTGCATTGATGCGCGGTGCTTATTTTGGACCAGTTTGCATGTTTATCTTCCGTCAATGGTTCACATTTCGGACCAATGCGACTGTTTATTTAACTTGCGTCGATGTGCGGTTGTTAAATCTGACTACTGCGCAAGTTCATTTAACTTGCGTTTATGCGCTGCAGGAGAAGATTCATTTATTTTTTTTTTAAATTCCGAAAAAAATTCAAAAGTTTTCCAATTCACTCAAAAAGCACAAGCCGTATGCATGACCCCCTAAAGTCGGCTTGTATAAAAAATAAATGAAATCTGATAAAAACAGTAGGAGGAAATGCATTTTGAAGTTTTTTTATTCAAAAATTCACCAAAAATTCTGATCGACTCGAAAAGCACAGGCCGTATTCACGACACCCTAAGCATGCCTCAGCCCCAAAATAAATGATGTCTGATCAAAACTGCAGGAGAAGATGCATTTTGAGGTATTTTCATCAAAAATTCCCTATCGAAATCAAGAATTCCCAAGTCGAGTCAAATAGCACAAGCCGTATGCCCGACCCACCTAAGGATGCCTCATACCAAAAATACATGAAATCGGATTAAAACTGTAGGAGGAAATGCATTTGAAGTTTTTCTTCAAAAGTTCCCTAAAAATACAGAAATTATCGGATCGACTAAAAAGCGCAAGCCGTATGCTCAACCCCTTAGGGATGCCTCAAACCAAAAAAAAAAAAAAAAGAGAGAGAGAAAGATCAAAACTGTAGGGGAAAATGCATTTTGAAGTTTTTTTCTTCAAAAGCTCCCTAAAAATACAAAAATTGTCCGATCGACTAAAAAGCACAAGCCGTATGCACGACTTTTTAGGGTCATCGGATCTTTGAGAGCTTTCGGATCAAAAATGTAGGACGAGATACATTTTAAATTTTTTTTCTTCAAAAATTCCCCAAAAATTCAAAAATCACCCGATCGACTAGAAAAGCACAAGCCGTATGCACGGCCCTTTAGGGGTGCCTCATACCAAAAATAAATCACACCGGTTCAAAAATGTAGGAGGAGACACATTTTAAATTTTTTTTCTTTAAAAATTCCCCGAAAATTCAAAAATCACCCGATCGACTAAAAAAGCACAAGCCGTATGCACGACTCCTTAGGGATGCCTCACACCAAAAATACATGACATCGAATCAAAATTGTAGGAGTAGATGCATTTTGAATTATTTTCTAAAATTTTGCTTAAAAAATTCCCCAAAAATACAAAAACTGCCCGATCGACTAAAAAAGCACAAGCCGTATGCACGACACTTTAGGGGTGCCTCATACCAAAAACAAATCACATCCGGTCGAAAATGTAGGAGGAGATACATTTTAAAATTTTTTCTTTAAAAATTCGCCAAAAATTCAAAAATCACCCGATCGACTAGAAAAGCACAAGCCGTATGCACGACCCCTTAGGGATGCCTCACACCAAAAAATAAATGACATCGAATCAAAATTGTAGGAGTAGATGCATTTTGAATTATTTTCTAAAATTTTGCTTAAAAAATTCCCCAAAAATACAAAAATTGCCCGATCGACTAAAAAAGCACAAGCCGTATGCACGACACTTTAGGGGTGCCTCATACCAAAAATAAATCACATCCGGCCAGAAATGTAGGAGGAGATACATTTTAAAATTTTTTCTTTAAAAATTCGCCAAAAATTCAAAAATCACCCGATCGACTAGAAAAGCACAAGCCGTATGCACGACCCCTTAGGGATGCCTCACACCAAAAATAAATGACATCGGATCAAAATTGTAGGAGTAGATGCATTTTGAACCAAAGTTTACTAAATAAACAACTAACTAACTAACTAACTAACTAACTAACTAACTAACGGACACCGCCCGCAAACCGATAGGAATACCCCAGCTTACGTGTAACGTAAGCTGGGCTAAAAAAAAAGCAAAAGGCTCCCTTCTCTTCCACACCAAGAAAACATGAGTGTTTTGTAAAGCTGGCATTTGGAATTCAAATGTGATTTACACAAATTCTTTAAGCCACGACGTGTCGTGCCACTTGCGTAAGAACTACATTCAATAGCAGAGGAGAAGGATGGGGGGAGGGGGGAGAAGGTCGGAGAAGACATTTTTGTTGGCTTTGATGGCGTGAAACCGCACAGAAATGTGCATAAACTTGTTAGCTGGTGTCAAAAGAAAGGCACTTCAAAAATTGATTTCGCGTGAATCAGTACAACAATTGTAGGATAAAACAAGTTTGTCCAAGGACAAAGTCCCAGCTTACGAAAAGCAATAAGACCAATTCCAGCGTGCATGAGCGAAGGAATTTCCCTGAAATATCAAGCTTCAAAAGATGAGACGGCAAAGAGCTAGCTCAATAATTAATTTAGCACCGGACCAGAACATAGACCGATAAATGCATACAAAGATTTCTTTCCCAGAAAAATGGGGAACAGATTTTTTGTATATCTGGTAGACCGGATAGTTTGCCATAGATGCCTTCAAACAACGCTCGCATTTCGGACCAGTGCGCATATTTATGTAACTTGCCTCGATGCGCGGTTCTAATTCAGACAAGTGCGCATGTTTATTTAATTTGCGTTGATGCGCGGCTCTCATTTTGGAACAGTGCACATGTTTATTTAACTTAATAAAGATTAATGCGCGGTTCTTATTCCAGACCAATGCGCATGTTTATTTTACTTTCGTACGTATTTTGGACACAACTTTCTTACATTATCGCCCAATGTTCCCTATTATCGCCCACACGAAAAATATCACATTTATCATATTTTCGGGTCATAGAATTGTTTCCTGCACTTTTAAAGCGAAAATTACAACTTTCTTGCACTATCGGCCAATGTTCCCTATTATCGACCACACGAAAAATATCATATTTATCATATTTTCGGGTCACAGAATTGATTCCTGCACTTTTAAAGCGAAAATTACAATTTTCTTACATTATCGCCCAATATTCCCTATTATCGCCCACCCGAAAAATATCACATTTATCATATTTTCGGGTCATAGAATTGATTCCTGCACTTTTAAAGCGAAAATTACAACTTTCTTGCATTATCGCCCAATGTTCCCTATTATCGCCCATCCGAAAAATATCATATTTATCATATTTTCGGGTTATAGAATTGATTCCTGCTCTTTTAAAGCGAAAATTACAACTTTCTTACATTATCGCCCAATGTTACCTATTATCGCCCACACGAAAAACATTATATTTATCATATTTTCGGGTCCTAGAATTGTTTCCTGCACTTTTAAAGCGAAAATTACAACTTTCTTGCTTTATCGCCCAATATTCCCTGTTATCGCCCACCCGTAAAATATCACATTGATCATATTTTCGGGTCATAGAATTGATTCCTGCACTTTTAAAGCAAAAATTACAACTTTCTTGCATTATCGCCCAATGTTCCCTATTATCGCCCACACGAAAAATATCACATTTATCATATTATCAGGTCATAGAATTGATTCCTGCTCTTTTAAAGCGAAAATTACAACTTTCTTACATTATCGCCCAATGTTCCCTATTATCGCCCACACGAAAAATATTATATTTATCATATTTTCGGGTCCTAGAATTGTTTCCTGCACTTTTAAAGCGAAAAATACAACTTCTTGCTTTATCGCCCAATATTCCCTGTTATCGCCCACCCGTAAAATATCACATTGATCATATTTTCGGGTCACAGAATTGATTTCTGCACTTTTAAAGCGAAAATTACAACTTTCTTGCATTATCGCCCAATGTTCCCTATTATCGCCCACACGAAAAATATCACATTTATCATATTTTCGGGTCATAGAATTGATTCCTGCACTTTTAAAGCGAAAATTACAACTTTCTTGCATTATCGCCCAATGTTCCCTATTAACGCCCATCCAAAAAATATCATATTTATCATATTTTCGGGACATAGAATTGATCCCTGCACTTTTAAAGCGAAAATTACAACTTTCTTGCATTATCGCCCAATGTTCCCTATTATCGCCCATCCGAAAAATATCATATTTATCATATTTTCGGGTTATAGAGTTGTATTCTGCTCTTTTAAAGCGAAAATTATAACTTTCTTACATTATCGCCCAATGATCCCATTATCGCCCACACGAAAAATATTATATTTTTCATATTTTCGGGTCCTAGAATTGTTTCCTGCACTTTTAAAGCGAAAAATACAACTTTCTTGCTTTATCACCCAATATTCCCTGTTATCGCCCACCCGTAAAATATCACATTGATCATATTTTCGCCTCACAGAATAGACTCCTGCACTTTTAAAGCGAAAATTACAACTTTCTTGCATTATCGCCCAATGTTCCCTATTATCGCCCACACGAAAAATATCACATTTATCATATTTTCGGGTCATAGAATTGATTCCTGCACTTTTAAAGCGAAAATTACAACTTTCTTGCATTATCGCCCAATGTTCCCTATTATCGCCCATCCAAAAAATATCATATTTATCATATTTTCGGGACATAGAATTGATCCCTGCACTTTTAAAGCGAAAATTACAACTTTCTTGCATTATCGCCCAATATATCCTATTATCGCCCATCCGAAAAATATCATATTTATCATATTTTCGGGTTATAGAGTTGATTCCTGCTCTTTTAAAGCGAAAATTACAACTTTCTTACATTATCGCCCAATGTTCCCATTATCGCCCACACGAAAATTTTATATTTATCATATTTTCGGGTCCTACAATTGTTTCCTGCACTTTTTAAGCGAAAATTACAACTTTCTTGCATTATCGCCCAATATTCCCTATTATCGCCCATCCGAAAAATATCACATTTATCATATTTTCGGGTCATAGAATTGATTATTGCACTTTTAAAGCGAAAATTACAACTTTCTTACATTATCGCCCAATGTTCCCTATTATCGCCCACACGAAAATATTATATTTTTCATATTTTCGGGTCCTAGAATTGTTTCCTGCACTTATAAAGCGAAAATTACAACTTTCTTGCTTTATCGCCCAATATTCCCTGTTATCGCCCACCCGTAAAATATCACATTGATCATATTTTCGGGTCACAGAATTGATTCCTGCACTTTTAAAGCGAAAATTACAACTTTCTTGCAGCATCGCCCAATGTTCCCTATTATCGCCCACACGAAAAATATCACATTTATCATATTTTCGGGTCATAGAATTGATTCCTGCACTTTTAAAGCGAAAATTACAACTTTCTTGCATTATCGCCCAATGTTCCCTATTATCGCCCATCCAAAAAATATCATATTTATCATATTTTCGGGACATAGAATTGATCCCTGCACTTTTAAAGCGAAAATTACAACTTTCTTGCATTATCGCCCAATATTCCCTATTATCGCCCATCCGAAAAATATTATGTTTATCATATTTTCGGGTTATAGAATTGATTCCTGCTCTTTTAAAGCGAAAATTACAATTATCTTGCTTTATCGCCCAATATTCCCTGTTATCGCCCACACGAAAA
Source organism: Protula sp. h YS-2021 (assembly GCA_949752745.1). Classification (NCBI taxonomy): domain Eukaryota; kingdom Metazoa; phylum Annelida; class Polychaeta; order Sabellida; family Serpulidae; genus Protula; species Protula sp. h YS-2021. Next base: position 12,435,359 of record OX457028.1, read on the forward strand.
ATATCACATTTATCATATTTTCGGGTCATAGAATTGATTCCTGCACTTTTAAAGCGAAAATTACAACTTTCTTGCATTATCGCCCAATGTTCCCTATTATCGCCCATCCAAAAAATATCATATTTATCATATTTTCGGGACATAGAATTGATCCCTGCACTCTTAAAGCGAAAATTACAACTTTCTTGCATTATCGCCCAATATATCCTATTATCGCCCATCCGAAAAATATCATATTTATCATATTTTCGGGTTATAGAGTTGATTCCTGCTCTTTTAAAGCGAAAATTACAACTTTCTTACATTATCGCCCAATGTTCCCATTATCGCCCACACGAAAATTTTATATTTATCATATTTTCGGGTCCTACAATTGTTTCCTGCACTTTTTAAGCGAAAATTACAACTTTCTTGCATTATCGCCCAATATTCCCTAATATCGCCCATCCGAAAAATATCACATTTATCATATTTTCGGGTCATAGAATTGATTATTGCACTTTTAAAGCGAAAATTACAACTTTCTTGCATTATCGCCCAATGCTCCCTATTATCGCCTACACGAAAAACATCATATTTATCATATTTTCGGGTCATAGAATTAATTCTTGCTCTTTTAAAGCGAAAATTACAACTTTCTTGCTTTATCGCAAAATGTTCCCTATTATCGCCCATCCGAAAAATATTACATTTATCATATTTTCGGGTTATAGAATTGATTCCTGCTCTTTTAAAGCGAAAATTACAACTTTCGTACATTATCGCCCAATGTACCCTATTATCGCCCACACGAAAAATATTATATTTATCATATTTTCGGGTCCTAGAATTGTTTCCTGCACTTTTAAAGCGAAAATTACAACTTTCTTGCTTTATCGCCCAATATTCCCTGTTATCGCCCACCCGTAAAATATCACATTGATCATATTTTCGGGTCACAGAATTGATTCCTGCACTTTAAAAGCGAAAATTACAACTTTCTTGCATTATCGCCCAATGTTCCCTATTATCGCCCACACGAAAAATATCACATTTATCATATTTTCGGGTCATAGAATTGATTCCTGCACTTTTTAAGCGAAAATTACAATTTTCTTACGTTATTGCCCAATTTTCCCTATTATCGCCTATCCGAAAAATATCACATTTATCATATTTTCGGGTCATAGAATTGATCCCTGCACTTTTAAAGCGAAAATTACAACTTTCTTGCATTATCGCCCAATGTTCCCTATTATCGCCCACACGAAAAATATCATATTTATCATATTTTCGGGTCATAGAATTGATTCCTGCTCTTTTAAAGCGAAAATTACAACTTTCTTGCATTATCGCAAAAGGTTCCATATTATCGCCCACCCGAAAAATATTATATTTATCATATTTTCGGGTCCTAGAATTGTTTCCTGCACATTCAAAGCGAAAATTACAACTTTCTTGCAGTATCGACCAATATTCCCTATTATCGCCCATCCGAAAAATATCATATTTATCATATTTACGGGACATAGAATTGATCCCTGCACTTTTAAAGCGAAAATTACAACTTTCTTGCTTTATCGCCCAATGTTCCCTATTATCGCCCACTTGAAAATATCATAGAAATGACCTACTGACAACAAAATTACTGAAAAGTCCAACCAAAAGTACTTGCATGTAACATATTGTGCCCCTCTGCAAATTGAAACTGCTTTTTTAAGAAGAAAAGTGGAAATTTCCATTTTTCCAAAAGCTGCAAACTTCGAAGCTCAGTAGATTCCAAAATAAGGCGAAATTCAAAAATCGAAAAATGTACTTTTTTCACCCCTTAGTTCTAGTTTCTTCATAACAAATTTCGGAATCTTCCGATGAAAAATGAGGGACTAGATAGATTTTTTCGTATTTTGCCCAAATTGGCAATAAAATCGCCAAAAATGGTTTAACCAAAAAAATTAAAAAAAATTCCTAATGCAGTAGAAGGTTAAAAACTCGCGTTTAAAATTTGGTACGAATCGGATGAAAAATAAAAAAGATATTCCACTTTACCTACTTTGTTAAGAAAAAAAATGGAAATTTGCCAATTTTTAGAAGTTGCAAACTTTGAAGCTCAGTAGATTCAAAAATAAGGCGAAATTCAAAAATCGAAAAAAGTTCTTTTTTCACCCCCATAGTTCTAGTTTCTTCATGAAAAATTTCGGAATCTTCCGATGAAAAATGAGGGACTAGATAGGTTTTTCGTATTTTGCCCAAATTGGCAATAAAATCGCCAAAAATAGTTTAAACCAAAAAATAAAAAAATTCCTAATGCAGTGGAAGGTTAAAAACTCGTGTTAAAAATTTGGTACGAATCGGATAAAAAAAAAAAATTCCATTTTAACTACTTTGTTAAGAAAAAAAAATTGGAAATTTGCCAATTTTTAGAAGTTGCAAACTTTGAAGCTCAGTAGATTCAAAAATAAGGCGAAATACAAAAATCGAAAAAAGTACTTTTTTTACCCCTTAGTCCTAGTTTCTTCATAAAAAATTTCGGAATCTTCCGATGAAAAATGAGGGACTAGATAGGTATTTTCGTATTTCGCCCAAATTGGCAATAAAATCGCCAAAAATGGTTTAAACCGCAAAAATAAAAATATTTCCTAATGCAGTAAAGGGTTAGGAACTCGTGTTTAAAATTTGGTAAGAATCGGATAAAAAATAAAAAAGTTATTCCACTTTTAACGGTCGCGGGACGGACGGACGGACGGACGACACTTGCCCCCATCTGTATAGCCCTGTTGGCTAAAAAGCCAACTGGGCTAAAAAAAAAGACATCGGATCAAAAATGTAGGACGAGATACATTTTAAATTTTTTTCTTCAAAAATTCCCCAAAAATTAAAAAATCACCCGATCGACTAGAAAAGCACAAGCCGTATGCACGACACTTTAGGGGTGCCTCATACCAAAAATAAATCACATCGGGTCAAAAAAGTAGGAGGAGACACATTTTAAATTTTTTTCTTCAAAAATTCCCCTAAAATTCAAAAATCACCCGATCGACTAAAAAAGCACAAGCCGTATGCACGACTCCTTAGGGATGCCTCACACCAAAAATAAATGACATCGAATCAAAATTGTAGGAGTAGATGCATTTTGAATTATTTTCGAAAATTTTGCTTTAAAAATTCCCCAAAAATACAAAAATTGCGCGATCGACTAAAAAAGCACAAGCCGTATGCACGACCCTTTAGGGGTGCCTCATACCAAAAATAAATGACATCGGGTCAAAAATGTAGGAGGAGATACATTTTAAATTTTTTTCTTTAAAAATTGGCCAAAAATTCAAAAATCACCCGATCGACTAGAAAAGCACAAGCCGTATGCACGACCCCTTAGGGATGCCTCACACCAAAAATAAATGACATCGGATCAAAATTGTAGGAGGAGATGCATTTTGAACCAAAGTTTACTAAATAAACAACTAACTAACTAACTAACTAACTAACTAACTAACTAACTAACTAACTAACGGACACCGCCCGCAAACCGATAGGAATACCCCAGCTTACGTGTAACGTAAGCTGGGCTAACAATAAGGTCGCATATCAATGTGAACTCAGCCATTTTTTACACTTTTTTCCTCACACAAATTTCCCTTTACTTTCAATAGATTGAGTTATTTTATTGGATTTAATGGCGGGGAATCACATCTCGAGTGTGCGAAAATAAATAAACCAGAATCAGACTTGCCATGCGCTCTCTAGCCAAATCGCTTGTCACGTGACTCCCTCCCCATTATTCCCGACGCCTCCAGACAACACCTCATTACAGCACGCCCTAGTTACCCGAGGGGCCGCGCATGCGCTCTCGAGCCCAATCGCTTGTCACGTGCCCAGAAGTCAGTCCCCATTATTCCCGACGCCTCCAGACACCACCTAATTACAGCACGCCCTAGTTACCCGAGGGGCCTGCGCATGCGCTCTCGAGCCCAATCGCTTGTCACGTGACTCCCTCCCCGTCATTCCCGACGCCTCCAGACACCACTTCATTACAGCACGCCCTAGTTACCCGAGGGGCCCGCGCATGCGCTCTCCAGCCCAATCGCTTGTCACGTGACTCCCTCTCCGTCATTCCCGACGCCTCCAGACACCACCTAATTACAGCAAGTCCTAGTTACCAAAGGGGCCCGCACATGCGCTCTCGAGCCCAATCGCTTGTCACGTGACTCCCTCCCCGTCCTTCCCGACGTCTCCAGACACCACCTCATTACAGCAAGTCCTAGTTACCAAAGGGGCCCCCGCATGCGCTCTCGAGCCCAATCGCTTGTCACGTGACTCCCTCCCCATTATTCCCGACGCCTCCAGACACCACCTCACAACAGCAAGTCCTAGTTACCAGAGGGGGTGGAAATTTAAGATATAGGGGCCGCATTAGCTGTAAAAGGCCGTTTAAAGCCTTTGATTTTTTATTTTTGCTGCTGCTGCTGTTCAGTCCCTGTTCAAGCTTGCTTGGTAAACGCTTTGATAATGCAGAACACCTCTACAAAGTAATGCTGTACAATTTCAGGAAAATGGAATCCGTTTGAGTATCTTAACAAGCATGTCCAAGGACATGACCCAGCCGAGTTACCAAACAAGGAAAGAGAGAAAAACTCTGAAACAGATACTATTAGGCCAAAAAATGAAGAACTTTGTTTCTGAACGTAACTTTTTCAGAACTTTAATACACAAAAACGAGTTTTCCCGGGTGGAAGCTATCCTTTTGACGATTCACGTATTTACCAACATTTACACAATTTTACAAAAATTTTAAAATTTCACCATTTCGGCATTTTTTGTCATTTGCGAAAAAAGCAAAGTCCAGGTGGAGAAGCACCTAAGAAACTTTCGATAAAAACTTTATAACTATTTGAAAAATACTGAGAGAAATGAATGCTTTGACAATTCAGTTATTTACTACCATTTATTGCAGTTTTTGCCAAACTTCAAAGTTCCGCCATTTCGGCAGGTTTTGGCGAACCGCGAAAAAAAATAATAGCCTGGTAGGGGAACCCCTGGGAAACATCCCTGCGTAACATCTAAACGATTGGAGTAAAACCGTAGGAGCAGTAGCATTTTAACAAGCATGTCCAGGGACATGGTGACCAGCCGTGACCTACAGAATATATATCCAAGAATCACAGACAAAATCATGATCAAACTGGCAGACAGCGGTTACGAAAAAAGCCGTAACTGAATGGAGAAAATATTCGCTCACTTGCTCGGTGTAGTTGTGGCTGTGGGTCATTCTTTCAATTCTTTCATAAGGGGACAAGAATACCAAGCGTGTGGTGAAAAGACCAAACACAGGGAATAATTTCGGGAAAAGCAGTGGTAGAAGAGGCAAATGCAAGATCTAATGTCGTGTTAAGAGTGTGTGGTGGGATTACATACAATCTGATTAGCTGAAGGAAAATACTCTAATGTGTAAACACTCAAAGAAAATTACTTTGAAAATTACTCTAATGTGTAAACACTCAAAGAATGCAGTTGAAATGAACTCCTTGGACAACACTTCATGTTTGTTTTTTAGATCAAAAGCAAGGCCATGCGGAGGTCGTCGACATTCTGTTGAAACGAACTGATCACATCTCAGTATGGGATGAAAGCCATCTATTAAAAATTTTTTGTTATCATCGTCGGCTGTTAAACGGCTTTAAGCCAATGCGATAATGTCACACGCAAGATAGTTGTCATCACAGCGTACCAAATCAAAATGAGCGGCCACACTCAAAATTGTATGAGAAGAAGCAATTTGAAAATTAGACACACAAAAAAATAAAAAAATGTCTCCCATTTGGTCATTTTTTTTCGGATCGCCAAAATGAGTAATTTTTCAAAAGAGGCCTACCTAGGGAGTATTCGTGAAAAATTTGAAGAAAATTTGATCAAAACTGTGGGAGAAGAAGCATTTTGAAAATTGGCAACCACAAAATTACAAATGTCCCCCATTTGGCCAATTTTTGGCGGATCGCCAAAATAAGTAATTTTTCAAGAGAGATCTACCTTGAGAATAACTATCTAAAATTGGAAAGGAATCCGATCAAAATTGTGCGAGAAGAAGCAATTTTAAAATTGTAGACCAAAAAATTTGAAAATGTCCCCCATTTGGGCAATTTTTGGCGGATCGCCAAAATAAGTAATTTTTCAAAATAGGTCTACCTAGGAAATATGGGTGCAAAATTTGAAGAAAATCTGATCAAAATTGTGGGAGAAGAAGCATTTTGAAAATGGGCAACCACAAAATTACAAATGTCCCCCATTTGGCCAATTTTTGCCGGATCGCCAAAAAGAACAATATTTTACAACAGGTCTACCTAGAGAACAACTATCCAAAATTGGAAAGGAATCCGATCAAAATTGTGGGAGAAGAAGCAATTTGAAAAGTTGACACCAAAAAACTAAAAAATTGTCCCCTATTTAGCCAATTTTTGGCGGATCGCCAAAATGAGTAATTTTTCAAAAGAGGTCTACCTAGGGCATATTCGGGTAAAATTTGAGAGGAATCCGATCAAAACTGAAGGAGAAAAAGCATTTTGAAAATTGGCAACCGAAAAATTTGAAATGCCCCCCATTTGGCTAATTTTTTGCGGAGCGCCAAAAAAAAATTTTTTAAAGAGAAGTATATTTACAAAACATTCGTATAAAATTTGGTGAAAATCTGATCAAAATTGTGGGAGAAGAAGCATTTTGAAAATTGGCAACCACAAAATTACAAATGTCCCCCATTTGGCCAATTTTTGGCGGATTGCCAAAAAAAGTAATTTTTCAAGAGAGATCTACCTTGAAAACAACTATCAAAAATTGGAAAGGAATCTGATCAAAATTGTGCGAGAAGAAGCAATTTTAAAATTGTAGACCAAAAAATTTGAAAATGTCCCCCATTTGGCCAATTTTTGGCAGATCACCAAAATAAGTAAATTTTCAAAATAGGTATACCTTGGGGATATGGGTGCAAAATTTGAAGAAAATCTGATCAAAATTGTGGGAGAAGAAGCATTTTGAAAATTGGCAACCACAAAATTACAAATGTCCCCCATTTGGCCAATTTTTGCCGGATCGCCAAAAAGAATACTTTTTCACGACAGGTCTACCTTGAAAACAACTATCCAAAATTGGAAAGGAATCCGATCAAAATTGTGGGAGAAGAAGCAATTTGAAAATTTGACACCAAAAAACTGAAAAATGTCCCCTATTTAGCCAATTTTTGGCGGATCGCCAAAATGAGTAATTTTTTAAAAGAGGTCTATTTAGGGCATATTCGAGTAAAATTTGAGAGGAATCCGATCAAAACTGAAGGAGAAGAAGCATTTTGAAAATTGGCAACCGAAAAATTTGAAATGCCCCCCATTTGGCTAATTTTTTGCGGAGCGCCAAAAAAAAAAAAATTTTAAAGAGAGGTATACCTCGAGAACATTCGTGTAAAATTTGGTGAAAACCTGATCAAAGTTGTGGGAGAAGAAGTATTTTGAAAATTGGCAACCACAAAATTACAAATGTCCCCCATTTGGCCAATTTTTGGCGAATTGCCAAAAAAAAGTAATTTTTTAAGAGAGATCTATCTTGAAAACAACTATCAAAAATTGGAAAGGAATCCGATCAAAATTGTGCGAGAAGAAGCAATTTGAAAATTTGACACCAAAACATTAAAAAATGTCCCCCATTTGGCCAATTTTTGGCGCATCGCCAAAATGAGTAATTTTTCAAAAGAGGTCTACCTAGGGCATTTTCGGGTAAAATTTGAGAGGAATCCGATCAAAACTGAAGGAGAAGAAGCATTTTGAAAATTGGCAACCGAAAAATTTGAAATGCCCCCCATTTAGCCAATTTTTGGCGGAGCGCCAAAAAAAATTACTTTTAAAGAGAGGTATTCCTAGAGAACATTCGTGTAAAATTTGAGAGGAATCCGATCAAAACTGAAGGATAAGAAGCATTTTAAGTAAAAGTTTACACACGTACATACATACGTACATACGGACGACGGATACCCCTCTATTGATAAGATAAGACCAGCCCGACATAGTCGGCTGGTCTAAAAATGGGTCAAAACGGGCACAAAAAGTGACGCCATTTTGTCAGTTGTTTGTCAATCGTCAAACAAGCATGTCCAGGGACATAGTGACCAGCCGTGACCTACAGAATATATATCCAAGAATCACAGACAAAATCATGATCAAATTCGCAGACAGCGGTTACGAAAAAAGCCGTAACTGAACGGAGAAAATATTCGCTCACTTGATCGATGTAGTTGTGGCTGATGAGGAGTCATTCTTTCAATTCTTTCATAAGGGGAAAAAATTAAAAAATGCCCCCCATTTGGCCAACTTTTGGCGGATCGCCAAAATGAGTAATTTTCAAGAGAGGCCTACCTAGGGAGTATTCGTGCAAAATTTGAAGAAAATCTGATCAAAATTGTGGGAGAAGAAGCATTTTGAAAATTGGCAACCACAAAATTACAAATGTCCCCCATTTGGCCAATTTTTGCCGGATCGCCAAAAAGAATAATTTTTCACGACAGGTCTACCTAGAGAACAACTATCCAAAATTGGAAAGGAATCCGATCAAAATTGTGGGAGAAGAAGCAATTTGAAAAGTTGACACCAAAAAACTAAAAAATTGTCCCCTATTTAACCAATTTTTGGCGGATCGCCAAAATGAGTAATTTTTCAAAAGAGGTCTACCTAGGGCATATTCGGGTAAAATTTGAGAGGAATCCGATCAAAACTGAAGGAGAAAAAGCATTTTGAAAATTGGCAACCGAAAAATTTGAAATGCCCCCCATTTGGCCAATTTTTTGCGGAGCGCCAAAAAAAAAAAAATTTTAAAGAGAAGTATATTTAGAAAACATTCGTGTAAAATTTGGTGAAAACCTGATCAAAGTTGTGGGAGAAGAAGCATTTTGAAAATTGGCAACCACAAAATTACAAATGTCCCCCATTTGGCCAATTTTTGGCGGATTGCCAAAAAAAAGTAATTTTTCAAGAGAGATCTATCTTGAAAACAACTATCAAAAATTGGAAAGGAATCCGATCAAAATTGTGCGAGAAGAAGCAATTTGAAAATTTGACACCAAAACATCAAAAAATGTCCCCCATTTGGCCAATTTTTGGCGGATCACCAAAATAAGTAATTTTTCAAAATAGGTCTACCTAGGGCATATTCGTGTAAAATAAGAGAGGAATCCGGTAAAAACTGAAGGAGAAGAAGCATTTTGAAAATTGGCAACCGAAAAATTTGAAATGCTCCCCCCCCCCCCCCATTTGGCCAATTTTTTGCGGAGCGCCAAAAAAAAAAATTATTTTTAAAGAGAGGTATTCCTAGAGAACATTCGTGTAAAATTTGAGAGGAATCCGATCAAAACTGAAGGATAAGAAGCATTTTAAGTAAAAGTTTACACACGTACATACATACGTACATACGGACGACGGATACCCCTCTATTGATAAGATAAGACCAGCCCGACATAGTCGGCTGGTCTAAAAATGGGTCAAAACGGGCACAAAAAGTGACGCCATTTTGTCAGTTTTTTGTCAATCGTCAAACAAGCATGTCCAGGGACATGGTGACCAGCCGTGACCTACAGAATATATATCCAAGAATCACAGACAAAATCATGATCAAATTCGCAGAGAGCGGTTACGAAAAAAGCCGTAACTGAATGGAGAAAATATTCGCTCACTTGATCGATGTAGTTGTGGCTGATGAGGAGTCATTCTTTCAATTCTTTCATAGGGGGAAAAAATTAAAAAATGCCCCCCATTTGGCCAATTTTTGGTGGATCGCCAAAATGAGTCATTTTCAAGAGAGGCCTACCTAGGGAGTATTCGTGCAAACTTTGAAGAAAATCTTATCAAAATTGTGGGAGAAGAAGCATTTTAAAAATTGGCAACCACAAAATTACAAATGTCCCTCATTTAGCCAATTTTTTGCGTATCGGCAAAAAAAAGTAATTTTTCAAGAGAGGTCTACCTAGAGAACAAGTATCCTAAATTGGAAAGGAATCCGATCAAAATTGTGGGAGAAGAAGGAATTTGAAAATTTGACACCAAAAAATTTAAAAATGTCCCCCATTCGGTCAACTTTTCGCGGATCGCCAAAATGAGTAATTTTTCAAAAGAGGCCTACCCAGGGAATATTCGTGCAAAATTTGAAGAAAATCTGACCAAAATTGTGGGACAAGAAGCATTTTGAAAATTGGCAACCACAAAATTACAAATGTCCCCCATTTGGCCAATTTTTGGTGGATCGCCAAAAATAGCAATTTTTTAAAAGAGGTCTACCTAGAGAACAACTATGCAAAATTGGAAAGGAATCCGATCAAAATTGTGGGAGAAGAAGCAATTTGAAAATTTGACACAAAAAAATTAAAAAATGTCCCCCATTTGGCCAATTTTTGGCGGATCGCCAAAATGAGTAATTTTTCAAAAGAGACCTACCTAGCGAATATGGGTGCAAAATTTGAAGAAAATCTGATCAAAATTGTGGGAGAAGAAGCATTTTGAAAATTGGCAACCGAAAAATTTCAAATGTCCCCCATTTAGCTAATTTTTGGCAGATCGCCAAAAAAAAATTTTAAAGAGAGGGCTACCTAGAGAACATTCGTGTATAATTTGAGAGGAATCCGATCAAAATTGAAGGAGAAGAAGCATTTTAAGTAAAAGTTTACACACCTACATACACACATACATACGTACATACGTACATACGGACGACGGATACCCCTCTATTGATAAGATAAGACCAGCCCGACATAGTCGGCTGGTCTAAAAAAGTAAAAGTAATATCAACACGATTGGAGCAAAACTGTAGGAGAAATTGCATTTTAAAGAAAAGGTTTAACATACGTACATATATTCAAGCCCCCTATAGTGATACGACTAACCCAGTCCGACAAAGTCGGCTGGCTTAAAAACTGGTCAAAATCTAGTCAACTGGTGGAAGGCACTCGTTACGACTAGTCAAACAGTCCTGGCACTCGTCATGACTAGACAACTAGTCGAAGGCACTTGCCCCGACTAGTCAACTGGTGGAAGGCACTCGTCGCAACTAGTCAACTAGCTCTAGGCACTCGTCGCAACTAGTCAACTAGCTCTAGGCGAGTCTAGGCCCAATCCCCCCCGGCCGAAACCCCCCCCCCGGCCCTAGCCCCCCCGCCAACCCCCCCCCCCCCCGACTAAAACCCCCCGGCGGCCTAACCCCCCCCCCCCGACCCAACCTCCCCCCCCCCCCCTCCGTTCTCAAAGAAAATGTGTCATGATAATTTGCTATGGCACCTCTTTTCGCACTCGTACGAAACATAGCCATTTGCTAGATTTTTTTTTTTGCTTTACGTACAAATGCCCTTGGTACAATATCTTTGGATTCCCTTTAGCAGATGTGATGTATATTCCATGATGGTAGCATGATTTTTCACAGCAATCTGGGTCACTAAATTACCAATTCAAGTGAATCACAATGGATGTAAGGCACATCTACCGCAAGAGAAATTGTAATTTGTAAACTCGACTGATCTCGCAACGGGCATATGAATTGCAATTTTTTATGTGCACACACTCATCAATCGTAAGAGCAATTGCAATTTCAAAAACTGAGTGCTATCATCAATGGATGTATGAAGTTTCTTTTATAATGATGATCAATTCCTTCAGTGGTTCAGAAATTGCAATTTTAAACGCCGTGTGATCTCTTCAATGGGCATTTGAAGTGTAATTAACAACGTGGATGTATCGCAATTACAAAATATAAAATAGACCTGAGAACCGGGGGGTTTTGGGTCGGGGGTTTTGACGGGGGGGGGGGGGGGGGTTAGGGCCGGGGGGGTTTCGGTCGGGTCGGTTTGGGCCTGTTCCCGCTCTAGGCACTAGTCGCGACTGTACCTTAACGGCCGTTACACTCGGTGTCTGACAGCGACCATCACGCTCCCAAATTCTCATCGTATATCAGGCAAAAACGTGTTGCAAGGCACCGGCTCCTATAATATGCGTTTTGGCAAAGGGAACGGACTGTGCGCATCAGGCTTTTCGTATAATTACAGAAGTCGCAATGAAATGTCAACGGAAATAATCAACGAGCTTTTTATCCGTTTTTTTTTTTTTTACTTTTTATTTTCAAAGTAATAACGAGCAAATAATTACGGGAATAATCGAATTTTTGACACAAAATTAATGAATGAGCTGTTTTTAATCAACTTGTATATTTTTGGACAGAAAGAGTTCCTTAACTGGGCATCAATGCAATCCACCCAAAACCCATCGCCTGCGGCCGGAAATAGTTCTCCCGGTGTCGAGCACATGGCCGTTTCTCCACCCTGGGGTTTCATTTAATTTTCTCAAAAGTAAGCTAGACTTATATCATACAAACAGTTTTATTCACACGTTTTTTTTCTTCTAATTATTTTCTCAACATTTTTTTCCCATTCTTTTTTTCTTTTTCACAAGCATTTTTTTAGAATCGGTCAGACCTATTTTTTTCAGTCTTATTAAATTTTGATTTCAACAACGTGTACGGCGGTGACAAAACAGTAAAACTGCTGCCCTGACGCCGTGGAATAATTTGGATTCAATTCTCTCGTTCAGGATCGAGTGTGAGAGGAAGGAAATCAAGGGATTCTCCGACACGCCGCGTTTGGTCACTTCGCACCTGGTCACTTATCACCCGGTCACTTCGGACCTGGTCATGACTTATCACCCGGTCACTTCGTACCTGGTCATGACCTATAACCCGGTCACTTCGGACCTGGCCACTTAGCATCCGGTCACTTCAGACCTGGTTCTATTATAACGAAGCGAATCATTGAGTCGAGCCCTCACAGAGACACTTCCTGTTATAACGAAGTGACCTGACATCGCCTCCCAAACGACGCCAATGTTTGACCCCAGCCCTCACAGAGACACTTCATGTTATGACCCGGCTGGTTTATTTCTTTTTCTATCTGCTGCTTTTTCACACCCCGCTGGGTTTATTTATTTGCAATTTTAGCGATCCGGAATGCGAAGTGACTTAACTTTTTCCTTGTCCCAAATTTGCACTCTTCCAGCTTCTCGTGAACTGTGCTGCTGACATCATCATCATCATCATCATCATCATCATCATCATCATCATCATCATCATCATCATCATCATCATCATCATCATCGTCATCGTCATCATCATCACATCATCATCATAATCATCATAATCATCATCAACATCATCATCATCATCATCATCATCATCATCACCATCAACAGCAGCAGCAGCATTGTAATAATATTTTATTATATTTCATTATATTTTATTACATTATATTTATTATAAGTTAGCACGAGTGCTCCCTTACCGTGTCCACTTTGAAATTCTGCGCTAAGGTGGCCTTTTGGTTGTCGTCGATACCGTCACAATTCCTTAGCAGCTGTGGTAAGTAGTTGCTATAGAAACCATCGAAGTCCACCGACGCCATATTGTAAACAACAATGGCAATCTCCTCGCAGAGTAAGTCATGTGACTTCACGATCAGTACCTGGATAAGTACATTGAGGAATTGACCCAGCATCATTTCCTTCACAATTTTCTGCAAAAAGAAAACAATAAACAGATCACAGAAATTTTAATACCACGAAAAGACGCGCAATGACAACGCAGTGACAGTGATATGATTGGACAACCGACGCTCTGTTGTTAAATAAACTCACCCTTCAACAGCAAATTTTACAACAACGAACGAAGTCCTTTTTTGTGTTGTATTTTAATTCTGTAGCCATGGTGACCATGGGCCACGCCGCCTTGCTGCCACTGTGGATGCGCGTGCGTGGAATCGCGCATGCGCCGTGCATAGAATGGATACGCAGCATGTATATACCACGGACTGATGCCTTGTCACACTCGGCCTCTGTATAAAATCACTACATACACGTCAATCACAGCCTTAAAAAAGGCGGAGTAAAATTGTGTTACAATCACCGATAAAATTGCTGTAAGTGAATTCCGTATAATAGCAGTGAGATTGATCTCCACATTTCGTTGCCCTGGCCCCCGAGTCAATCCCTCACCCTAATATATCAAAACTGAAAAAACAAGACGCAAGTATCTCTTTTTGCACGTAGTTTTTACCAATTTGAAGTAAGCTGTGTAACATTAGCCAATCATATCGACTGCCGTGGCAGTTCGGGGACATTGCTGAAATAAGCCAGACATCTTCTGAAGAATAATTTCTCTGCGGGGGGCAAAAGTCTGAATAAATATAATAACAGAGAGAACAAAAACAGCTCATATGTAAAAGAAACGAGCCTTTCTGTCAACAGTCGTAACCGCCGTAAGAAAATGTAAGCAACGAAGGTCGCTGTATAATAAACCTGGGTAAAAACAGCTTGTTATTGTAACAATATCAACACAAAATAGATTCCAATTAAAACGATAAAACAAGAAATACGACAGAAGAGCAAGGCTGTCAGTCAAATCTTGTTATGATACTGACTGATCAAAATAGCGGTGGGAATTGATTATACAGCCCTAATCGATTAATCGAAATAAAAATGAATCATTATCCTTTCCGGTGGGTTTCTACGAGAAAATCTTAAGGAAAACGTGCTGGAAGAAGAGTAAACACAAGATGCCTGCACGGGATGGCATTCATTTTTTGGGTCGGGTTTCCACGGGTTCCAACGCTTCTGAAATCATGGGTCCCGTCAGTGTCAATGGGTCCCCAATTTTTGGTCTATTAAAAATTTACTGATATCTATGCCAAGCAAACTACAAAATACTACTACTTTGTAATCGAACTTACACAATTATGAGGTCAGGCCCAAATTCCGGGGGAGGGGGCGGGGGGTCCCGAGCCAGTGCTAAGGGATCCTGGTTAGCTTTACTCCCTTTTATTTATCAGCGAGACAACCTATTTATCCTATCACCTTTGACGTTGTGGTTGACTTCTAATTTGTCAAAAAGACCTGAGAAAAATTGTAGGAAATTGGACCGGATCGGAACTGAACTGAGCCCTGGTTTGATATACTGCAAAATATTACGGCATAAAAATCACGTGACTTCAAGACGAACTTAACCCTGGTTTGATATACTGCAAAACAGAACGGCATAAAAATCACGTGAATTCACGAAGACGAGCATACATAAATATGCACACTGCAAAATAAAACACTTTTCTCAAAGTTACTACGTCACACAAGTCGATCAATAACGACAGAGTATTCCAGTAACAAATTGATGACGGTTTGCTACAACTGTGGGAAAATCGGTCTTGATATTGCTTGGGCCAATATATAACTAGAGCGGCCAGGGCACACAAAACATGGGTCATTACATAATAATTCTCGAAACAAAAATACAGTACAATTAATGTTGTTATTTGCGCGGTCAAACGTGCAGTATTAAACATATAGGGATTACAAAAATTCTTATCAATTAAAATCTCACATACTTAGTAACTACCCGTTAAATATTTCCTCTACAAACTTGTTATTATGTCATGCAGTCAGTTAAGAATTTCAATTCAATCGATCGCGCATGAAAATATTCGGTTATTCCCAAAACGATTAATTAATCGATTAATCGGACGATCAGTCCTACCACCAGACCGGTGTGTTTACAACCACAAGTAAAATGCCGATAAGATTTGAACCTCATAAAGCAAGTTCTTTACAGGTGATAAACGCGGATAAATCGACACAGCGCTCGCGTGCACATATACCGTCAAGTATGCATAAATTTAAAACTGGATGCAGAAATATGAGAGTGTGAAGTGCTTACTTTAGAGTAGAGCTTCTTGCTTTCATTGAGGTTCTCCAGGGCTTCCATGTTGTACCGAAACACGTCGATATCCGGCTGTAGGAAGGACTGCCCGAACGCCTGACAACAATAGCACGGCCGACACATCAGCGTATGGATACGAACAAAAAAAATAGTGCGACAGCGAGAGAATGAAGCCGAATTACCACACGCATACTCCCATGAGGTCGTGGCGTTGAGCGTGGCCTGTGGCAATGCATCGTGTAAGACAATGTTCGTTAAATTTGGTCCTGGTTCTCCTTTTGTTTTGCTTGCAAAAGCGGGACCAGATGTCTCCCAATTTTCAAGAGGGAAAGCAAATCTGGAAATAATGGTTCAACATTACAAAACGAAAATAAAAACATCAGGGATTGAGTTAAATCTATTCAACCGTTGTTATAAAATAGCTGATCTCTGATGAGTTCTATCTGTTACGTACAAACACAGTGCGGATAAATATTTTACAAAATAGTTCCTCGTTTTATTCTTCCTGAATCCCCAGTGGGTCTGCAGAGTAAAAAGGCATTATACACAACAGACAGAACCGGTTTGCTGTTGGAAAACAACGTATATATAACAAAAACAATTTCTTCGAAAGTTCTTACCCTCTTTTTTTATTGACATCCAACTGTCCCCCCCCCCCTCTTCCCCAACGCCCGTGTCGTATCAGTGCCTCAGGAGCTGAAGACAACAGGTAGATAAGAAACACAACCGCTAACCAATAATTTGAAACACTCGGAAGATCTCTCACCATTTTGACATGCGAGTAAGACCGAGGGCAAACGGTCGGGCGGAGGGGGGGGGGGGGGCATAGGGCTTAGAGTCGTTCCTATACCAGGCAATGTTCCTGTGCCAGATCATGTTCCTCTACTAAACCATGTTCCTGTACTAGATCATGTTCCTGTGCCACATCATGTTCCTCTACTAAACCATGTTCCTGTACTAGATCATGTTCTTATACTAGACCATATTAATGTGCTACAGCATGTTCCTATTCCGAGAATTTTTGAGATTGAGATGAAGATGAGATGGGGAAGATGCGCAAGGATCATTGTTCAGCCACCACCCCGAGCCCAACTTCCGGCCAACACAGAAAGCCCTCTTTTACCGCCGCAGTAGCCTCAACAGGGCTTCTCATCCTAGTTACAGTCTTCAAGCCGCTGTTCGCCCAACGAGCTTCCGTTTGCGCACTTACATCTTCTATTTAAGTGCACTTACGGCACATTTGCCGTTTAAGTTTCATTTCATTTTGCAAAAACAAGCTCCTTCTTTTGTCTTTTCCAATACCACTCACTGAAATAAC